>OU015498.1:73948318-74553318 GCA_907164885.2 Dolomedes plantarius | reverse complement strand
ATTATGAAGAAATTGTGCACACATACATACAGACACTATATATATATATATATATATATATATATATATATATATGTATGTATGTATGTATATATATATATATAGTGTGTATATATATATATACAGATATACAGATAGTGTATGTATATATATATATATATAGATATCACCCCCCCCCCTTTTCCTAAGCGTATCAAACTCTTTTTTTTAATCATTTATTTCTCCCCTATATAACGTGCAATATGAATTTTATTTCTTTCCGTGAAGAAAAGTAAATTTTAATATACCAGGAATGCCTTAAGGATGGGTAAGTATAGCAAATTTCATGGTAGGGAAAGTGAAAACAAGAGAATTACACATTTTATGTTTTCCTGTGCTATGGAGCTGTGGGACTATTTTGGGTGTATTATGAAGAAATTGTGCACACATACACACAGACACTATATATATATATATATATATATATATATATATATATATATATATATATATATATATATAGTGTGTATATATATATATACAGATATACAGATAGTGTATATACAGATAGTGTATGTATATATATATACAGATATCACCCCCCGCCCCCTTTTCCTAAGCGTATCAAACTCTTTTTTCTAATCATTTATTTCTCCCCTATATAACGTGCAATATGAATTTTATTTCTTTCCGTGAAGAAACGTAATTGTAATACACCAGGAATGCCTTAAGGATGGGTAAGTATAGCAAATTTCATGGTAGGGAAAGTGAAAACAAGAGAATTACACATTTTATGTTTTCCTGTGCTATGGAGCTGTGGGACTATTTTGGGTGTATTATGAAGAAAGAAGGATAGTTGGAAAACTATTACTTACTGTTTTTTTTCCTATTATTTTTACAACTGCTGGAAACTGCTGAGTTGCTCCCTAACTTACCCTCGTAACCAAAGATTTTTAAGCAATTAATAATATTTATGAAAACCATGTTTGTTTTTCATAATCAGATTATTTAACTCACTTTCTGAGTCAAAAAGGGAAAATTCAAATTACTTCGGCTAGTTTAAAATATTATTTTTTTATAAGAACCCGAAAAAAAATTATTTTCTTTTCTTTAGAGCCTTTTTTTACCACAAGAAATAAATATCTAGAAATTTCTACATTGTAAGGATTTTTTAAAAGAATCACACATGAATTTGTTTATTTAAAAAATTGCTTTCAAAATATTTTTGATCCATTAATATTTTGAACTACTCGAAATTTCTCATAATTTTAATTTTTATCTCCTTTGCTTATCGTATATTTTATCTTATTATTTTCTGAATTTACAATGTTTGAAATTTTTTTCTACTGATGTTTTGCTAAGTGGTATTTGCCACTTTATATATATATATATATATATATATATATATATATATATATATATATATATATATATATATATATATATATATATATATATATATATATATATATATATATATATATATATATATATATATATATATATATATATACATATATATATACATATACATATTTATATATATATATATGTATATATATATATATATATATATATATATATATACATATATATATATACATATATATGCATATATATATATATATATATATATATATATATATATATATATTTTAATACTTATAACTAAATTTTTGTATCAAAGAAGTTACACAGCATGTGGAAAAATTGTAGTTGATAAAATTCCCCAAATTTAGTATAAAAAGGGAATATTAAACAAGAAACAATAGACATCTTCCAACGAATTAAAATGTTGTTGGATTTAATACAGATATAATCAGTTATTATCTTACTGCTCTGATATTGGCTAGTGGATTTTATTAAAATTAAATAACATGCCATTATGCCTAAGACTAGTAAGTTAAGCTCACTGAAAAAAAATTAAGATTGATTTTGATGGCAGAATTACCAACAGATCTGTCCGGAAAGCAATAGATCCGAGTTCGATTCCCGATCAAATAGTTTTTAAGGTGAAAGAAAAATGCGGACCCATCATCATTTCAAACGAACTTAAAATAAGTTTGTAAAAGTTGTTTAATTTATCCATAGGTCTATATCAGAATCACTGTATGACCAACGGAAGATAGACCAAAATGTTTCGAAATTCGTTCCATACAAGACATTCCTGCCTATATATAATCACACAAAAGTGAAAGTTTAAAAAGTTACTTTTTCAAGCCTATTTTTACGTACCCATCTCTGCCGTATTTTCACATGCATATTGCTCCTTTAACATAATATGCAACTGGACTCGCTCGAGAATCAAACCAGATTACAGAAGAGGGGAACAACGTTATACAAAGGAATCTTTCCATTACCTTCCAAAATAATTCTCACGTGATCACAAATATGGTCGTCGTCGGTATAAACATAGAAAAAAGTATGATCATTTATGAAAAAAATTTTAAGTTATCACCCAGAAAAATCTTTTTTTATGGGTATTTTTAATCATTGCGCTTCAAGAGTATTAGTAATATTGGAAAATACCCATTAAATAGCTTGCAGACTTTATACATTACCGGCATTGGATGGACCTTATCATGCACTGCTAAATTTTTAAACTGACTCACCAATAGTAACAGAAAGTATTTAGTTTTCCATATTTACGTATTGAAAGACAAGTTTGTCGTAAGTCACATATTTTATTACAAGTTATTTTAATAGGAGGGTTTGAAAAATGGTATTTAAAAGTCTAGAGAGAAACCTAGCGTGTTCATTGAACAATTAATCTGATAAAGATGTGAAGCAATTTTTATACTGTTAAGGTTTTTTCATTGAATAATCAAGTAATTTTAAAGTACATATAACACACGGGCACACTCATATACATATATACACACATACATACACACACACACACAGACAGAGAGACACATACATACATACATATATATATATATATATATATATATATATATATATATATATATATATATATATATATATATATATATATATATATATATATATTCGTCATATTATAAATAATCATTTATTCCCTTTCCCACAAGGCGTGTGGCATATGCAATTTTGCCATCTCCTGTTAATTGTGTATTATAATTTATGAAAGCTACAAATCTTTTCGTTTTGGACTAAAATTAATACCGTCATCAGAAGTAAAAATTTAGCATAACACCGTGTAAGCAACTGAGTTGTTTTCAGTCGCCTTACATCGATTTTATCACCCTGAGAAGCCCCCGATAAGGATAAAAGTTTATCTCACGCCAGTTGTGTACATTTGAACATGCCCATTTGTATTTGGTATGCATTGAGAAGAAAAATGCTGAAATCAGCGATTACAAAACTATCCAAGATTTAAAAAATTTGCTAATTTTCCTGAGTAAGCGTTTAATCTCCCAAAATTAATAAATCATGATAAATATCGTTAAAGAAAGATTAATTGAATTATCTTCAGCCGTATTCCATCGATTATATCACCCTTAGAAGTCCATGATAAGGATAAAATGTTAGCTCACGTCAGTTGTATACTTTGAACATGCCTATTCGTGTTAGGGTATGCATCGAGTAGCAAAAATGCCGAAATTAGCCATTATGAGATTATTCCTGATTTCAGAAATTTGCAAATATTCTTGAATATGCGAGTATGCTTTTAATCTTCAGGGATATATTAAACGTGATTAAAAAATAAGATTAATTGAATTATCTTCAATTGCATTTAATCGATTTTATCCCTTTGAGAAACCCACCATAAGGATAAAATTTTATCTCACTCCAGTTGTGTGCTCTGAACATGCCTATTCGTAATAGGTATGATGCATCGAGTAGCAAGTATGCCTAAATTAGCAATAACAAAACTATTTCAGATTTTAAAATTTTGCTAATTTTCTTGAATATATAAGTATACGTTTAATCTCCCATGATTTATAAATCGCAATTAAAAAATAAAATTAACTAAATTGCCTTTAGTCGCATTTCATCGATTATATCACCTTGAGGACCCCACGATTAGGATAAAATTTTAGTTCACGCCAATTGTGTACTTTGAACATGCCTACTTGTGTTAGGGTATGCATCGAGTATCAAAAGTGCCTAAATTAGCAATATCAAAACTATTTCAGATTTTTTTAGAGTTTGCTATTTTTCTTCAATATATGAGTATGAGTTTAATCTCCCATGATTTATATATCGTGATTAAAAAATAAAATTAACTGAATTGTCTTTAATCGCATTTCATCGATTATATCACCTTGAGAACCACCACGATAAGGATAAAATTTTAGTTCACGCCAGTTGTGTACTTTGAACATGCCTAGTCGTGTTAGGGTATGCATCGAGTAGCAAAAATGCCTAAATTAGCAATAACAAAACTATTTCAGATTTCAAAATTTTGCTGATTTTCTTGAATATATGAGTATGCGTTTAATCTCCCATGATTAATAAATCATGATTAAAATATAAAATTAACTAAATTGTATTCAGTCGCATTTCATCAATTATATCACCTTGAGGTTATATCACCTTGAGAACATCCCGATAAGGATTAAACTTTAGTTCACGCCAGTTGTGTACGTTGAATATGCCTCTTCGTGTTAGGTTATGCATCGAGTAGCAAAAGTGCCGAAATTAGAAATAACAAAACTATTTCAGATATCACAATTTTGTAATTTCCCTTAATATATGAGTATGCGTTTAATCTCCCGTGATTTATAAATCGTGGTCAAAAAATAAAATTAAATGAATTGTCTTCAGTCACATTTCATCAATTATATCACCTTGAAAAACCCCACGATAAGGGTAAAAATTTATATCAAGCCAGTTGTGTGTTCTGAAAAAGCCCATTCGTATTATGTATATGTACATCGAGTAGCAAAAATGCCGAAATTAGTGATAACAAAAGTATCCCAGATTTAAAAATTTTGCTAATTTTTTTTTTTTTATTAACATGCGTTTAATCTTCCGGGATTTGCAAATCGTGATTGAAAAACAAGATCATTTTCTAACGATTATTTTGTATTCACTTTTCCTCGACTGTGTTATCACGGCATGGCGAGCATCAGCGCAATAAAAAAGTTATTAATTTATACAATTTCCGATCACCAGCTAACCCACAGTAGTTCCAGATAACAGGATCTAACTGTGTCACGATCCTCATCTCAAAAGGAGTCTGCAAAACCCGCGCCCGTCGTCGCTCCATCGCATGAGTCACGATAGGCAGCCGAGTCCGACTGCGCTCTGGGCCGTGCTATCTTCGGCGGAAAGTAATCGCCCCGGTCGCGGCTGAGTGCAGCGGTAAGCTGCCGGCCGGTGGGGAGTGCAGTCTGTTGGAATTTTTTTTCCCCTTCTGTTTTCTTTATAATGGTGAAGACATTGTAGCAGGGAAAGATCGCTTGATAAATCGTTCTCGGACGAGGAGCTAAGATTTTTGCGTTCTCGCTTTTATTTTCTTCTTTGTACTGTTCAAAGTATATTTTATTTAACACGAGTTACTCAAATACGAATTTACTGTATTTCCCCTCAAAATATTGGGTTGATGGTATTGACGACATACCGTTAGGGGTGAAGGATTTTGGAACGCTGAAATTTGGGGAAGGATATCCGTTAGTAAAGAATGTTTATCGTATATCTAAATGCGCTTAATTAAATAAAATTTGTTAGTAAGCTCATATAAAATTTGATATATATGAAAATATTGACAAACAGGAACATTTACAAGCAATTAACAAGGGCAACTACAACAACTAAATCCCGAGGTCATGAGCTCAAGTCTCCAGCTTTTGCAGTCTTCATATATTTCCCACATTTGGCGGAGAAAATTAATATTAAGACAACAAAGAAAAGAAAGAGTAACTACAAATAAAGGATACTTTAGCTGTCCAAAGTTTCCAAAAGTGAGAAAAAAATCTTCAAAAATACATTATTAAATGTAGAGAACTGCGTTTTTTTCAATTCAGCACGCAAACGAGGAAAACTTAGTAGTGTAACTATCTGCATAGTAGTGTAACTAACAGCATAAAAGTCACATTTTTTAACTGATGGGTGAATAACTCAAGCGACGATTATGGGCTTTTTTAGAAATGGAAATATGAAAATTTTTAATTGCTTTTCCCCCTATGAAGGGACGACACAAACGGAGGCATTTTAGTGGCGCTTCGCCAGGATTCGATCTGAGCACCCTCAGCACCGAAAACCAGCGCGCTGTACCACAAGGCCGCCACGGCCTTTATTTATGTGTATATATATATATATATGTATATATATAATATATATATATATATATATATATATATATATATATATATATATATATATATATATATATATATATATATATATATATATATATATATATATATATATATATATATATATATATATATATTTTATTGCAAAGATAATGTACAAAAATGCAACTAAGAAAAATTCTTTCCTGACAAAAATTAAACTATTTTCAGCTATAAAAAATAGTGGTTTTAGTTCGCACAACTGCAAAAAAGAAATTGACCCAGTTAATTGTAAACTAACAGCCATTATGTTCCAGTCACAAATATGGAATTATCCTGAGACAGAAAATAGAATAAATTTCTCTTAATGCAAAACGAAATAGAAGGGAGTGAATTTTAAAATGTATTTATAAGCTTAATTATTGCCATGATAAATTTGTTTTCGATTTTACATTAATTTAAAATGCTGATAAATGTGGATAAATAGGAAATTAAAAAATTAAAGCGGATGTAATCATGAAATGCTGTAAATCTATAATTTGCTACTAATTTTAAGATTCTTAAACATGATCTCTAATTGTTGTATTATCACGGTATTAAATTAATTACTTTCAGTGACGTGACTTTAATATTGTATCTTGGAGGAACGTATTTACCACAGGGAATTTAAAATCATTACTTTTCTATTTACTAAATTTTGTTAGGTAATATTTACGTATATGTATGTAAAGGTGTAGATGTTTGAAAAAACTTAATAGAACATTCATCTTATGTATGTTCACGACAAAGAAGTAAGTATTTTTGTTCTTGTGTTCATCTTTCACTTCACACGGAAACTGTTTTTGCTTGTAAAATTAATTTTTCCTCACCACCATTATAACGGTCACGAATCCTAAACGCAGCAAAATTGCCTGTAAGGATAAGCAAGTGACTATTAATAACCCAGAAGGCTTTAACGTGATCAGAAGGAATTCGAGTAATTAATTTTTTTCTCCTGTGTTTCCAATACATTTGTATGCAGTAAAGAAGTTCTAAGTTTGCGGGGAAGTATTACAGCAGTGTAACATTACTTACACACACACACTCACACACACACACACACACACACACACACACACACACACACACACACTCATATATATATATATATATATATATATATATATATATATATATATATATATATATATATATATATATATATATATATATATATATACAGGTCCTGATTTTCCACTAGGCCCGGTAGGCCCGGGTCTAGGGGCCTCCGAATGTTGGCCCCCCCCCCATTTTTTTATTTTAAAGAAAAGAAAGAAAAATTCCCAATTCAATTTTTTTCTGTTTTACTTTTTTTAATAGCAATTTTGATTGATTGTTTCATCATATGTATAGTTATATGTGTAGTTCATCATATGTATGTTATAGTTAATATAAGGGATTAATAAGTTTTTCTGGCTGCATTGTATTGGTGTTTTAATGATGAAGTTAATAGATTGTATTGCTTTTTGCTATTTGATAATGTTCTAGGCTTCTACGTATCAAATAGCCAATTCTTGGTAAAATGGTACTTTCACAATGATTCATGATTGTATTTTTTATGTGTCAATTTGGGAAATTTTACGCCCACATCAGTGTTAGGGGGCCCCCATCTCGAGTTGCGCCTATAGTCAAGAATTTTCTTAATCAAATCGGGCCCTGTATACAGTAACCGCTTATAGTGATCAGTGGTTATAAGAATCAACCGTTTATAAGAATCAATATCGCGAAAACAAAAACAAATATATTATTTCCATGTTAAAATTTTCGCTTTAAAGAATCAATCCACCGGTTTTAAGAATCAGTTTACACTCTTCGCTTTCCTTTCATTTTTCCAAAAAAGCCACTTAAACCCTAAAAGGCACGAAGTTCTTATTTTTAAAGAAAGATTGATAAGATGGGATGGAATATAGTCCTAAAATTCATCCGTTTCTTTGTTAGACATAACATAATAGTTTCCCCTTAAACGCTTTAGCACAACACCGTCCTATTAGCTTGACCCAGGGGCATCTCTACCCGTCCTGGTCGGATTTCACTTTTCTCTACTGACAAATAAAAATAGGGACTCTTTTTTCCCACCTCCCACATCCTGGTTGCGGCTTCCTGGACCCTGAAACACATAAATCTTCGGCGAAGTGTCCACTATCACTTAGGCAAACGTGAAATTAGTAGATTCAGTACGTTATCAAACCGTGAAACGTGAGCTAGAAGATGAATCTTCGTCTGAGACTATTAGTATTGAAAGAGGTATAAACAGCCTCCTGAAAACTTCATTACGTCAAACTACCATAGAAAACTTTTGATTGCTCCCTTCCTGTAGTTGAAATGTTAAAACTGTTAAGCAGGTATGTGGTAACAGATATTTGATTTTTTTTCTTCTCTTACTATAATCATGTGTATCTACTTATAGGTCTAGAAATTAAGTTGTATTTTTAAAATTATAAAAAATAATTTTAATAAAAGATAATTAACGTAAATTGAAGAGTATTTTATGGTAAATTATCTAATATATGTATATATAAGTGTGTGTGTGCCAGTCCAAATATATATATATATATGTGTGTGTGTGTGTGTGTGTGTGTGTACACATACATCCTCACGTGTATTCTAATAGTTTCAGGATTATGTAAGTCAGAAAGCAAAATTATAGTCACAGTAAGGAGTTCCTATATTATCTATTGTGACTTTTCGTGACCTTTTATCAGTATTTTTCCCCATAACTGGTCACCTAAGTAAATCTGTTCCGGGTGGTACATATTAATGCCCCTTTTTGTACAACAGGACAGGAGAACATGAGCAAAGACTCTGAATATGAAGCTTCTCAAGATGGAAAAATACAGAGGCCAAAATTTGTCTCATGGTCTATGATGGCTCCAGAACGTTCTTCTAATGACAATGAGACAACAACGAGAGCAATATAAGGTTTCAACATATACCTTCTAGAGGTATAACTGTCACCAGAAAGTGCTGGTGCAAATCAAAAGATTTTGCAGTGTTCCCCATGGCGTAAATGGGAATTTTTTTCTATATTATAGATTAGGTAAAAAATGCCTAATTCTCTACAAAATAATAAATAAACGTGCGGTTACTCTTTGAAACCTTTTAATATAACCTTATCAAATTGCGGTTGTTGGTTTGAAAGCGCCATGCTGTTCCCACGTGTGGGATAATTACACCGGGACCCACAGCTTACCCCGATTATATGACAACAAACTTTGTTTCCCAACAATTGAAAACCTCTATGAGTCAAATCAGAATATTTCTACGACAAGTTTAAAGTAAAGTCATTATTTCAAGAATGATAAAAGTTGAAAGAACGAGTCCTATACGGTGACTCTTTGTTTTTTCTCATTTGGAAACAAGTTTCTTGACCAATCCTGATTAATTAGATCATGCGCATTTCTGAAACGCTAATTTTTTTTATCGTTTTATAATCATTTTGTTATTAGTTTAGTCAGGATAAGTTGGCTAATATAGAAATAAAGGAATGGTTTTGTGTCTGATCTATTTAGTTTATGTTTAAATAGTAGGATACATAAGAAAATTGATAACTCATATAATTTACTACAATTTCCCTCCGGGAGATCTCTGTTTTATTTCGAGAAATTTGCACGGTGTTTCAAAATTGTCTATTAATAAGAAACTCTTGTAATTTTTTGAAGGAAAGTGATGTGGGAAAAATAATCTTAACATAACTAAAAAACCATGTATATTGAAAAACAGTTAAATAAAATATTAATCAAATTCAAAACTTACTCTGTGTATGATGCATAATTCTTTATAGGCTCTATATTAAAGACAATATTAAATATTCTAATTCTATAAATAATCTGGGGGTATGTGCGAGCAAGCATACATTACAGGTTGAAACAGCTTGTAATGTATGGCCTGTGAACACGTTTTAACAGCTCGTACTTTGGAATAAACCCGGACATGTGCTTATGTATAGCTATGTAATCAGGTCAAGCATACAAAGAAAAAGGGAATACTGAGATATTTCGATGTAATTTAGACGTAATTTAGATTTTAATGTATTTCAATCAAGTGAAGATAAATATTTGTTATAAATTTAACACTTGATTGAAACTGGTCTATGAAAAAAAGTTTTATTTGCTCATTTCGATAGCAAATGAAATTAACGGGACGTTTAAAATTTATATAAAAATATAGAAACTATTCTATTCATTTTGTAAAAAAAAAGATTTTCTGTTTTTTTTTCATTTTTTGATATTATGTCATTATTGCAATTTTCTTTTATATTTTTTACGACAAAACTTCTTTATATTTTCTTACAACCGAATGTAACCTTAAAAATTTGTCATCATTTTGCATTATTATAAAGTGCATAGTAGTACTGCTGAATTATATGCTTTATTTTTGATAAAAAAAAACAATTCTGCAAATATGAGAAATTTTAAGAAATGTTTCTTCCCGCATTGTGTGCATTAACTTCAAAATAAAACAGATTCACATTAAAGAAAGAAGCATACGTACCCACATGTTGAAATGGACAAGATGTTTGTATATTTTTCTTTACTGAAAACAAGAAAAGATGCTTTAAATGCATATAATGAAAGCAATGCGTAATGAACTTTTTTTGCTTAATCTATTTATTGCTATTTTACGAAGGAGCAGAAGATAGTTTTAAATTTAACTATCACTATAAGAACAACAAATGAAGTATTAGCATATGCAAATGGTATTCGATTTACTATCCAAAAATTGATAAATCTGTTCCGCCAAACTGAAGGATTTAAATAAAATTAATACCCTACCCTTCTTTACCACTGGTACGTGATATATATATATATATATATATATATATATATATATATATATATATATATATATATATATATATATATATATATATATATATATATATATATATAAATTCTTCTTATAAATGACTTTACAATTGAACGTAAGTTCGATTGTTGGGAATGAAAGGGATTTTATAAATAGCAATTGTTACCCTGCATTGAAAATAAGTGTCTCAGAACATTTTAATATAAGTTCATAATTTTTAAATATTTAAAGTACACTAAATTGAAAGGTTTTAAATATATTTTAAACAGCAAAATTGATTACGATTACTTGAGCTTATTCCAGTATGATTTTTAAAAAATTCCATAAAATAAGGAAAAATAAATGAAAAGTTTTCAAAATCAAATGTCCCCTTATTCTTATTAAGTAAATCGTTTTTGACTCGATAGTCCAGCTACGAAAGAACTTAACTTTTCTCCGTATGATATAGGATTTCGTACAAAGTCTACATCATTGCTAAACCTAATAATTATGTTATGCCCATATTTTATTTTTATTACGTAATAAAAATTTATAAAATAGTAATGGATAAGTTCAACGACTTTTGCTATTAGCTTACTTTAGCAGAAATTATAAATCGTTGTGATAATGCCTAAATTACGCGTGCGAAAAATAGCTGAAATATCATAAAAATGAACTTCCATTAAAATTTCTGAATTTAAAAGCTCACTCTATTCAAACAATTCTCTAAATAATAAAATCTTTCAAAGTTCATTTTTCTTTTAAAAAAACTATATACTTTAACACTGTCACTTATGTTTTACGCTGAAAGTAAAACTTAACATCGTGGTAATATTCTGGTGTTTTGACCTTTTCCATGCAAGGGTAGAAATATTTAGTATTCACAGCTTCAACACTTGTCAATGCACGAGCAAGGTCAGTGAGTCAACAAACCCGTGTATTATGTTTTTTATTTCAGTTTTTTTTGTTTAAGTTTACTCGTTTCATATTTGCTATCAATTTTAACGATTTTAAAAGCAGATAACGTTTTTTTAAGAACCCAGTAACAAATACGGTGTTTTTATAACTTAAAAACGAAATTTTGGAAAATATAGGAAAAAATATGTTATTTTATATATTATTTATTATTTATGTATATTATTTCATATTTAAAGTTCAATGGTAGGGAGAAAATAATCAAAGCCAGTAAAGTTCGTGTAATCATATAAAATAATTACATGTAATGTATCATAAAACAATAAAGATTCATAGATAGTTTAAACAATAGCTGCTAATTTTCTCAAAAATACTTAGGTCATTTAACTGCTAAAGAAAGAAACTTGCGCATTTTGAAAACCATTATAATTCTACAAATTTGCTTATTTTGTTTATGTATATGAATGTAATAAATTTTGTAGCAGTATAATTTAACAACAGTAACTAAAATATTTTATATTGCTTCCCTACTACTTCCACCTGTGGGAAAATTTACTTAAAATCTACCCAGCTAGGTGGAAGTTAAGTTAATATTATTTGAAAATTGTTTAAATTAATATAAATTCATTAATTTATAAATTGTTGGAATGCTTTTAGTATGTTCCTATTCTAGTATATTGTTTATATTTTCTACAATAAATAAGAATTGCAATAGTTAATTGAGTCATATTCCCAGACATTGTTTCTGTTTCGATTCTAAACCTTGGATATATAAAATGGATATATAAAAATAATATTTTTTATTGTAAGTCTAGTAATGCAATGCTTTGTTCTTAATTTCCCCATCAGAAATAATAGTAATAAAAAATTTGATATGCTTTTGATGAAAATGATTATTAAAAATCTTAATATTATAAATTTCATAATTGCGATGGTTTTTGGGTCGATATGTATATAAAATCATTTTTATAAACATAATATATAAAATAATGAAAAATTAAGACTTCTAAATGTCTTAGTATTGATTTTAAATCTTATTATTAACATGTTTTCTTTCACTAATCCCAATTTCTGAGATGTGAAATTCTTTTGAGTTTACTTCCAATTTCTTTTGTAATGTTTCTAATACTTTTCTCATGGCTGTACTTATGAGAATACTTAGACTGTTAAAACAGACATACCTCTTTATTAGTTACAATGATGTTTGTTTTTTGCCTGTGTTTTATTATCTTAAAATCAAGTCTGTTCAGGAGTGAACAACACGCATTAACCACTTGCAATTGATGACGGTTATTCACGCAGTATACTCAGAAACATTCTCACATTCATAAGTACTATGGAGAAACCTACCCAGTTTTAATCTCTTATTCATAAAAATCTGTCACCCTCCTGAGCATTGAATACTTTTCCCATGGTTGTACTCATGAGAATGCTTATACTGTTAAAAGAGGCATACAACTTTAATATATCCAATGATGTTTGTTTTTACCTGTATTTTTATTATCTTAAAGTCAAGTTTATTCACGAGTGAACAACACGCACTTGCAATCGACGAAGATTATACTCAAATTCATGCTCACATTCATAAGTGCTATGGCGAAACCTACCCAGTTTTAATCTCTTATTCATCAAAATCTTTCACCCTCCTAAGCATTTAATACTTTTCTCATGGCTGTACTTGTGATAATACCAATACTGTTAAAACAGACATACAACTTTAATATCTTCAATAATGTTTGTTTTTACCTGTATTTTATGATCTTAAAGTCAAGTTTATTCACGAATGAACAACACGCACTAACCATTTGCAATCGACGAGGATTATACTCCAATTCATTCTCGCATTCATAAGTACTAAGGCGAAAACTACCCAGTTTTAATCTCTTATTCATCAAAATCTATCACCTCCTAAGCATTTAATACTTTTCTCCTGGCTGTTCTTATGAAAATGCTTATACTGTTAAAACAGATATACGTCTTTAATATCTCCAATGATGTTTATTTTTACCTGTATTTTATGATCTCTAAGCAAGTTTATTCACGAGTGAACAACACGCACTAACCACTTATAATCGACGAAGATTATACTCCAATTCATTCTCGCATTCATAAGTGCTATGGCGAAACCTACCCAGTTTTAATCTCTTATTCATCAAAATCTATCACCCTCCTGAGCATTTTTATACTTCAAATAGCAACTGATATGCTTTTTGTCGCAGTGGCATTGCGGGATTTCTCGCTCCTTTACTGCATCTTGGAGCTCCTGATACCCATGACACACAATGCTAAGCGTCATAAGATAAAAAATAAAAAGTAAAAAAGCCACTCATATGGGCCACTCTTAATATGCCCGGGGAGCACCCGGAGAATTTCTGACTTCTCATGTGGCAAGAGGGACACACTTCTTGTCCCGACATCTGTCGTGATTCCTACACTCACCCCAGTGTGTCACATCCCTCAAGAGAGTGTCACTCCAGAACAAATCGAACGGTTTCGAACGTTTGGCGGGGATCGGGCCACCCCCCTCTGGGGAGGGGTCATCCGTCTTCATCGGTCATCCCTAAAACGTCAAGGCATCGTCTGCATCACTCGGAAATATATTTTTTCCGATCTTTTGTGATCCTTTCCTTGTATTATAGAGGTTTGTAAGAGTTTTTGCAATGAATGCGCATTCGTTTACGTTTTGTATAGTATGGTTCCTTTTTTATTTCGGTTTCGTATGATACAGTGGCATCTTAAGAAGGCGCCAGCTGGTCTCATAAGTCGGACATGTGGACACACTCGAAATACAAGAGTTACGAAAAAATGGGTTTTTTTTTTTTTCAAATGCATTTTCATACCACTGTTCCTGTGTTAGGATTTAAGTTTGACACATATTTTACTACACATGCGCAATGCGGTAGCGACATCCAGCCGGTCTCCTGGGATTGGACATACTTATGTGAACATTCATCTTCATGCAAAAAGTTTTATGGGCCTTTTCCGGAACGAGTGCTTTGATCCGGAAGTGTTCAAGAGAATTTAGATTCGCTAGTATACTTCCAAACATGCATTTAAAAATATAATGTTACGTAATGTCTTACACACCCTCGATAACTTTTAACTCGCCTTAAATCTAACTAGAATGGGAGTCCATTATCTTAAGATTTAATTCTGTGTGGGAGAAAAAGCTTTCGTGTTCAGTCTAATTTATATTTTCATAATATTCTGTAATTAGAGTTGCCACTATAACAATGGTTTTATGACATCATGTTTTATATTTTGAATAAGTTTCTCTCACATTCCTTTTATGCTTATAAGGGTATTATAATTTGGATTAGAAAATATAGAAATTTAAAACCAACCTCTTTCATACAACGTTCTTGGCTCAATATCGAAGTCAAATTTTGAAGAGGGAGGGATAATTACAGTGTCTCAAACATTCATGATAATTTTCCCTAAAATACCTTAAATATATTTTGAATTGTGGACGTTAATCGTCGAATCTAACTTATTAGTGTTTTCGTCTTGAGGAGATCTACCCTAAACTTATGACGTGATAATCACAACAAATGAAATACTTCACCACCGAACAATCCTGTAAACCCCTCTCTCAATGAAACAATTTTATAGGCGAGTATATAGTCATATCACTGGCCTTTTTCTCGAAATCTCTAATTAATCTCTGTGTAAATATGTGATTATGAATGTCTCTTCTCAGTTTTTATTTCACTGCCTTACTCCTCCAATAAATGTGTCTCTATATGATCTAACATATAGTTTTATAGAACTCTTGTCTTTATTGTGACGTGTTTCGAAATTGGGGAAACTTCGAAGCAGGGTACCTCCCCCCCCCCCCACACACACAAATATATATTATATATATATATATATATATATATATATATATATATATATATATATATATATATATATATATATGTAAGTATGTGTGTGTCCCTAAAATTTCTATATTTAGGAGAGCTTCGACTAAATAAGGCACTTTCCAGTATCTTTTCTGTTCGTATCCAAAATTCATAGAATTTCGACGTTAACAAGTGAGTTAACAAATGGTTTCAGTCATCAACATTTCTCATAAAACTGAGTTTGTTTGGATATTCTATGGAGTAATATTTATCAGCCACATGAACCAGATGATCTGGCCCTACAAATTTTCACAAGTCAGAGGATATGTGACCTGAATAAGTTAAGTTGTTAAAAAAATCTAAAAAGTCTTTGAAAAGTCAAGAAATATCAAAATTTATTGAAAAGGGGGAAGAAACTGAAAAGCACTGTTAGGGGAAATTTAAAAATATTGTAGTTTGAACTGATAGACTCCTCATCCTAGTTCCTCAACTTTGTTAACTGCTCTCAAATTCATATCTCAGCCATTCATTCATATCTTTTTAGTAAATCGTGTATTTTCTGTTTTCGGGTTTCCATCGTACTTCTTTCAAGCTAAATTATTATTATCCTTTTTAGTGGTAAAATTTTCCTGCGTTAGCTCTTGTATTTAGATTTTCCTTGGGAAATAAAAATGTAGATTTTAAGACATACTTAAATTTTTCAGGGACTTAAACTTAAGAATTTTTTAATTGAATGAGATTTAAAAAGATTTCAGTTTGAGATTTGAAAAATGTTCAATATTCTGGTTTCATATTTCTGTTCACGTCATTTCGTTTTACAGATTTTTTTCTGTAGAAATAAAGAATTAAATGTCAAAAATTATGTTTATTTAATAGTACTTGTATTCCCAACATAGAGTATAATTTATCGTTCTCAAGACCCCTTTTGAAATATTATCTGAGACAGATTTGAAATGTAATTAATTTTCAAGTTGAAACATTTGGTTTTCTACTTTTTAAACGGGAATAGGATTTATGTACTAATTAAAAGGTAGTTACGATACCAGTCCTCATGACAAAAATTTCCCACAGAGCTGAAAACGAAATTTTCGAGGGCTACAACACACACTAATAAACAAATAAACAAATCCCTTAAAAGGCTAGTGTGCTAAATTATGATACGCAAATGCCGCACTTGAGTGCAAATATTATAAGTGACACGTATTCTAAACTTATATCTCTGTTTAAATATAATGAAATGTAAAAAAAAGTAATACTTATCCTATCTAAATATCATAAATATCCTATTTAAATATACTGAAGATGCTGCTTATATAAAAATAATTCTGTTCATTGTGAATTTCATATTAATTCAAATAAATGGTTATTTTAATTAAAATTATTAATTTAAATTAAGTTACTAAATTAAAATGAAACTAAAAATATTTAAGCGTCAATTTAAAGTAATTATTAACAAAATAATAAAGCTGCTGAAAACCATCACAAAAATGTAATTCAATTTTCTTTGTGATTGGACTAGTTAAAAAAAAATTAAAAGCTTAAGAAAATTCATAATTCTATGTGGCAACAAGACACGTAACAAAATTATTGGTAAGGATGTGAATAATTGTTCTTCCCCTAACATTCTGAATGGTTTCTTTCAAAATACATCTTACTTATCTTTCAACTTATAGTACTAGTCTGACCATAAACAGCATTTTGTCAAAAAAATTTGGATAATTGTAAGAATATAATGTATCGCATGTCATAATAAAGTCTCTAGAAGAGCTGTTATGTAGATAAATGAAGCAAAATTTAATAGTGAAGTATTTAAACAGATATAAATTACACCATTCATGACAAAAACTGAGCAGAAAATAACGTATTTTGATGCACAACATATATACAAACATAACATGCTCATAAATTTACTGATGAAAATGAGTTTTCATGGAAATGCCTGCACGCAAATGTAAATTTAGATATGTAGGTGTGTGTATAAGTTTGTCTGAATGCAAGAATTTGTAAAAAATTAAAAACTGTTCTTATTGGTACTACATTTAAATGAAAGTAAATAAACCTCGCTGTTTATAAATATGAATAAACTAGCTGAAAACCCGCACTTCGCTAAGGAGTACATTCAAATAAAATACAACGGTCAATGTATACAATTAATGCCAAAATATATATATATATATATATATATATATATATATATATATATATATATATATATATACATATATATATATATATATATTTATTTATAAATACAACGATCAATGTATGCAATTAATGTAAAAAAACCCAAAAAATATATTTATAAAAAAATTGCAAGGGATATTTTTAAATACAAAATAATATAGAAGAAAATATTCAAATTGAATCTAATAGAACATACTAAAGAATATAGTACAGTTAATATAGTACAGTTTGAGGAACATATCTTTTACTGCATTTTAATATTTTTTTGATAAATTCCAATCGTCTGCCGGATTATCAAGAAAAAAAATTTTTTTGAAAGAAATCACGTGATCAACATTTAATAAATTAAATTCTAAAAATTAATTTTTAAAAATTCACCAAACATCAGAAATTGGAGGTAACGATTCGAAAAAAATTTCATTTTAAAGGAATTTTTATGATCTTTCTCGTGATATAAATTTTATAACACTCAAATTATTATTTTAAATGCAAACTTAACAAAAGTTACAAAAACAGCTTAAAAATTTAATTTTAAAAAATCTAAGAAGAATTTTTCAAAAATCTTTCTTAGTGCACCCCTACAATATAAGAAAAAACCCCATTCAAAATTTCAGCCCTTTTGGTCCAGCTGTTTGGACCGAAAGTTAAAAAGTTTGATCTGTGCGTTGTATGTAAGTCAGTCAATCAGTCAGTCAGTGAGTAAGTCAGCTACGGAACTGTTTTATCTATATAGATAAACATATACTTCTAAACGTTTATAAGCATAGAAATCTGTTTAAATTTGTTGCAATAATGCAATTTATGTATATAACACTTTACAAATATACTTACATATATATATAAATATGGATCTATCTAACTAAATGTGTATATAGAGAAACTTCGCTCGCCGGCCACCCTGCTGAGCGGACAAATTTTTTCAGAACCTATTAAATACTCCGTAGAGCCAATGTTATGGAAGAAACCTCTTTTGGACGGCCACCCCTCAAAACGGCTACTTCTTTTCAGAATCATTACTGGCTGCCGTAGAGAAGTTTCACTGCGTATACATACATGCATACATACATACATATATATATATATATATATATATATATATATATATATATATATATATATATATATAATATATTCAGCCTACATGTATACATATCCCATATATCTGAAGCACACTTATTCACATACATGCAAACACATCCTAAATAACTAAAAATACGTTCACTCACGTACATAAATGCCCATGACAAAATATGTCTATAAATACTCTTAGGCACTTATCTATCCATAAATTCAAGTGAACATCATACTTTACTGGATAATAAAAGGAAACAAGCCTATCTGATATGAATATAGAAGAACGCGATAAGATATTTCCTACGTTGTTACTGTTTCTAAGCCCTATGTCGTGGACGACACTTCAAATCTCTTAACATCTGTATATCCATCCAATTCGACATATTCACTTGGCTGCACCTTAAAACCCCACCTTCTTGATTTGTATTCATCGCCAACCTTTGACACCACTTACCTCGACTTTAAATCGCGTGAAATTTTCCCGAGAAATTCCGCCTCTTGATATAACCGATAAACACACTCCGGAGAGAGGGCAGGAAAAGAACAGTAAAAAGAAAATATACTTACATCTTCACAAAAAGAGAAAAAAAGAACAATTTCCTTAGCTGCTTAATTCCAGGGAAGAATTTAAATGGCCCGCGCTCTCTCTAAAGCTATAATTTGCGAATACGAATCTAAATATGAGACGAAATCAATCAAAAATCAAGTTCTGAAAAATGACATTCTAAGAAAAAATCCCCATTACCGCAACAGAGCGAAGGGGGGGGGGGATTTGAACACTCAGATCGGTAGCTGAATCTGTCTAATTTTCTGAAGGTTGTAGTGTTTCATTTTTTTCTATAAGCTCTTGATGTATTTTTTTGCAGATAGATAATAGGTCATTATTTATATGGGAAAGCATATCAACAAGTGACAGCCGAATACTGACGGATAGATGGAGTATGTATGGAGTGTAATCGAGCTGCCTGTGTGCGGTTTGACCCTGGATTAAGACTTACGGGGTTGGGCACATATTTATGTTAGGGACAGACATACTGCAGCTGGCGCAGGGTAGCTGAAATTAACGGTAGCCGTACTTGGAATTTCCAAAAAGATGGTAAAGGGAGCTCTGCAGAATTGCAGATCTGTCTGTGCTCAGGTCTTCAACAAATTAGATGTCTTTTTTGTTTTCCAGTGTAATTTTTTTCCTTTTTGAAAAATTAGTTAACTTTTGCAACATATAACGACAAATCCAATGGATATCTCGCAATCTGCTTTCCCGATCACCTTTTCAATTCCACAGATATTTTGCGCAGTATATGAAGGTTTTTGTTTTGGATGCATTCAGTAAGCAATGCTAAACACTTCTCGAGAATTTATGATAAAAAAAGAGGAGTTTCGCAACGAAGGTAATACAACATATCCAACAGATATTTTACAATCCACTTCCCCGCGCACATTTTGGACGAAAGCAGAGCTTTTGCCACTACATCTATTTTGGATGAATTCAGTAAACAATTCAAAACATTTCTCACGGACTAATAGAAAAAAGAGGGAATTGAAATACAGTAGAGTATTATAAATGACATCAGCTTATTACAACATATCCAAATAATATTTGATAGTTTAAGCGTAGTATTTTTTGATAAAACATTTTTGGATGCTAGCTAGACTTGTGTTCCTCTACGAGGTAAAGACACAAGTTTTAGGATATATCCCCCTGGGAACCCGAAAATCGATAGAAAGAAAAGGTAATTTCAATGATTTTTTTTTATTCTTTCCTTCAGGAGCTGAGGTTCCTTCTCGTAAAACTAGTAAACCCGTAGAAAGAGGTCCTGGTTAGCCACTGAATATACCCCAACATGCACTTAACAATATTATGTTTTTCTTAAATGCAAGAACTGAAAATGAAAAGATGGAAACACAGGAATTTAATAATATGTTTAAACGGTGACCGGCCATTTGGGGATCTAATTCCTTCCACTAAAATAATTCGAATAGATAATGCAGTTTAACCATCGAATAAGTCATGAAAATCTTCCTCTCTTATTAGTTGAGGTCTTATGAGTCGAGGTCGAACGCTTAAGTTTTGAGTACCGTTAAACTGTTGGTATTGAGTGACAAATTCATTCGTGAGCCGGCAGATGTAAGGACAAAGAAGCTGTCATCATTGATATATAGATATCTTAGACAGCTTAGTCAACGCCAGAGATTAAGTTCTCTCAGATCATTCTTTATTCTGTTCGGATTTATTTCACCTTGGTACTTGACAAAAATCATAATGTCTCTATTTATAGTGTAGGCTTAGAGACTTGATTCGACATTACCTCTTATAGTAAAACTTAGAATAAGTTTTCCAGGGTACCATTTTAAAATTTCTGAATCGATTCATAATATTATCTTCCTTGATTCTGGAAGATAATGTTCTGAAGTGATTTCATTATAGTATATTCCTTGATTTACTTAAGATTCCTATCTGCATGCGTAACTTAAATGTTCAAGTAAAGGTTTCAATTTCAGAGGTAGGTCTATCAACATTTATTTCCTCCGATTATATGCTTTTAAATCTCTTTAAAATTCAAACGAACTGCATAGCTTGCTAAGCAGTTTGTTTGAATATAGTATGCTAAGAGTTAATGTTACCAGCTGAACCAAGATCACTTCTCAAGGGGGTGATAATTCGAGAAGAATGATTAATCAGTCCAGCCGAAGAGCACCATTGAAGCAGCTATCACGAGTTAAGATGTTAAAATCAGTACATTCACAAACTTACATGAATATGTGGTAGAATAACATTCTTGGTTCACATTTGGGATTAGTGAATGTGCGTAAATGTAAAAGGAAATTCAAAATGAGATTTTCCTAAACAATTTCCTGTTCTTTGAAATAGTATGAAAAAAAACATTCCTTAACCCTGATTTCCTCATTCAAAACAAAGAAATAAAAGTTTTTTTGCTAGGAATACTGTGTCAAATATTTCTCAAGATGCTCCATGTTTGAAATGACGTTGAGTAATCTGGTAATTCTATGTTTACAACAACAATGTGACAAGTTACAAATGGTGGTGGTTTTTGTGGGCTACATTTTCAATGTATCTCCCAAAGTGGTTTGCGCCTTGTAAACGATTGGATGCATTGCATACGAGTGATTAGCAAAAACTGGGAGTTATATTGACGCTATCTTCTAAATACAGCTGGCAAAGCAGTATACTTATCCAAAGCAAGTGAGACGGGAATTTTTGACGGTCAAAGTTATTGTACGGATATCTTAAAATTTTCAATTTCATTATGAGGCTGGAAGACATAAACAGCGCTTTTTTTTATGTGTCTTCGCTATTAAACTAGATTATCCGTCACCCCTTTTCTCTCCATGAGTATTGTTGGGCCTTTTTGTCAAAGAAGACTTTTGCTTCCTCGATTGATCAATCGATTATGTGACCTATTTATCGGTGTTAAAGGAAAATTACTTTAAGCCCTTTATCAATTGAGCTTTGATGGGACGCTAAAAAATAGGGCAATATCTAACGTTATTTTCCCCCCTTCATTTCTAATCCTTTATTTCTTATTTATACGACCGTATCTTTCTCTTGGGAGACGTTCTTCGGACCATTTCTAAAAGAGATAAGTAGAACTATGAATGAATAACTTGGTCATATTATCGACACATACTCGAATGTGCCAAATAATATGGGTAGTTAAAACTTACGTTTACCCTGACTCTATTATTGCATGTTCAAAATTATATCAAAGCAGACAAGCAAAATAATTGCTTCCTATGTATAGTTTTTTTTTAAATTATAAACCTAACACTAATTTAAAACAGCCAACAATTGTTAAACAACTAAGTATTAGAAACTGAGTAAAAATTCTTTGTGTGTTCCCTATGGTAAAGTTTTCCTAATGTTAAAGTTTTCGCATCAGATAATGGAAAAAAAAAGTCATGTACATTATCTTAAATGTCACTACCCACTGCAGTTAGCAATCACTACCCACTGCAGTTAGCAGAGAAATAATTTCTACTGGACGGCAGAATCTAGCCGCATGTATATTTCCCACTCCATGATCTCGGTTGTCCATACCTTATTGACTCAGTTGTGGTGAAAAATTGCCTTTATAAGGTCTTATAAGCGTATAAGTGACTCAGTTATAGTAAAATCTGCATTTATGAGTCTTATGACTACATTTAAGGGTCTTATAAGTGTATATATTTATGGGCTAAATGGTTGCATGCGTGAACAGAGTGTAAGAGATAAATAATAAACTGCTAGTATTTCCATAAGTATTGTCATTTCTGAACAAATACCATTCTCACTGCATTTTAAATAAAGGAATCCGTGTAATTTAATATTACTTTTAAGAAAGGATCATGCATATTTCTTATTTCCTACCCAGGATTTTTGAATTGAAAATAAACAGAAAATCAATATATTTTTTAAATGGTGTTTCACCCTTCTTCCAATGAAGGAAACTACAGAAGAGGAAAGTAGAAGAGGAGTAGCGTGGTGGCAGTTTATTGATAAGGATATAATTTGTATATTTCCCCCTAAAGAATCATAACGTATCAACCATCAAAAAGACAGAACCCAGCCTTATTTCTCCTCAAAATTAAATGGCATTAACAACAACAAAAAATAAAATACCTTCCTTATCATCCACTACGATAGCAGATTCGAATATAATATTACATCGGAATGACCATGTCTTTAAAAATTATCGCATTTATGGCAATTACAGAAATTACATGTCATTATCGCCAACTTCCAAAGCTGCCGTTTCTCGCTTCTGATTGGATGCTTCGGGTAACACCTGTTTTTCGACTTTAAGGGTGTTCCGTAATTGGTTGAACGGATGCGCTTAGGCCTTTTCGAGTAGTAACTTAGGTTTTATTTAGTTTTGTTTCATGTGGTTTGTAATAGGTATGGAACTTAGAAATGGACACTGGAAGAGATTGGCTAACACGCAGGGGAGGGACGGGGGAAATGCTGCAGATGGATTTACAGTGGCAGTTCTTTCTCCTTCTCCCCCCCCCCCTCAATGTGTTCCGTCTCTCCCCTCACTATCAAAGTTTTTGTTATTTATTACGTCATTTAGCTCCAGGTACGGTAGCAATAGCTTGTATAGCGCTCTCAATCATATGCAGTTTTATGATTGCAGACGAGAAAAGAAGGACGCTTGCGGAGTTATTTTTGATTGCAAATTGTTCAAGAGAGGTGGTGGTGGTGGTGGTTGGAGGGGGGGGGGGTAGTATCAGGTAATCACCGAATGCCTTTGCAAAAACTGCCGATAGACGACATTGCATTTTGTATTTTATATCGGTAAATTATTACTGATTTTCAGTTGATTTTTTTTTTCCATGGAAAACATTTGAGTCAGTCAGGTATATAAATTTTCTTCTTCTCCAGTGCGGCAGACGGTTACTTGGACATTATCCTTACAGTCATATGACACCGCGGGTTTTCTGGCCACTTTTCTGGGAGCACCGTATAGGTGGACCAGCATTGCCACCTATGGGCCAGTTCCGTAATTTTGAACCGAGTCAAGTGACGAGGCCAGAACACTTGACCCCGCACCTCTAGAGGTAAATTTGAGAACTTGGAGGACATTGCAGCCACGTCCTATTTTACGTGCCCCGGCCACCATTAGTGAACACGGCGGTGGATTTGCAGCGACCGGCCTCGAACTCGCAACCCTCAGATCACTGGCTCGACGCCTTGGCATATAAATGGCATAGTGATCATATAATTTATATGGGGAATATAAATTATATGAGCACTCATATCACACCTATATTGTATTACGATGAAAGACATACGGTCAATTCCATATAAAACTTGTCCTTATATACTAAACACCCGATTATCCATGCATGGATTTTCGCACATCACAAAAGAAAAGAAAAAGTGGCTTTTCCCCGTTTTGTTGCTCTACGGTTCCTGAGGAAGGAGGATGCTTTATGCTTTGGATATTCGAATAGTGAACTATATTATCGCTGATAGTAAATTCCTAAGCTATATTTAGATTTGTTTATCTTAGCCTGTTGTATTGCGAAAGCTGAAGAGCCCTTAGAAAAGCGCAAAAAGCGTGAAGGAAAATATTAAATCAGTCGGTTTAGATTTTTCAAGACCCAAAACCCTGTCTCGCAAGAAATACTGTGAAATTCTGGAGAGATTTTAGAGGTACTGATAATAGAGAAACTAGCTGGAACCCATGGACATACATACAGCTACACCTAAATTTACCATATAGAAAGGCCTAAATATTCTGTTATTTTAAATTAATTCAATGAATTTTGAATAATTTTTATAATATTGTTAACTGTGGATAGAATCTAAGGAATATAATTCAATGGGTTATGTTTTAAAGTAAGCATTAATAATGCCTCTGCAGTATTGAAATATGTTAGCGGTTATGTCAGATTATTAATATTTTGGTCTAAATCATCACCGATAGCGAACAGTTTTCCAGATTTTTCAGACGACTCTGCTTTTATGCTTTTCATTTTTATTTTATTTCCCATTTTTTGGTGGTTTTCTTTAATAAAATTGAAAACAGAAAGCATTTTGCAATAAAAATTACAGAACATCTTATAACATGAACATCTTATAAAAAAAAATAATCCTATTGACGGATTTGGCAGATTGAAAAGCAGAAAGTTCACGCCCGACTGAATGAGTTAATGCACACTTGTCACAATGTTTTTACGTTCTCAATCGTTATGCAATGTTTCTGCCAATCCATTCAGTCTCTCATCTGAATCTAGATACCCGAAGATGTTCCTTCAAGCAATAGGACACACACTGTGAGAGTGTTGCTCCCAGTAGAAAGAATGCATGACTTTGTTTTGTGTTTCCAAATATTTGAAAAAAAATCCTAATTGCATTTCTAAGTTTTCACTCAGGAGATCTGAAAATTTTACCTATATTTTATGTTGTTAGTTGCTAATCGTTTGTTGATAAACAAGAGTAATTATTAGCAACTTTTCATCTTCAGAACTTTTCTTGAGTGTAAAACTATCGCATTTACTTTGACCAATTTCTCAATTTCCCCTTTTGTAATTAAAAATAATTATATGGACTCGTATCGACAATAATTCATTACGTAGACATTGAGTCAGATGTTATATAATTACTATTTGGACAAAAAAATTACTTTTTACACGAACATTGACTAAAATACTATACAAACAATTATATGAGTACATAACTGTGTTTAGGTATAACTGCAAGTAAGATGATTTTTCATTGCCCCAATATGAAACAATGCAAGGTTAAATATGCGAACGATTTATTCTCCAAGAGTGTTAATCATTCAGTCGGATTCAGTCGGATTATTTTTTATGGATACCAACACAGGCAGCGTCTGAGAACAAAGATCTACAGTAATCTCGTAATAAAGGATAAAAAATGGCATTAAGATAAAACAGGCTTTTAGATATAAAAAATCAGAAATGCTATCTTTGCATAGCAGTTCATAAAGAACACCAAGGTGATAGTTTTCGAAATTCATCTTGTATGATAACTATCAAATTTTTAATTTAAAGATAATTTTTTTCTCAGATGAATAAATCTATGACTTAAGTTGGGATAATAACCATCTGTCAGGGTCGAGGATAGATCCCGGGTTTCGTAGCCTGTAAGCTAGCGCTCCGTGAACTTAGCTACCACAGCGACGTGAGGAATTCTAATTTTGAAGTACCTTTCTCTCGCATCTTTCAACCTTTAATTTTAAGGCCACTGATGCCCACATACTACCACTGAGGACAATTTATACCATTTGGGCTAGGAGTTTCTAATAGCAAGCGTAAGTCTCCAAATCACCTTAGCGGTTTAGTCGAAAATAAAGCTAAATAACTGAAGATATTAAGCTTTATTTTTTTACCCTTCAGCGGGCGCGCCCGTGTACAAAGTGCAACATTTTCGAAATTTTGAATAGTTTGTTTTTACATATAAGGTTCGAATGTTCTAAGCAGTTTCTATTTGTAGCTACACCATTTCTTATGCAGGTCTGATTTTCTGACCCTTGTATTCCTTTTCATCCATTGTTAGTCGTGAATTAACGGTGGTAAACCAGTGATTATACTGGATTACAATACGACAAAAGCAGGATCTGATGTAGTCGATCAAATGTGCAGCTATTACACGGTATCCCGCATATCATGAAGATGGACAATCTTATTGTTTTTTAGGTTTTTGGACATAATAGGAATCCATTCGCAAGTTGTCCTTAGATTCAATAAACCGGGCAGTTTGGAAATAAGGCGATTGTACCTGCATTCTTTGGACTTTAATTATAAATATATCTCAATATTATCAACATTTTATATGTTATCATAAGACGCAGAATCATTGTTTTCAATTTGAAAAGTAAAAGTTTAGTACAAAAGGAATAATCAAGGTTGAAAGAGACGTTGCACTTTGAGCCACGCGCGCCTGCTGGTGTTCCAAAAATTGGCACACCCGCTAAAGGGTTAAAAAATACTGTTGAGGGTAGTCTAATTTTCCTTTATAAGTGGGGGGCTGGGGGTGCCTTGAGTGGATGACAGATCTGTACTGTTTGTTCGGCATCCTCCAGCCCCACAGCAATTGAAAATGCATCCGAACTTGGGAAATTCACCCTCTACTGCGTATTCAGGCTCTCGCTACGTAGTGCCCGGACTTCAGGTGTATCATGGACGATGGACCTTTATGGTCTGGGGGTCCGAGGTGTCAAACTAAAAAGTTTCCTTTATAAGTATTTATCCTTGCAGGGAAAATATAAGAATTCAATAGATATATATATATATATATATATATATATAGAGAGAGAGAGAGAGAGAGTGCATAGCAGAATGCCTTGTACAACTTCCTGTATCCAACTTACTGTTAATAACTAGTAACTGCAAGCGAAATTTTAGATCAGCTAAAAGAAAAAGCGGTATCGAAGAGGTAAATGAAATCCTTATTATCTTGGCAGCAACCTAGTTTTAAAAACAATTTTTACTATTTTTTAACTATATTAGTTCTTTAACTGACAAAAAAAAACGAGATGACACGGCAAAAAAAAAAAAAAAATTCCTAATAACACTTAGCAAGGGAATTTTCGCAATGAACCCCAGAGAATTTTAAATTTTCTATTCTGTCTCAGATATTAAAGATATAATTTTTGTTTTATGATGAATTACACAAAACAAAAAACAAAATGTTTAATTTTTTTTAAAAATGCTATGTTGATGTATTAAAATTTTTTTTATGTATTTTAAGATAAATACAGAGTTTTCTGTAAAGAATTTTAATGGAAATTCATTCATGCAATATAGCCAAGAATATTAATAAATGTGAAAAATAAGAGAATTAAAATGGCATACGTTCCATAAGTACAGTAGGTAGCATTTCATTTATTGATTTCTTTAAGTTTTACTTGGAAATCATTTTTAATATAATTTTCAGATAAAAATATTACCGAAAATTTCGTTATAAATTCCTCATAGAAATTTAATTTACATGATATTCAAAAGGGAATTTTTTTTCACTCAAGACCTATTAGTAAAGTTCACTTATTTTTTTATTTTTCGGAAATGCTGATATTCTTTTTCATATACCTAATAGTCCATTTTCGTCTTTTCTACATACGGTAGAGTCACCTAGGCCCTGATTTTCCACTAGGCCCAGTAGGCCTGAGCCTAGGCCCCCCCCCCCCAAATTTTTATTTTAAAAGAAAAGAAAAAAAGAAAATTACCAATTAAATTTTTTTTTATTTTTTCTTTTTTAATAGCAATTTTTTTATATATCCTTTCAAATTTGATTGATTGGTTCATCATATATAGTTATATGTATAGTTCATCATTTATATGTTATAGTGTTATATAAGGGATTAATAAGTTTTCTGGTTGCATTGTATTGGTGTTTTAATGATGAAGTTAATATGTTGTATTGCTTTTTGTTATTTGATAATGTTCTAGGCTTTTACACTCTAAATAGCCAATTCTTGGTAAAATGGTACTTTCACAATTATTCATGATTATTTATTTTGTGTGTCAATTTTGGAAATTTTAAGCCCACATCAGTGTTAGGGGGCCCCCATCCCGAGTTGTGCTTATAGAATTTTTTAATCGGGCCCTGGAGTCCCTGGGGCCCTGGACTGCCAAACCAAAAGTCTCCAATGTACGTTCTCTCACCTATATATGAAGAATACTTATTTTAAAATTTCTCCAGAAAACTTTTCAGTATACAGTTTATCAGAAAACGCCGCAGAAAGTGGACTTGTGCCCATCATCTGTTTGACCCTATAGTTGTGTCACTGACCTCTGTTTCAGAAGTGCTTTGTTTTCCGTAGCTTTAGACATCGAAACTTTTGCATGCTGTTGCCCCGAATTTGAAATTAAGTGAAAATAAGTCAAAAAATTAATTTCAGATCTCAGTATAATATACTTGCATATCTACTTCATGTAAAATAAAAGAGTTACTATCACCATATCCAAAGATACAATCTATTAGAACAAGCATTAATAAATGACTACTGAAATTTTCCATTTGCTCCTTGGATGAAATGCAGTTTTCTTAAAAAAATAATTAGACGAGGTAATTTAATAAATTTGATTGATTTATTAATCAAGTAATTAAAAATTTTTTTTTACTCCTTCATTTACAAAATTATGGAATTTTTCTGCTCCCACATAACTGCCATTTTTTATGCATATCATTGAGTTTCCTCACGCCTTTGAAAGGCGTAATTATTATTTGGATTACAGAAAATCCCGTAAAGATTAAACCATTCCCTTTGTGGACAAAACAAACGTCAGAAATAAAAAGGGAAGAAAAGGAAGGGAGGGAAAAAAAATTCCCTGTTAAGGAAAAAGATTTAAGACGTAAGGTATTAATCACAAAAATTCTTAAAACCGTTTCCACTGACAGACTGTCAGTTCTTAGTGCAAAAATATTTAATCCTTTAATATTTTTCTTAAGTTCTTTTTCTTTGATTATTGGCATATGAGATGTTTTTAATCGAATTTTTTTTTAAGGTTCTTAATTCTCAACCACACCCCTTCGAGTAATTGCGCTTTACCGTGGTATTTAAGCACTAAGTTGGGCCTCCCCATTAATGAAAAAATCATGAAAAAAAAATGCTTCCGCACGTAAATACATTCGTTCTGTTTTCTCTCTTTCTCATTATACCGCCTTTTCAACCCCAGCTTCAGCCTTTGTTTTTAAAAACTCAATGATAATTCTTTCTTATATCGTTTCAATCATACTTCACAGGCAGCTCGAACCAAAGTTGAAATTAATTAATTATTTTTTTCCCTGTTTCTCTTTTTTTTCCCCATCATATTTTTCCGTGATTCTATTGAGAATTTTTTTTTTTTGGTACTTATATCGCGGTTCCTTTGTGTTCGACTAAAGCTGTGTTAGGATGATACTTGGGCACACCGTGGAGAAATACTACATCCCCCCACCGAAATTCGGATAAATATATAGATATCCGTGTATACACATCCAGTTCCATATGTGATGAACAGGGGGAGAGTAAAAAAAAAATCCCGCTAGGGAAAAAATAAATAATACCCAGACATTTTAATTAATTCCAATAGACAATTTCGATTCGCCGTAGTTTGCAAAGGGGGGAGGGGGAGAGCTTTATGAATGCATAAAAAAATAAACTCCAAACTAAGAAAAAAATGCCGGGTATAATAATCTACCACTACAAAATGTCAAAAACAAAGAGTTATAATTAATTGGCATATCTCTGTCCCTGATTTTTTATTCCGGTTTTATTTACTAATTCATTTTTCGTTTTTATTGTTTTAGAAACCATTTTTTTTTATTCACCCCTGAACTCCCCCTCTTTTTTCCCCTGTCATTTCATATATTTTTTTTTCCTTGGCGGTTTTTTTTTCTTACATAGGTTGTAAAATTGAGTTGCTTTTGTTTTGATGCTTTGAAAAATGTGCATTTCGGAAGTATAAGGATGCAAAAAAAAATTTTTTTTCCACGTCTACGCACTCCGTTAGGGGAAATAAATGATTATTTATTAAAACACTATTGGCTTCCATGTGCGGGTAGGGAAAAAAAGATATAAAGTAAATGCCGAGGAAAACATGATTGCCTACACTGGGATGTTTTGTTTCACATCTTTGAGAGTAAGTTTCGCAAAGAATGCTACTTGGATGTCTTTTCAACCAGGGTTCTAAACTATTTCCAAGATGTATATTTTTTTGCCCTTTTTCATATTCAAAGCCTCGTGTTCTTCATGCTACATCTGGGTTCTTTTGTTTAAGTGATGTTCGTGCATTTTTTAATTAAATTCTGTTCCATATGGTGATGAAAAGTTTTCAATATGTTGATTAAAAAATTGCTATGTCGGACTTATTTGCATTATAAAGATAACTAATTTTGTAGCGTACATTCTAAAGTAAAGCTATTTCTTATAGGATGTGGGGGGTGCTATAAATATATTTTTAATATTTATGGAGATTAAATTTATCTAAATGTGTAAATTAGTGAAGAAGTTTAGCAAAGAATGCCACTTGGATGTCTTTTCCACTAGGGTTCTTAACTATTTCTAAGATATATTTTTCCTTTTTTCTTATTTAATGCCTCGTGTTCTTTATGCCACATCTGGGTTCTTTTGTTTAAGGGATATTCATGCATTTTTTAATTATATTCTGTTCCACATGGAGATGAAAAGTTTTCAATATGCTGAAAAAATTGCGGACTTATTTCCATTATAAATATAACTAATTTTGTAGCTTATGCATTCTAAATAAAGCAATTTCTTATTGGATGTATGGGGTGCTATATGTTAAACATATTTATGAAGATTAAATTTATTTAAATGTGTAAATTAATGAAGAAGTTTAGCAAAGAATGATACTTGGATGTCTTTTCAACCAGGATTCTAAACTATTTCCAAGATGTATAATTTTTTGCCCTTTTTCTTAATCAAAGTCTCGTGTTCTTCCTAATACATCTGGGTTATTTTGTTTGAGTGATGTTCGGGCATTTTTCAATTAAATTCTGTTCCATACGGTGATGAAAAGTTTTCAATTTGTCGATTAAAATATTGCGATGTCGGACTTATTTCCATTATAAAGATAACTAATTTTGTAGTTTACATTCTAAATTAAAGCTATTTCTTATAGGATGTATGGAGTGCTATAAATATATTCTTATTATTTATGGAGATTAAATTTATCTAGATGTGTAAATTAATGAAGAAGTTCAGCAAATAATGCTACTTGGATGTCATTTCAACTAGGGTTCTAAACTATTTAAAAGATATATTCCCCCCCCCCCTTTTTTTCTTATTTAGTGCCTCGTGTTCTTCATGCTACTTCTGGGTTCTTTTGTTTGTTTCCTGCATTTTTAAATTAAATTCTGTTCCACATGGAAATGAAAAGTTTTCAATATGTTGAAAAAAATTAAGGACTTATTAGCATTATAAAGATAACTAATTTTGTAGCTTGCATTCTAAATTAAAGCTATTTCTTATAGGATGTATGTATGGTTTGCTATATATTCTTAAGGGATGTATGGGTTACTATATATTCTAAATATTCATGAAGATTAAATTCATATTAAAGGTATTTTTTGAAAATTTCCTAGTTTAGTGACAATTTTACCGTTAGTTACGGAAAGGCTTTTTCAATTTACTTTATAAAATCTCATATTCAAGTTGTCACAAGAGCTTTGGTGCTCTGTTTTGGGATTTTTACTTTAGTATGAAACTAATCGACGCTTTTACATTTAAAAAAATGACAGGATAAATTATATTCTAGAATAACTGTGTTAACAATTGTACAGACTTAAAAAAATTAGAAATGGAATATCTGAATATTTTTTATTTTAATTTTTAATATTCCTTAAGAACATTTCTACATTTAATCTCAAGTTTCATTCTTTTCTTGCATATATACTGATAGCTATATTAATTCAAAAATATGTATAAGCATAAATTAAAATATTCGATTTTGATTTGTTAACGAATAATTCATAGTATTAAATGGGTTATGATATAAAATTGATTCCCATTTTTCTATCTAACTACAATTCTAAATTTTTTAAAGTTTCGAACAATTTTACTGAAGCACTGCATATTTTCAAATTAATTTTCACTAAATTTTAAAAGGCGGATTAAAGATAATTATGAATTCAATATCTGATGGTAAATAATAGATAAAAGCCTTCTTCGAAAATTAATTAACTAAAAAAACAAATTTCAGGTAGTCTCTTCTAACGAAACTATCGCGGGTTATTATCGTAGAATTACTTATCGCCGCTTAACTCTTTTGTGTATATATATATATATATATATATATATATATATATATATATATATATATATATATATGTGTGTGTGTGTGTGTGTGTATGTATGTCAAAATTTTGACGCATTTTGGTACTTTTCTGTTTAACTGTTTACTGCTTGCCCAAGCGATACAGACTGGGTTTGGCGCGCTGCCAAAATTATAACTCGCAACTCAGGACATCTGAAATTTTACTTTCTGGAGGACCGTTATGGAGAAACGTAATCCTACGTTAAAAGCATTTATTTGGGATACATATTCTGAAGACACTTAGCCCGTTAGATATTTTCCTGTGTTCATAAATTTGGCATTTCAAATATTGCAAACTACGTTTATATTTGTTTTGTTTTTCAATGACACTAACTATTGTAAATAGTTAACATTTGCTATTAAACGTTTTTAGTCAAATACTCCCCACGGTTTTCTGTTCCAATCATTTTTCAATCAATTTTTTTCTTCTTATCCAATCAAATTTATTTAATGAACCCAACAAATGAACCCAAAAAATGAACCCAACAAATGAACCCAACAATGTCCAGTTAACCCTTCAATTTATTGCCTTTCAAAAAAAACAAAAAACATGGCGAATGTGATTTTGCATTTTATAAGTATACAACAAATGTGTTTATGAAACTAATTTCAAGTGGCAAATGTGTCTTATTCAAATTTGGCCAATGGACTAGAGTATCTAATTATAACTTGGCCAATTAATCTTATTTACAACTTCACCAACTTATTGTCTACAAATACGAAATTAAAAGAATATATAAATATATAAATATTTTAGTGAAATTGCAGCTTAAAAAATATATTTCTTAGTGATAAAAATAAACAATAGTGATTAGGTAATTTCATATAAGACCTACTTGTCGATGGGACCGTAAATGGAGGTAGTAGCAGCCAATTCGTGATGCGGAAGGTCTCGGCCGGCGCTAAAACACCGCCTACAGTGGAAGAGAGAAAGAAAACGAAAAGCAGCAGATCAGTGAAGCAGCAGGCAAAAAACACAACAAAATCATAAAAAGTCTATACATAAGAGAAAAACAAAACCAAATATAAACAAATAAAAAAAGACATGCAAAAGTTGCAGTTTTGCAGTGCTATCCGCCTTACAGTTCATAAATATCAGGTAATAACTGAAGTAATTCTTGCTGATGTTAACAAGCCGGTCGAAGAGCTGACAGTCAGGTATTCAATTACCCATTTAACAAAACTATATATTGTTTTTTAAATGATTGTTAATCACACTGTTGAAAATCAAGCTTTCTTAACTCTTTCAGGGGCAACTACCTCCCCCGTTTGCACGGTGCAAATTTTTCCACCGATTTTTTTTAACCTAAAGAATCTGGAAAAAAATTTCCAATTAAAGGTTGCAAAATGTTTTTACTTTTTTAAATTGATAAGAGATGGCAGTACTAACCATTTTTCTGCTCATTTAACTGGAATACATTGAATGCAAGTGAAAAAAAGACTAGATTTAGGCATTTGCACTGTGCAAACGGCGCCCCGCAAAGGGTTAAACGGTTTGACTTTTCTTTGAATATTTTAAACGTGAAATATTTGTAGAACTGATTTGAGAATATTATTACATTAATAATATTATTTATAAAGAATATTTATATTTTTAATAAGGTCACAAAACCTGTTTGTGTTTTTTTTTAAATAAAGAAAAATAAATAAATCTTAAATATTATAGCAGTGTATTATACAGAAAACATTAGTATAATATGTTTAAGTATAGTTGTAAATTTGTATTAAATGGAGATTTATTGAACAATATGTATTTTATATATTCAACTTTGAGTAGCAATTTATTGAAACTTTCAGTTACATATAATTTATTACAAAGATATTTTCTATCCATAGATTAAAGTGATTTACAAAAAAAAAATATTCATTATCAATTGATATTTTGTGTAACTTATAAGTTGTACAACCTTATAAGTTATATTTATATTTTAAAATTAACCAGCTATATTAATTAATAATTGTGACAGGGATTAATACTATTGGCTCTCTTATAAACATCAATTAATATTAATTTATTATACAGAATGTCGGATAGCACTGCAAGAAGCCTTTTCAACGTCATTCAAGCCCTAGAAGCATATCATTCCACACATTAAAATCAAAAAAGAGTATCATATAGTTCACAGAGACAATACATCTTTCAAAAATAAATATAACAAATCATCTCTATGCATTTTTACATGCTACAGCTCAGATCAAGTCATTTACGTTGAATGCGCATGCGTGAAAGCTCATGCGGAGGCACGTCGAAATTTAGTTCTTTGAGTCATTTGAGTCATTTTACATGTGTTTCATGAATCAGTATGAATAATTCATTACAAAAAAATCCTATTTTTTTTCAAATTCGATGCAAGACTTCCGATAAACATTTTATTTTTATTCTATTAACTGTCCAGAACTACAGAGATAGAACGTTTAATCTGACATGGTACAATAAATCATCATTTAAGGATGACAAATAGTTTGAATTCATGTGATCCATTTACTAGAAGAGCTTTTCTAGAAGAGTTAAAACTTTTAACGATTATTAACAATCATATTTTTATCATACCAAGGACTTACACACCATTCGTATTCTTAACCTATATTATATAGAGTTTCGCAAAAAAGATATTAATTGTAGATCTAGTTATGAGTTTCTAATTATTTATGTCTAGCTGTCATTTCCTTTTGATTTCATTAAGAGGTCTCGGCTTATTTCAAATTAATTAAAGCTTCTCATATCATGAAATTAATGTACTGAATTGCTGAATGTACTAATGATTTGTGTGCTCTGAGTATAAATTAAATATATCATATAGTACTTGAAACGAGCTGGTTAATATATTCATAGATAAGAAACGTAATATCAATAAACAATGTTTAATTAACTTACACATCTCATAATGTCAATTACATAAAGAATATTCAATAAACTATTATTACGAGAATCATGTTCATACCATGCCAGCTGCGGTTTTCCCCAAAATAAGTCAGGTTTACACTTATTTAATCACTAATAAAGTAAAAATCTTCAAATTAATAATTCTGATAAATCGGTAAAAAAATGGTGTTAAATTTAGCATATATTTTTGTTGGTTCCCCCCAAAAATATTAATGAAGTTCAACATAATATATACAGTGCCGTAACTAGCCATTTCTGTGCCCTGGGCAAGAATTTGCATTTGGGCCCCTTAATTAATTAGGTTTGGGAAAATAATAAAACAAATACAGCATTTTTGGCCCCCTTCAAAGGGGGCCCTGGGCGGGTGCCCCTGTTGCCCCTGCCTAGTTACGGCACTGTATATATATATAAAGTACCTTCCAATACTGTTAGAGCTCTATAATTCGACCGAAAAAAATGTAGAACATTCGAAATAGTTAATTTGTTTATCATTGCTAGATAAAGTAGATCGCTTAGCATTGAGGTAACGTCGGATTGCAAATTTGTTGTATAATGCATATCGCCTCGGTCTGCGAGCTCTGTTGGGAAACGTTTTTACAGGTTGTTAGGTGCTGAGCTCGATTTCGATCGCAAAATTAGACAGTCAGCATTCAAAATCAAAAAATAAAACTTTGGGGCCCAAAGTTTCATTTCGACGGTAATAAGGTTGTTTATGGAAGAATATAAAGTAGTATATGTCGTGAATTGGGATTCTAATTTCAGAATTTGTCTGAGGATTAAATTTCTTAGAAAAATAAATGCTCAAACCGCCCACATCGTAAAGTGCTGAACGTTGGAATTAAAGATATTTAAGCCCTATATTTCTTTTCCTCTGTTAAAATCTCTTTGATGGTAAATAGTTGAAAGAAAACCATTCCTGACGAATTCCACTCTTTTAATTTATGTGTAATCCCACAAAAGAATGTTTTTTTCTTTACATGATTCGAATCCCAATACTAGGCCTTTGAGTATACTACGATTCAAAGAAAACTGTTTTTCATTTGTCAAATCAGCTTAAAAAATCGTACCAGTCTTAAATAATAAAATGGTTGTCATAAGCTCTGAGTTTTGAGAAAGTAATTCAATTGGGCACTGGTATTCGTTGAAATGCAAAATGCATTTATTTTTTTCCTCTTGTTTCATCGGATTAAGTTACTAATCCGTTAAGTTCTTTATTATAAACTATCGGAGGAAACTGTGAAATAAAAATAATTCTGTCATACTGTAAATGCGGTTAATGATAGTTAGAGACACAATGATTTAAATCTTTTACTTGCTATGCCAGGAGACGCTAATTTCTGTATTAACAGCAGTTATATTAAATGCTGTGCAAATTATTATGCACGATGATAACAGTAAATATTTATGCAAGCCCTTCTGTCCCGATAACTTAAACTAAATAGCAGTTATTTCCTACTTTTCAGTTCGAAAGCAATTTGCGTTTTAAGCGTGTTTTTTCCCGCATCCAGTGTTTATCATTAGTATCTAAGGTTTTTTAATATGATTTTTTCCTTTGATTATTTTGGTTTATTTTGAGAGCTTTATGATGGATTTTTCTTCTTAACTTCAATTGTTATCAATGAACGTCTTAACGAATCATAAATTTTTCTCTCATTTTCTTGGCTGCTGATATTTTCGAACTGTGTACGAGTAATTTTTAATCTTTATAGAATAAGTATTTTTCAGTAGCAAAGTTAAACGTTTTGATGACTTGCAAAATTTCTCGGATGGCAAAAAATGATAAGAGCTTAAAAATAATGTAAAATAGGGCAAAAAAAGAATTAAAATTTTCGGTTATTTCTTTACATGTCTATGTATTCTCTCAATACATATTATATGAAGATCGGTTAAAAAATAAAATTTGGAGTAAAATTTATTACTTTCTATCAAACAGATTTCTATCTTATTTAGGTGTTTTCAGATGCAAATTAAATATTGATGCATACAACACAGTATTTGCATGTCATACTATCCAAAGTTTTATAGGTCCGTTGTAATTTATTTTATTTAACATGTCGTCGTACCACAATACTATTGCAGAAGACTAGGGCTGGCATCATACAAAGGCATTTTCTCTCTGTTGAGTTCGGAGCCGTCCATATAGTTTTAAAAGTGAGAAATTAGCGCAACGCCATTTTTAATCCTTCAGCGGTCGCGCCAATCTTTGGAACATCAGCAGGCGCACGTGGCCTAAAGTGCAACGTCTCTTTTAATGTTGATTATTCCTTTTGCAATAAACTTTTTTTTAAATTGATAATAATAATCCTGCCTTTATGAAAAGATATAAAATGTTGATAATATTGAGATATATTTATAATTAAAGGTCAAAGAATTCAGATACAATCGCCTTATTTCCAAACTGTCCGGTTTATTGTATGTAAGAACAACTTGCGAATTGATTCTTTTATGTACAAAAACCTAAAAAAAACAATGAGATTGTCCGTCTTCGTGATATGCGGGATATCGTGTAATAGCTGCACATTTGATCAGCTACATCAATTCCTACTTTTATCTAATTGTAATCCAGTATAATTGTTGGTTTACCACGGTTAAATTGCGACTAATAATGAATGGAAAGGCATACAAGGGTCAGAAAATCAGACCTGCATTAGAAAGGGTGTAGCTATAAATAGAAACTGCTTAGAACATTCAAACCTTATATGTATAAACAAACCATTCAAAATTACGAAAATGTTGCACTTTGTACACCGGCGCGCCCGCTGAAGGGTTAAAAAAATTCCTTTCTAAAACAAGAAAACTTTTTTTAACTTTTCTTAAAAACTCATGCTAATATCACTTTAATGATCCCTAAATATATTAAAATTTAATTTTTCATAATTGTTTTAAGTCAGCGTGTCTCTATTTTTATAATGCTACAGGTGGGATATTCTTTGATGAAAACAAACCTAAACATTTTGATATAAAGCCTATTGTTCTAAAGACTAAAAGATAGGCAGTTTCCCACTCTACACCTCTTAACGACAACAGATGCTGTTCCTGTACCAAAGTAAGTAAACACCTGATAACAGCTTCATCCTCTTGTACTCAAATGCCCTGAAGTCGAAAGAACATATGTACGTTTTTTTTTTTTTTTTATATACATGTGATGTTTATTATTTGGTTTAGCTCTATAACACTTAAACCTTCAACACATTCAAAAATGTTTTCATTTAAGTATGGATTATTCGGGGTAGTTCAAAAAAGGCTTCCTTGAAAATATCTACTATTTTCTAAACACATTTTAAAAAACATTTTTAAAAGATAAATTTTAGATCTTTTTTCTCAATAATTGTTTTCTTGGCCTTAAACATAAAAACTATTACCGATAATCGCCCGGTCAGTACATTACCATATCATTTTGCATAATTTGAACAAAATTATTACAAATGTTACGTAAAGAAAAATATGCTTTAAAACGCAAAATATTTTAATGCAATCATGAAATCGTGTCTTTAAATTCCATATTAAAGGTTAAATCTTTTTAGTTAAATTATACATTTAAAACTTTTTTTTTGTCTTATGGGAAAATATTTATTTTTTCGTCCTAAAAGATATTTTTGTATTTAGTAAAAATGGAGAAAATGCTTAATAATAAAGCTTTTAACTTATAAATTATCTAAAATTATTCTATTTAAAACTCCTTTAGTAAAAAGAAAAGTGTAGGCTATCATATCTAAGAACTGGAAAATTTTAGTGAGAATGTAAAAGGTTGTGAAGGATTAAAGAATTGTACGATATACCTCGTTTCGGATGTATAAAGTTTATATGCTTTTTAAATCCTTTTTGTCTTGTGGATTGCTGCTATTAACACTTACAGTAAACTTGTGCATGACAAATACGCTACGAACTATTCTGCAATTCTACAATGAATTAAAAAGGTGTGGCAAAACTTGTTCCTCATCAGACCGAGGTGCATTGCGGCAATCACACCAATGCTCCTCGGTCAGATTATGAGCTATTAACTAGACCAAAACATGTAGCTATCCCTTTTCAATTTATTGTGTAGTTGCAGAAGTATCCATTACGTATTTTTCCTACCATTTTAAAACTTTTTCTCACCGTTTGCTCTCTATCACCTAACTAATCTATATATTTAAGTTGCTAAGCCGATTTTTTGGGCAGTCCGCGAGAGAAAGCTACAGCATCAATTTACTGCATTTTGGTCTTATACGAAAGATTGCAATCTGTAGATTTTTTCAAATTTCCTTTTTGTAACAGCTAATTCTATAAATTTGCGATAATTTACAATTGAAATTTGCTTTCTGTGCATGCTCAGTGACATGTTTAAATCTGGCTTTATATACTCACTTAGCACGAGGCCGCATAAATACATTAACTTGTTTCTGCTCATGCTCAGTGACATGTTTGAATCTGACTTCAGATATTTACTAAGCACGAAGCCGCCAAAACACGTTAATTTGTTTAATCCGAAGAATCTCTCTAGCTCTCTCTCTACCATTTTTATTTTTAATTATGTTTGTGAGATATAGAATTTAACTTGACAGAAATTGTTTATTTCACGCTGTTGAGTAACTATATTTATTTTTTCTGGGTTCAATAATAATTTTTTAAAGTGTATTTCTCTGTTCTTAATATTAGGATTTTAAACATTTGGAAATGATGTATTGAGTATAATTTGTGTATTAGTACATTTATTTACTATCCAGTCGTTATGTTGTGACGGGTACCAATTAGTCTTTAGTTGAATTACTATCAAGTGTTGAAGACTATTCATTTAATGATTGTTTATTTTTCCTTTTTTATAACAGAACAATTTGGAATTCATCACCTTAGACTATTCATTTTTGCTCTTTTATTTGTTTCTCTAACCTTTATTATAGGATTGGCCAAGGAGAGGTTATTTCTCTAACACAAAATATTTATCTAGTTTATCACATAAATTGGAATAAGACAATAATAACATTATGAACACTTTAAAACTAGTGAAACTAAGTTTATCCTGTAAAATGGAATAGGACAGTGCGCTTCTGTTGTATTTTATCATACCATGACCCCCTTTTATATTAGTTAACAGCAGCTTTCTCAGCAGCCGTGATTTTAGGTAAGGTTTTGACCAGAGTATGGCCTCGTAGAATATCTAATTTGTACGTAATCGGTATTTCACAATACCGTGATTTTTAGTTGCGAGTAACTATCTAGTTCAGCCCATAACGGTAAGAAATTAGAATCATCAACCATTTGTGGGTGCAAACGCACTAGGCAGAAACAGACGAATAAGTTTTATCTCTGAGGAAATTCATAAAATTTTATTAAGTTTACCTCATAAAAGGGAATAGGGTAATGTGCTTCTTCTCTATTTTATCTCACTATAGACGTTTTAAAACTAGTTAACTGCAGCTTTCTCAGCAGCCGGGAATTTTGGCAAGGTTTCGACCACAATATGGGTTTATAGAATAGCCAAGATTTAAGTAATCGGCATATGACAATACCGCAATTTTTAGTGACGAGTGACTATCTCGTCCAGCCCTTATAACATTAAGAAATTAGCATCTTCAACTGTTTGTGGTGCAAAAGCGCTAGGAAGATATAAGCAAATAAGTTATATCGTCGATGAAAATCACAAAATCTTTTTAAGTTTACCGTATAAAAGGGAATAGGACAATGTGCTTTTGCTGTATTTTATCCCACTATGGACGTTTTAAAAGTAGTTAACTGAAGGCCTAATTTGAATAGTGGTCCAACTCCCCTTTAAAAAAATGCAGTTAGCCTCACTTTCATGATCATATAAGTCATTTCTATCTTATTTTCAAACTGGTACACCTCCAGCTTATTTCTGCTGCCAACAGAGGTCATTACAAATCAGACTTCAGCAGTCATTTGTCAGCACTCCTTAGACTTTAGGCTCTGTATCTCAAAATGAACAAGAATGGAATTGGACCTCTATTCAAATAAGGCCTTCAACTGCAGCTTTCTCAGTCGGGAATTTGGCAAAATTTCGACCTCAGTATGAGCTCGTGGGATAGCCAAGGTATGCGTACGTAACCGCCATATCACAAGAGCGCAATGTTTCAAAATTTGTATTGATGAGTAACTATCCGGTCCCATCAAGGTTCGAATTAAACATCTTCAACTGTTTGAGGTGCAAAAGAGCTAGGTAGAGACAAACAGATAAGTTATGCCCTCTATGGAAATCCTTTTTGTTTCAAATTCTCCCTCAAACTCTGCAGCTTTCTGAAATAATTTCTGAATAAGCCTCAAGCCAAATAGAGGACAAGCAAAATATATATAAAAAAGAGCACCTACTGTGAAAATGGATGCATCACTGTTTTCCCCAAAAACTGATCCGGAACTGCGTACAGATGCTGTTCCGCCAAAAAGTTGGGGATCGAGTAAACCCATCCCCTCCCCGAACAACAAAAGATGAAAGGTAAATAAATAATTGCAGTGTACGCTGCTAACATGAAATTACCCGCCAATGAATCTAGACAAGGGGAGGTGGTAAAAAAGATGGATAGTTTATTTTCCGAAAACACGAGGGGGGTTCAGACGGGTTTTTTTTTCTCCTTATCAGGTGGTGAGGATCCCTATCGAAGGCAGCTCGTGACGATAAAGATGGGAGAAAATAAAACACATGAGTAAAGGGTGGGAAATTATGGAAAGTATATTTTTGTGGTACGGTTCTTCAATTAGCTGCTAAAGATGTGTGGTTTCTAGGGCTCAATTTCTTTTTCACTGATATACAGATTATTCCCGATAGTGTTGCCATGGTTGTAAGAAGATTTTGTTGTCTTCCTTTTGTAGAGATTGGATTATTTGATTCTAAATAACAGACCATTCTGTAGACATTTAAGATAACTTCCAATCCCCGACATAAAGACATAACTTCAAAAATGATGTGTAAATTAATAAATGAAGATTTCACGCACGTTAGAAACTCGTAGCAGAGTATCAGAAGAATTTTTTCGATGTTGTTAGGTAATAAACCTTTATTAAATATTAATATCGTAAACACGTTAAAAACGTATACGAATACTATTACAGCAGAGGATAATACAGAAACACATTTGTGTAAATTCTTTTGTAGATAATATATATATATATATATATATATATATATATATATATATATATATATATATATGTGTGTGTGTGTGTGTGTGTGTGTACATACACTGCTGGACAATTGCTAAGGAACAACTGGTTTTTTCAAACTAGAGTTCCCGACAGCAGACCAATCACAGTAAAATGAAATGCAGAGGGCGTAATAGGGCAGGACCTGTTATCTGTATAAAAGGCAGTGGACGAAAACTCTTTATTCACGTAGACTTCAGTCTACGGCAAAAAACATTTTAAAAACTCTTAAAATTATTACTCGAGAATGGTAACATGCTCAAGGTAAAAAATATATTTTTATTTAACAATTTCTCTCTTTTTTGTAATTTTTTTCTCTTTAGCTATCTATTAATCTTTCTCAGGTCGCAGAAATTCGAGGAAACAAACACACTTCTCTCCTATCTCTTTTTACTAACTTCCGCAGACATTTATATTCAGGCAAGCTCCAGAAAAAATAAAGTTACTTTTTAGAAGTTGGGGGTAAAATTTTACCCAGGCGCTTCTACTCAACCTGTTGCACATTGCACATTGCACTCTTTATTCATTCGAAAGTTCATGCAGTTAGGTGTTTGACGAAAATAGTGCCGTAGGTTGTTGGACGTTATTTCTGGGAAAATCAATGTGGTGTAGCAATAATTAAGTGCAAAATGTCTGCAAGACATCATTTGAGTGCGTACGATGGTGGACGAGTAGTTGGACGGCTCGAAGCAGGGCAAAGTGTCACTACTGTGGCCAGAGTAATGAGAGTGGCAAAAAGTGTCATATCGCGATTAAAAAAGGGCGCTGAATGCAGAAATGCTATTCGAAAGCATGCCGGTGGTAGTGGAAGGAACACCACACCACAAGAGGATCGATATGTATCCCTAGTGGCGAAAAGGAACAGACATCTCACTCTTAGTCAGATAGCTTCAGACCTTGCAACCGCTACCCGTACAAATGTATCAGCCAGAACCTTTTCTAGGCGATTAAATCATGTTGGTTTATATGCACGGAAGCCTGTTCTATGCATTCCACTTCAACCACGCCATCGTCGAGAAAGATTACGTTGGTGTAAGGAACATATTGGTTGAGATCCGCAAGAGTGGTCCACAGTGATGTTCTCTGAAGAATCCCGTTTCACTGTGACAAGTGATTCTGGCCAATAGTTAGTGTGGAGAGAGAGGGTAACACGTTATGCACCACAGAATGTTCAGGAACGTCATCAGTATGGCCAAAGAGTGATGGTGTGGGCAGGCATTATGCACAATGGCAAAACACCGCTTCACATCTTAGAGCGAGGTACCGTTTCATCGCAGCGGTATTGCAGACAGATTGTTCTGGGTCATGTTCGTCTTTTTAAGGGTGTGGTAGGTCCAGATTTTCTGTTTATGGATGACAATGCACGCCCACACAGGATCGCTGAAGTATCGGACACACTAGAAAGTGAAAATATTGAACGGATGACATGGCCTGCTTACTCTCCTGGTCTAAATCCTATAGAGCATGCTTGGGATGCTCTTGGCAGATGTGTTTCTCAAAGAACTCGCCCTCCCCAAACCTTTCAAGAACTGAAAATCACCTTGAGAGAGGAGTGGGACAATAACCCTCAAGGACTCCTCAATACTTTAGTAGACAGCATAAAAAATAGATGCAAAATGTGCACTAGTGTCCGAGGAGGTCATACACCTTACTAAGGTATTCAAAACTGTTTCATTCTGGCAAGAAAACCCATTTTTAGTGGCTGTTTGGAAATACTCCAAAGAGCATCTTGTTTGTTTTTTCGTATTTTTCTTTTTCCATGTGGCGAAATCTGTACCATTTTGCATAATAAATAATGCACAGTATCTCTACTAAATATGTACTAAGTTTCATTTTTTCAATCAATGTCTATTATGAAATAATCCGAATAATGTGATTGTTCCTTAGCAATTGTCAAGCAGTGTATATATACATACACACACACACACACACACACATATATATATATATATATATATATATATATATATATATATATATGCATGTGTGTGAACTAATGAATACAAACTAGTGGTTAAGTTTCAGACTTAAGGGGACTCGGTACCAAAAATTTTATTTTTGTAAATAACAATAATATTTAAGTTTTTGGATGATGTTTCAATAAAGCATAATCATTACATACAATAATAGACCTTAAATTGATAATACAATAGTAACTTTTTTTTAAAATTTAATTTTTTAAAAATTTTTTAACACTTTTAAAATTTCTTCTTCTTTTTTAATTTTGGTTTTTGAAACAAGATTTTTTTAATCTTATACTCAGGGTACTCTTTTCTACAAAAGTAAGCATCAGAATTTTTGATATAAAAATTAGATCGGAAGTAAAAAATTAATAATTGGATGTCTATAGAAAAAACCCTTGAAAATAGCATATATTTCAAATTCACATTTAAAAAAAATTTTTTTTTAAAGATATCAAAAAATAAGATGCTTACTTATCATTAATAAAATCTAAAGATACAATAAAAAAAGTTTGAGACAATTTGCTGAAATATTCTGGAAGCCTTAGCATTTTGATTATATAGGAAATCTGAAAACTTACGAACTGAGAAAAATGAGTTTAAACATTTCATTTACAAAGAAACAATACTAAATTTTATCCAAATGTCTCCAAACTTTTTCTCAATGAATAATGGAACATTTTTTTAGTTTTCCTCACCAGAAGAAAGTGTTAGATGTTAAAATCATGGAATTAGAAGCTAATGTATATGGTAGAACTTAGTTATTAAATAAACAAAATTGCACATTTTCAGTAGCAAAATACCCCACAATTGCAAAAGTAGACATTAAAATCATTTTTAATTTGTTATATATATATATATATATATATATATATATATATATATATATATATATATATATATATATATATATATATATGTATATATATATGTGTGTCTGTGTGTGTATAATAATTATACTTATTCAATAAATCATGATAAATTATTAATAAAATAAAATCATAGCTCATATTTATATTCAAATTAAATGTAAATATCAATACTTAAAAAATTTCATAATTATTTAAAGGGCACCAATTATAAATTTAAAAATAACCAGGTCTATATGTAATGCCTTCTCGTTTCTTTTCTAAACGTTTTCTTTTAGTTATGGCATCTTTCACAAGTTTTCTTGCTCGTTGGTACTTAAATGTGCTTCTTCGCAATCTAAAAGAATTTTTTCGCAAGTCTAACATTTTTGCAAGTCTGGCAGTCTGGTACTCGAATTTTAGTTCTAGAGTTTCATGAATTTCTCTTAGAGTAGAAGTGACACCTTTATTATATTCACAAATCACTTCCCCCACTGATCTATGTACACGCTTTTTGTACACAAATATGTCTTTCGAACACCTAGCCCATATCATACTATGCAAGCTTTCATTTGCATTTTTAGTTTTGCATCTGATACATCTTTCTAAAAGACCATTTGATGCCAATCTTTGATAGACAGGAAATATTTTTGGCAAATATTCCTGGTTAATTGGTGTACCAACATGAAACACCAGAGAGTGTAAAAACCAGAGAGTTGGTTAGTTTTTCAACTGTAAACAATGAAGTAGGTGTGGCATTTAAACGGACATTTAAAAACAGAGGTTTGCGAAATTAACCATATCTCCTTTACTATTAATCAGATCATCAAGAAATTTAGTCAGAATGTTCTACAGATGTTAAGGTTCATTTTGGGGTAAAAATCTGCAATTCGACAATTTTATCATTTTTCGTCAAAATGAGAGGTACTGAGTCCCCTTAACGCTGTTGATAAGCATACGAGAAGAATGTTTTACTTACTCTTATGTCATTACCAATAGCTATCAAAGTAACAAATGAAACAGTAATATAGTGTTCTTGAAGAGATATTATAGATAATATATCTGAGGCTGTACAGTGCTCTTGGGAAAATAAAAAAATTAAGTATAAAAATGTCTGTATGGATGAATGAATGTATTCAGCTGTATAACTTTGTTTAGCACTGTCTGATCCTTGTTAAGTCGCATTAATTTCGGTTTTCGTAGCTGATTAAAAGTAATTCCTGATTTTCTTTGTTTTTCTTGTTCCATAAGATTTGCAATTTTTTAAATTTTTCATAAAGATCGTACTGCATACATAACATGTTAATCCTCAGTATCTCAACATACAGAACCAGTCCCTCTTAAAAATGTATATTCAAGCAGTAAAAGGAAGATATTTTTTTCAAAACTTAAGTTATTACGGTTGGATTGAATTTACCTCCAAACTTCTTGATATTTATTTCATTTTATAGAAAAGTTCTGCTTTATGGAATTACTATGGAACTAACTGCTTTACTATGGATGATTCGACTGTTACAAAAGAAATAAATTGATATTAACACGGTATATTTTATTGTTTTATTTCTCTATTTGCAATTAAAAAACATTGATTATAATAGATTTAAGTTGTTTTGCCATTCTCTTGATTTAAGGACAAATGAAAAGATAAAACACTGCGACTGGTTTCGAAGATTTAAAAACTTTTTATTAATGTACTGGTTGTGTTGTGCTTGAGCCTAATTAAAAACCAATGATTATAATAGATTTAAGTTGTTTTGCCATTCTCTTGATTTAAGGACAAATGAAATTAAAAAATACTGCGACTGGGATCGAAGATTTAAAAACTTTTTATTAATGTACTAGTCGTATTGTGCTTTGAGATGAATTAAAAACCAATGTTTAGAATAGATTTAAGATGTCTCGCCATTCTCTTGATTTAAGGACAAATGAAATGATAAAACACTGCGACTGGGTTCGAAGATTTTAAAACTTTTTATTAATGTGCTCGTCGTGTTGTGCTTTTAGCCTTACACCTACCTATATCTGCGGTTATATTAAAACAAAAGCCAGTTGTGCAGAAATTAAAACTGGCATCCTATTCACACCTCTGACATTCATTTCAACTTTTTTAAGCACGTCCCCCAGTTTGTGGTTACTCTGCACAGTGCAATCTCACGGAGATAGGATCTAATGTCTAAACTATGAAAGGGAAATTTGTTGCTCCTGTTTTTTAATGTACTCTCATCTAGAGAAAGCCATCCTTGGGGAACAATTCGTGACTAAGTAGCATTTTAAGCCTGATTTTGGGGTGGGAAAAGTGTTACGCCCATGTTATTTTGAAAATTGGTTACCAAAAGGGGTCATTAAGAGTTAAAGACCTTTATTTGTTTAACATTCACTTATTGTAATTAGCTTGTTTTCTATGTGAGGAATCTAATTTATTTTTGACATACACATAAATGAAGGGAAACATCATTAAGACAATTTATGACGTATGTGTAAGTGAAGTAAAATATACATACACACACCCTCTAACTCTGTTATAAAAGGTCATAACACTGTTTGCCACTTTTAGATTTATTATAATTGTGGACCGTAGGCAATCCGAACAATCGAAAATCCGGATAATATGGGTAATAAGCAAAACAAAATCCTTAACTAAGCAGACTTACTGTTTATTACGATAAAAAACTATGTTTTATAAAAAAAATTTATAGTATTGTTTACAAGACATTAAATACATTATATATATATATATATATATATATATATATATATATATATATACTATACATTAAATCAAACTAAAAAGCGAATATTTGTCGTACTTATAGTTATATGTACACGTTCAAATGTAAGTTCCTAATTTAGAATTGAAAGGGGTTAAATTTTGGTTCGGTAAAGCAACTCAAATCAAACATTATGAAGCTTATCGGATTTAACACATGAAGATTAAAAAAGTAGTAAAATATAGGGAAATGCAGCTTGATAAAATATTGATGTATGAAACTGAATTTTGAGTTACTACAACGATCGAGATAAGGAAATGTTAATTGTTTCCTAAGATCTTTTCTGGGCGTTTTGATACTTTTATCGACGTGTAGAGCTTTTGTAATTTTATGAATTTTTTTGTCATATTAATTGTGTTACTCATGTTTTGATAATAATTAATAGCTTTGTATGCAATAAAGTACTAAAATTCAATATGCACTGACTTCAAGACAATTATTTATTATTCATTTGTATTTTCTTGCGAATGAATCTAAAAAGACCCCTTGAGGAGCGTAAGTAGAAATTATACAACTCCTTGCGTAAAACCAGCAGATATATTTTAGAAATTTATACTTCTTGTACATCTCCTGAAACATCGTCTAATCTTTACTTGCTGTATAGTTACTTTTAGTTGTTTTTCTCTTACCTGTCACATAACTTGTAATTCGCTAATATCTCATTTTTGTGCCACTCGAGTGGAAAAAGCAAATGCTTTCAGTTAAAGATGCAAACGCACAGATTTGAGCACCCACTGCGCAAAAGGTATTAAAGAGGCAAAGATCAGTTAGATGATGTACATGCTCAATCAAGGGAGCTGGCAAGAAATAAGAGCTCGGTCGGAACTTACTAGATTCGAAACTCGAGTTACAGGTGAAGGAACTTGCAGGAAAAATAGGAGGGGATACTTCAGTAATTAGCTCAGAAGATGGAGTGACGCAGTGAGTTTGTAGACATGAAGTAGATTCTGTATGTAGATTTATATAGATATAAGATAGTTCTCTGTTAGAAATATAACCCTCTATTTAAAATCGACAAATTGTACTTCGTTAGAATAAGCTCTTAGGCAATGCAATGCAAACCAGGGTAACACAGGATAGAAATGCCGTCTCTGGTAAACTTGACATTTTATATCGTGTCTGCGATAGTTTCTGTAGCATTTATGGGTGAACTCGCCTGCTACCGCCGGTCTAGGGCCGAAAATCTAGGGCACTGAACTTTGGTACTATCATGTTCCAGACTCGCCTCAAGCACGCATGTTTGTGGCGTTTGAAATCGAGTTTTAACTATAGATCCCGGAGCCCACAAAGGATAACAATAGTGCTCAAGTAAAACAACCCAAACAACCAAATACCATCGGAACTCTAGATTGCCACCTTACCGTTAAAGACCAAGAATTTGAAAGGATTTCTCACGGGCTTTTATCAAAATTCAATGCTGGAAAATCATGCAACTTGAAAATTTGAGTAACCACGACTAAGTAGGAATAAATAATGCTAAAAACAGGCCTTTTCTCCACTTTCAAGCAGTATTAACAGGAATACAACGTCCTATGGCATTTCTATTTTAATTAACGAAATGCCACAATTATTAACGAAAAGTGCATTGATTCTCCAGCAGTTCAGTGATTTAAATAGATCAAGATTCAGTTATTTTAATGATTATCAAGACCGACGAATTTAACATTGCTTTAGGGTAGTGTTCATGTTCTAAAATGCGGAATCCCAAGAAAATTTAGCAAGGTAGTGAAAATTTAGGAAGAGAAGTGTAAAAGTTTAGAAAATATGTTGAACAAAATTTATCCACTGAGACACGTCTTCCAAAATCTACCGGCAGATGAAATGAAAAGAAATATGAATATTTCTACAGTGAATATTTCCATAAGCAGCCTAATTAGATGTTACTAAAATCTGTCGTCTCCAAATTTTCTGGAAAGTAAAGTAAGTAGTGCAGATGGCTATGACTGATAAAACTTTCCACTGGAAATATTTGTCAAATTGAGAAAACGCTGATATCAGTTGAATTAGGAAGCTTTCTTCTCTACACACAGATAGACTTGGTGAAGTTATAACGTTTCATATATTCTATAAGGAGATAAGTAAAAATCCCTTAGGAGCGAATTTTGAATAGCCTTGCAAAGACCTCTAATGAAATTACACATACATCTTATCAAAGGTCTGGGCAGGATAGTAAAAAAGGCGACATAAATGTTTCGACAACAGTAAGCAAATATAATTAGATGTTACTTAAAATCTGTCATCGCCAAATATTCTAAGAGCGTGGGGAAGCACACAGTTTACGATAAGACATTCGAAGAATGCTCAAACTTCCTCGGAAACTTCTGATTTAAGTCACCCCCTACCCCATAAATAAGCGGAACTCGTATTTATCTCCAAACTATGAGAAAGTCCACAAAAACCGATAGAGAAAATGCTTAAAACTCACATCTGTCATAAACAAGAGTCCCGACTTGGGAGGAAAAAAAGTTGCTCTTGTTCAAATTGCCCCCTTCTGAATCCGTATGTCATCGCAGCAGTTCCGAGCTAATCATCTCGTGAGTAATTTGTGACGTCATATTCTCGTCGACGAGTGACGCTGCGCAAGAGTGGGCTTTCGTCAAGCGGCAACTCGGACGCGTAAACAGACAATTTTACCCGAAAATGGCTGCTCGCCTGCTTACCGGAAATGTACCCACTCTATTTCCGGTTCGTAAGGATTAGGTGTTTAATCGGAATAAGGCAGTAGAAGGCTGAGAGAACGAAATGAAATGAAATAAACATTTATAAGTGGAGTTGTAGAATTAGAAGCAGGCGAGGGGAAATGAAAATAATGTTTCTTTTAGTTGCTCCAAATGAGGGCGGCATAATTAATATTTCAAATGCAATGCTAAGTGAAACAACAGATTAACTTGAAAACTGTGATAGGATTATGTAAAAATTTAATACAATATTTAATCAAGAATTAAAGGTTTAACATAGCATAGATTAATTATTATTTCTTAAAATAAATTCGTGATACGACAACATTATATACAAAGGCCAAAAATATTCAGATGTTTTATGAGCTAAACATTTTGAAGAAAGTCAAAACTTATGTTTCATCTCAACTGAATACTTTATTTGCGTGATAAAGAAATTGTAGCATGTATTAACTATTGAAAGAAAGTAGTATAGGTACAAATATAGATTTAGTTTCCACCACAAACAAATTTGTATTCACTAAACAAGAATTGTTAATTAACGAAAAACTTTTGGGTTAAGTAATTCGGAATCTAATGTGTGAAGAACATAAAAGGCATAATCTAGAATGGTTCATTATGTACATCATAATTACTTTACACGCATACATACCAGAAATCTTTTTAGCATTACACGTAAATATTTCCTCGAAAGACCGTTGCCTCTTCTATTTTACAGAAGTTTAAACCTTTTTTTGCAACGTGAGCTAGTTATTCCTACTTTAGTTATTACTTGGTTTTTTATCTCTTACTTTTTAATGTTAACTGCGTCCTGACTTCTGATTTACTGTTTTCTCAGTGATATAAATCAGCGGTTCTCAACCTGGGGGGGCGTAGAAGAATTTCAAGGGAGGCGTGAGTTTTAAAAAAAAGTAAAATAAAAAGTAAAACTAACTGTAATTTACTGTACTCAATTTTGTGGTCTCAATGTAAACGTAACGTATTTCCGACATACGAACATGAACACGATAATTGCCGTACGTCTGGACGTTGAAAGTGACCTGAGGTGTGCTTTGTCACAGTTACAACCTAATATTCAGAAACGTGTCAAGGACAAACAGTGCCCACCAATATATATGATCTGTATTTAATTCTTTGATTTCATACGTTCTAATAATAATATGTTCCAAATTAAGATAAGTGTAGTAATATTAAATTTTGTGTATGAAATTATCTATTCTATATTTTCATTTAATAACCAGCTTCAGTTTCAAATTCCGAATTTACTACTTGTATTGACCACATATGGTGGTGGTGGGGGAGGCGTGACCTCACATTAGTGTTCAAAGGGAGGCACAGAGCCTGAAAGGTTGAGAACCCCTGATATAAATGATGTCACAAGCTTCGTGTAAAAAAAAGGAAATATTGCGGTCGAAACCGTGACTCGAACTCTACAAGAGAGACCCATTGTTCAAGGACAGTTGCGTTTGTTTTGAGGCTAGTCAAATTGTCAACTGACAAAAATGTGAAAAATACCTGAATCATAAAGTAGAAGTCTGAAAATCTTATCATGGGAAAATTAGGAATAGAGACAAATTAGAGGAATTAGAGGTGAGTTTTATATTTTAGAATAAAATATTATCGTTTAAAAATTCAAAAGACTAGAAGTACAATTTTCTTCATTCGAATTTTGTTGTGACTGAAAAGAAAAATTATCATCTGACATGCATAAATATTTATTCGCAAAATACCATAGTTGTCATCATTATTAACAATCTTTTACCTGTTGTTTTAATTTTAGATGGTATGTATCATAAATTACAATAAATTACTTTGTATCATAAATTACAATAAACATTATCGTTATCATTTATTCGCAAAAATAGTTTAGTTGTCATCATTGTTAACAATCTTTTATATGTTATTTTAATTTTAGAAGGTATGTATCATAAATTTCAATAATTTACTTTGTGTCATAAATTACAATCAACATTATCGTTATCATTTATTCGCAAAATACCATAGTTGTCATCAATGTTAACAATCTTTTAACTGTTGTTTTAATGTTAGAAGGTATGTATCATGAATTACAATAAACATTATCGTTTAAAAATTCAAAAGACTAGAATTACAATTTTCTTCATTGGAATTTTATTGCGACCGAAAAAAAATTATCATCTGACATACATAAATATTTATTCGTAAAATACCATAGTTGTCATCATTGTTAACAATCTTTTATCTGTTATTTTAATTTTAGAAGGTATCAAGTCGTGTCAAAATAAATTAAATTCCATTTGGAGATCGCTCTCTTAAATTAATGAACGGGAAATTTGAGTTACTAATATATAACTTAGATTACCATTAGAATTAACTCCTAATTTTAGATTTTAAAAAAAAGAATGAAATGCGCTTTTCGACAAGGGGGAAAATTAGGATTTAAATTCATGAATAATTGCCGATTCCGAAAATGGGAATTGTAAGATCATCATTCATACGTTCAAATAAATCATCTTAAGTGAAACAAATCAACTTTTAAAATCTCTCAGTTAAGTAACACTTAATATTAATCGTAAATTATGTGCATTTATGGATAAGTACAGTGTATGAAAATATTAGTTTGTTTTAATTTTCTACGGGAAAATTCACCGTTTCAAATGAAAAATAAGAACCATATATTATAGTACTGTTAATTGCCTGTCTTAAGAAATTTTATGTCTCATTAAAAATGCTTTGTATCTTAAATACAGTAAAGTTTTTGGATGTTGAAAAATATTCCTTCTCGTTTAAGTCTTTAAAGTAAAGTTAAATTATATTCTTAATCATTGCAATTGAGGTTGGTTCAGGTTTAATGACGTAAGGTCCAAAATAGTCACAATTACATGAAGCGCCAAAGTTGCAATTGAGAAATATCTCTTGTAGGAAAAAACTCATTAACTGGTAGAACGGGTGAAATATGTCGCCCAAGGGCTTAGGGGTTAAGGCATCAGCCAGGCACACTGGGGAAGCGGGTTCGATTCCCACATAAGACTTGGTTGTATTCTGGGGAACTCGCCATTCTTTCGCTTGCTAAAGGAAGTCTAGATAGGGGCCCCGTCTAGTCTAGAAAGGGGAGCTGCAATCCATCGCCGATGTCATCGTTCGTTAAGGGGGCAAGGGACTTTGAACCTCGAATTTTTTAATTTGCAATTTTTAACTCTATATACAGATCGAGAATAATTAATATTCTTTTTTACTACATTGAAGATCTCTAGAATTCAAATTAAGAATTTTTTGGCAGAATGATGCCTGTTTTTCAAGTATTTTTTTTCAAAAATGCTAATATTTTTCAAAATGCTCCTTGCGCATTTCATATCGTTTCAAAGCTTTAAATTCTTAAATATAAGTTTACTATATATATATATATATATATATATATATATATATATATATATATATATAAACATAATTGGGCATGGAATTTTTTGTATGAATCTAAAGTCTTAGATAATTTTTTTTTAAACTCTGCCTGTTATTTTTTTTATTTTTTTTTATTTCATGGTCTATAAATTTGAAAAATACTTTGGTTACAAAGAACTATGCATAGTTTTGTGACAAACACCTCAATTAACAATCCTGAGAAATTTGGAAGAAATTAGAAGAAAAGGGATGCGCATGGAGAATTTTGAAAAATTCCAGCATTTTTGAAGAATTTTTTGAAAAATATGTCTTATTCTTCCATAAAATACTTATTTGTGAATTCTAATTTATTTCAATGTAGTTAAAAATAATATTAATAACACTTATGTGTTATATAGAGTAAAATATTGAATATTTGAAAAACAAAGGTTGAAAGTCCCTTCTCCACTTAATAAAAAATTCTTCTAGGATTGTGTGATTTATGTTTCTATTTCCTTGTATTCATATGTACACCGGACTGGGGTGTGACTGTCGTCAACCCCAGGGACCTTGGCCACACACACAAGGGTGAAACATGCATTTCGGAATTCAATCGCCTTGTTTGAAAGCATACTGCAATACGCGCCAGAAAATTTTGTACTCCAAATGTTTTGGGGTATGGTTTGGAACGCCACGGTCAATTTTTGCTACGCAAGGTTTAATTAGACCGGGTCTTACTGCTTAAAACCGATTTAGGACGGTTACAAACGTCCATGCCAAGAGCGGGATGTGAACCCACAGACTTGCCAGCCCTCCAGTTATTCGGCCATCGTCCGGCCTCCAAAGGTTTCACAAACTGTTTTTATTGTGTTAATATTATATTTTATCACTGTATTTTTTTCTACGACGCCAGGTGGCGTAGTGGTTAAAAGTTTCAAGCTGCCACACCACAGGTCCAGAGTTCGATCCTGCGACTGGGCAAGGTCGACTCAGCCTTTCATCCCTTGAGTGGGTCGATAAATGATGACCAAGCTTGCTTGGGAACTAAACTGTGGGGGTCCCACGTCAGGTTGACCACCTGACTGAGACATATGCTGTATGGCACCCCAAGCCCACGGTCAAGAAAGCGGAGATGGGCACAGCCCGCCTTGGTCCACAGCGGACTGTTGTGCCATGAGTTTAGTTTTAGTTCATTATTTAATACAGCAATAATCATCTGACTCATTTTAAGTAAATTAATATGGAAACCTGTAAAAAGGGGGAATAAATTTAGGAATTTTAACCATGGAATTAATTTCCATGGTTAAAATTCCTAAAGTTCAAAATGCAAGCAGATAGTTCGACATGATGTATGGTAATTTAGCCTGTCTTCGTGTTTTACCATACTAATTATCACTCTTATTAGTGAAGAAGGAATCTCTCTACCTGGTTTCAAAGTTATTATAACTATAAGGAACTTGAAAAATCTGATTCACACAAGCGGAACAGAATACAAAATTCATCACTTTACACATATTTTATCAGTGGGCTAAGAGGTGTAATGGTTATTCCTAAAAACAAAAGATTCTGGGGTTTTGATCCCCAGGTAAGTCAATTGTATTTTAGGTGAAGGGAGAGAGATCCGAATGTGCATTTAGAAACTTTTGAATGAAATGGGTTTTAAAATATTGGTAAAACAGATTACGCGATCAGATGTCGTATTATCAAATTATCTAGAACAATATAAAGAGCATAAAATAAAAAATAAACATTCAGGACTGAGATAACACGTTTAAACAACTTGTAATATATTTGTAAAATTACTCCACAACCTCATGATAATAATCAGTTGGGGTCACTTTTGGCTCATTAAAATTAAATCAGCTTTTTATTCATTCTCTTTAACTGCGGGATTAATACTCTCTTTCTGCATTTCAGGAAAAAGCAAGAATTTTTTACTCCATTAAAATAAAGGAAATTTTGATGGTGAAAATAATTAGTATTCAACCCCATTTTTAACATTATGTAGTCAGATTAGATTTATAATTTTATCTCTCTGAGGGATCTCCTGTTGGACATGTGATAAGTCGAATAGTTATTTTATCAAGCGAATTATACATAGTTAATGCTACGCACTTGATATCGGTTGACGGAAACGACTATCTAATTCAATTTCCCCACTTGCACGCAAAAATAATGAATACACAAACAAGAGTTTGCATATGACCTAAGCAAACACTTCCCACCTGTAATTCATAGCCGTTGATTAGCGGTAAATCAGCATAGAACACATCCCACCTCCCGTTTTTAAGGTATTTTTTCTCGAGTCGAAATCAAGTTCGCAAACCGAAAAATACACATTTTTTTTTTCAAGTGAAAGTTCTAATTTCATTGCGCAAACATCGTTTCTTTTTGCTCTTGGTCTTTTGTTTCACAACTGGTGAAAGCATTCTCGGGCAAAGTGATGTAAGGATTGAGAAAATGAGTTAAATTATTGCGTACTCAGATTTCTAGAGATGGATTGGTTTGGTTTGGTTTGGAGCGCTATGGTCAACTTTTGCTACACGAGGGTTAGTTAGACTGAGAGATGGAAAGAGATGGACACGGATATGAAATGGGACTTAACAAAAATTTCAGGCAGTCTCTTCTAACGAAACTACCGCGGGTTATTAACGTAGCATTACTTACCGTTGCTTACCTCTTTTGTATTTATATATGCATGTATGTGTAATGTATATATGTATCTATATATATGTACACACACACATATATATATATATATATATATATATATATATATATATATATATATATATATATATATATATATATATATATATATATATATATATATATATATATATGTATGTATATAGTATGTATATGTGGCTTGGTACAAGAAGTACATAAGTTAGTTTTCTCCAAGATGAATTTGTTTGCTTCTGTCTGTTTAAAAAAATATTATTTTCAATGTAAGAAGTACCCAAGTCTGTCCGATGAATCAAAAGTGTTTTCTAAACCATTGTGCAGACTTGGGTACTTCTTACATAGAAAATAATATTTTTAAAGAGACATAAGCAAGTAAAGATTTTCAGGAGAGTCATTTGAAAGTTTAAAAGTACATTGAAATGTATTGAAAATAAATTTTAATTCTGCTCTCTAATGGCTAAATATTGAGCAGTGAGTTATGACGATCTTGAAGAGATATACTACTCTGTCAGGGCATTCTGAAAACAAGCATAACTAAAAATCGCTGATTTTTGAGATATGACGATGTTGAAAGGAGTGAGAGATATATTTATGTATGTCAAAATTTTGACGCATTTTGGTACTTTTCTATTTAACTGTTTACTGCTTGTCCAAGCGATACAGACTAGGTTTGGTGCGCAGCCAAAAATTATAACTCGTGACGCAGGACATCTGAAATTTTGCTTTTCGGAGGACCGTTATGGTGGAACGTAATCCTACGTTAAAACTGATGCTTTTGACTACATGTTTTCGGATAAATGCTAATTATATGCATAAATTATTATTAATATTGCTAATTTAAACTATATAAATCTAGACCATGGATTCCCAACCTTTTTACATTTGCGTCACCCCAGCGAATGAAATTAGAAACTCGGGGCATCCTTGTTAAAATTTTAGGTTTTTTTCCAATTATTAAATTATAAATCAAAGCGAAATTTATATCAGGAATATGCCAAATTTAAGTTGAGATAAATACTTACTTATTTTATTTATTTATTGGAAGATATAAGTAACAAACACAAAAATAGAATATATTAACGCAGTTTCAAAATTAGCCATGGGATTCAGTATAATATTTAACTAGAGGACTACAATTGAATTCTCTAAAAAGTGTTGTACTTTACCAATGGGAGACTTACGAGGGAGGCTTGGAGTACAAATGTTTGATATCAACTTAATATTTATTTTAAGAGGGCCCTATTAATGTTTTTTCTGTTTATCTCCAAAATCTCTCGGCATCCTAAAGTGCTGCTCGCATACCGGTGGAGATTCACTGTTCTAAACTGTTGTCAGAATTTCAAAACAACAAATACGATGGTCTTCACTGATAAGAACAGAAATTTAATGAAAGATGTTTCATTTATATCACATCAATGGTAACGGATTTTGAGATATCATTGATTTATTTTCATAAAAATATTGTCATTAAGTCATTAGGATCTTTGCTTTAAGGCTGCTGTGAACTAACCCTATTGGCTTCGCTCACCTCATTGTTTACCTATGGAGAAAATTTTTCTACTATTTACAGCTACATAAACGCTGATAATCCAATAAAAATGGTATTTTCAGATAGCCTGAAATTTTCTGCACCTTGCAACAGGATTTCTTTTATAAAATTAGCCCACCAAAGGAATTGATGCGCATTTAAAACACGCTATAAAACAACAGAGCTAAGATTTGTCCCCATTAAAATTTTTGTTTCAAAATAACTTCAACGAATATGAAATGCTTGTATGTGCAATAAACGAAGATTTTTACTTCGAATTCTAAGGCTGTTCTTTAACATTTATTCGGTATATTTACGCTGTAATTATAAACTGAAGTTCTTATTAAAGCTGCTGTGTACTAACCCTATTGGGTTCGCTCACCTCTATGATAACCTAGGAAGATTATTTGTATACTATTTACGGCTACATAAATGCGTCCACCAAAGGAAAAATTTCGCCACTGCAAAATTTCGTCCACCAAAGGAATTTATGAGCGTTTAAAACACTATACCAAATTTTCCCACCGAATAATTTAAATTTTTAAATATTATTTGCATTTTTTAAAAAACAAAAAATACCACAAAGTGTAAAATTTCTCTCTCTATTACAGCTGACGATTAAAAAAAATCTTTCAATCCAAGTCGGCAATCCTTGGACACATTTTCTCCATAGGTAACATTGAGGTGTGCGAATCCAGTAGGGTTAGTACACAACAGCCTTAATCAGTTGTTGAAAACTCGATATTATAAGAATATCTAATATTTTCAAGCATTCCCTTTACAATGTTCCCTACTTTCAATGAAAAACGTAGGGAAATTCAAAACTCACTATTACCATGCGAAGGGCTCCAAAGGGACTTCGTTAAAACAGGCGGTGAGGTATTTATTTACGAGAGATTTTACCCCCTGCCCTATAAATACATCACCAGCTTCTTTTGAGGCATGAAACTCTACGACTGATACAAGAATTCACAGGCTGCTGATTTCTCCGTCACGGAGTGGCATTGGTGAAAACTGTTTATATGATCTGATCTTGCATAAGCTTATAATTTTGATAACACCGAAATATTTTGATTTTGAATATCTATGAACATTCTAGATTGAAATATTTTAACGTTTTGATCTCTTATTTATTTTAGTGACTGTCTAAGTTATTTTAGTGACTGTCTAAATTTATTTTAGTGACTGTCTAATTATTTTAGTGACCGTGTAAGGATTCAAACCGTTTCTTCTAGAGAGTAGATTTTTTTTTATTTAGTCATACTTGGAGGATATTTGATATTAAAATATATCGTTATAATAGACAGAAATATTGTTGTTTAAAATAGTTTCTTGCTTAAAACAGTGATAAAATTTAACTATAAATTGAAGCTTTAGCGTACACTCTGGCATCTGCAGAAGTTTTAATCAATAATATTTCATCCTTATGTATGATTACTTAAAATATTTTTCTGTATTAAAAGTTATGGGTTAAAAATGCATATATGACAGTCGGCCATAGAAGCTTAATTAGGGTTTTAATGACCTGTTAAAATTCAAGAATAAATGTCTCTGTGCACTTAAAGGTTATGCTAGGGAGCAGGGCCCGACTTATAAAATTCTTGACTATAGGCACAACTCGGGATGGGGACCCCCTGACACTGATGTGGGCGTAAAATTTCCAAAATTGACACATACAAAAAATAATCATGAATCATTGGAAAATTGCCATTTTACCAAGAATTGACTATTTGAAGCATAGAAGCCAAGAACATTACCAAATAACAAAAAGAAATGCAACATATTAACTTCATCATTAAAACACCAATATAATGCAACCAGAAGAACTTATTAATTTCTTACATACACTATAACATACATATGATGAACTATACATATAACTATACATATGATGAACCAATCAATCAATCAAATTTGGAAGGATATATAAAAAAGATTGCTATTAAAAAACGTAAAATAAAAAAAAAATTTGACTTGGGAATTTTTTCTTTTTTTTCCTTTTAAAATTAAACATTTTGGGGGCCCCCAACATTCAGGGGCCCCTAGGCCCAGGCCTACAGGGCCTAATGGAAAATCAGAGCCTGCTAGGGAGTATTTTTACTAAAAATCCGCATTTGTGAAAGGATAATATATGCAGCTACACATTTATGGGTAGAGGAATGAGAACTCTTATAAGACAAACGTATGATGAAGCAGGATATATTTTAATTGAAAATTGTTAAAAATTGGACACTGTTAATATAGGCATTAATAAAAAGAACTTAAATTTTTTGCCTTAACTATATTACATAAAATTTATTTCAAAATAAATGTAGAATGAGCATTACAATAATAATTATAGTGAAGTTATAACTTTTTATGACACTATATTTATAGTGTAACATATCTAATACATTAAATTAGCTTCACAGATTTTATTTAAAACATACTCAACCAAATAATACCTATGGGTATATTTTGCTGACAATTAATAGCCATTATATATAAATATTTTTCAATCGTTATGCGTTTTTTGATTGTCTAAAAAAAGAGAGTGTAGTAATACTTACGTGTGCTAATCTTAAATTGTTCTAATCATCATTCCCTTCTGTATATTAGACCAATTAACAAAAATTTCCTGTTAGCGTTTAAAACGTTTAATGCAAAAACATAACAAACGTATAAAGTCGTATAAATGTTTCTTTATTTCATAAGTGGATTTGAACAAAATAAACCCATTATTTAAATACATGATTAAAAACAAATAATCGTTTTTCATTCCAATTAACAAAGTACGTTAATTTTATTTTTGTAATTAGATTCTTCTAATTTGATAATTTCTTCATTGGGGCTTTTATCTTTGGCAATAATGATGTTTTGGATCGTTCATTTCTTTTTCAGTTGTTTAAGTTTTCAGCAGCAAAATACTTTTTTTCATTGTTTCACGCTTCTCTATTAAACGTTATGAAACAATAAACTTCATATGCAATTTCTATTAATTTGAATAAAGGATAGATTTGCATTCACAGTCATTCTTATTTGATAAGAGAAATGAATTCCTAAGTAATTTTTCTGATAAGTTCCCACATATAAATATTTACATTTTTGGCGGAATGTTTTATTTCTATTAAAAGTGAATTTCTTTTAGTAGATTGGCTTAATAAATGGGTTTTCTTTTAAAAAGATATGTTTCTCTCCTAATAAATCCTTTTTCATCAGTGCTGTCACTTTGTGATAAAATCAGGGAATCATAGTTTTCAGATGCGTTACTGAATGTAAACATGTGTTTTAATTATTTTATTTTTGGAGAGAAATACATATTTCTAACTCATTCATAAATTTAGCATAGATTGATTTTTACACATTTCTAGATTATTTTCCGTATGATTCAGTACTAGTATATGTAGATAAATGTAACCACAAATTTTAATTAGAAGCAGTACCAATTGAGAAACACATTTAAAGTTTCTATTTTCCTCAGTTAAATTTTGTACTGAAAACCATATAAGAAAATTTTTTTTAATTCTAAAACCTTCTGATTGTTTTAACCGCAATTTTCTCCCACGCATAAAAAAACAAGTGTTGGTGTTACTCAAGAATTTCATTCTAATTTCTATAGTGCCAAATCAATATACTTTAAAATAAAAAAATAAAAACTCATAAGCCTGAATGAAAAATATTTTCTTATAGACCTTAATTAGACCGTTAATTATCATACAGAAAAATAAAAACAATCAAAAATAAAGAAAACTGGCAATAGTACTTTTTTTTAAATTTGCTATTTTATATATAGAAAAAGATATCTATAGACTTTATAAGTAGTTTGTTTTTTGCTTTTTTTTCGTATTCATAAAGAACGAACACAAATTTTTATTATTATTGTATCAAGGTAAATATGCAAATTGTAATTACTTGCATTATCATCAAGGGCACGAAAGGGCTTCTGTTTTTCATCGCTTAAAGGTTTTAACAAAGAAAAGTAGGTGTTAGTATGAGAAAGCAAATCAATGTAAAACAAAAACACTATGCCTTGAGAAAACAGTCGAGTATTGAATTCTTATATTTTTACATAATATACAGCTGCATGGTGGATGCAACACACTAACAAAATTTTAAAATTCACTGCGGTAACAAATCAGGCGAGGTTCCACATTCTGCACATTTCAGGACTGTGCCGTTGCCTGTGGTCTTGTTTCTTTGGTATTAGATTTGTGGTTTCTCCTTTCAACAGTTTTATTTTTCTTCAAGATCCGCAATTGCTGATTTCTTTGTTCAGTGCACCACCATAGTTTACACTTAGATATGAGAAAGTTGCGTGTATTTCCTTGTCTGCGTTTAAGGGAAAATGAAGATTATCTAATGGAGTTAATTCAACTAAAAATCCTTTGGCTGATCTTTTGAAATGCTTTGGTCAACTTACGAACTTAGGGTGTTTCTCGTTGTTTGAAATAGTTAACTGTAAATGTTATATTTTACAGGCAAATAGTTCTTTCTCAATTATATATATATATATATATATATATATATATATATATATATATATATATATATATATATATATATATATATATATATATATATATAGATAGATAGATAGATAGATAGAGAGAGAGAGAGAGGGGGGGAGAGAGATACACACGCGTGTGTGTGCATGATATATGTCTGAATTTGATCTGTCTTTACAGTTGGGAATAATCAAGTTATATATATAGGCCTAGAAGCTCATGGTCTCAACAAAAAAAAAAAAAAAAAAAAAAAAAAAAAAAGAAGTTGCTCACGCTCTCTTTCAGGTATCTCTGTAAATTTTACTGAAACCAATTCGGTTTGGAGTCAAATTTCATGTCGCATTTTTATAAGATTAATCATAGTTCTAATCGATCAAGTTACCTAGTTTTCCTCTTCACGCTAAGTTGTTTTGTTAACTATGTAACTTATGTTTTTAACAGGGTGTATACATCCTCTTTTATCCATTTACCTTAACATTCATACTATCCAGAAATACACCTTTCAGTTCATTATCACATATGTCTGTGCCAATAAGGGAAGGACCTTACTTATATTATATATTTTTTTTGTTTCGATCTTGATTCCTTTGTGACGTTCTTTGCGCGTTTCCTCATTTAATTATATCCACTCATATAGCGTTTATATATACATGCATGGGCATATATGTGCTTGAATGTATGAGAAACATGACTCTTTTCCCGGCTTTTGTTAGCATGTGATCGCATGTAGTTATTTACACATATTCCCGCCGATTATTTTTTAAGCCGTGCCATCATTACCACTTTCTATTTTTTTTTTCAACCGAACGATCGTTTGCCCCGGACATTCCGCAAGGAATACCAATTAGACCGGCAACATATCCCAGCTCCCATTCCGAAATTAAAACCCCTCTCGTATTACACCACTCTTCCCCCCACACACGCGCGCGAAAAACCCCTCCACTTCTTGCTTCAGCCCCCTGCTTTTGTCATCTGATTATTTCTGTTTTTCTTAACTCATTTTCTTCATTCCCTTCTTTTTGGGGGCCCTTGCACACTGCAAGAAATACGTTAATCAATATTAATTACGTCCGTTTTGTATTCAAAGCGCATCGCCTGTATTTGCTCAAGCTTAACTCGCCTGACAGTTCTATAAAATAATGAAATTTTCTACTTAAGGAGCTTCTTTTGTTTTCCTTCGTTTTAGTGCAGGCGAAGGGGGAAAAAAATGTTATAATGCATGCACACCATTCGTCATGAACAGCATATCGCATTTCTTCCAACCACCCCCTCCTTCGTACCTCCCTCTCTTTATACTCTTTAAGCTTTTTTTGTTGGGCGTAATGTGTGTATACCTTTTTCAATTTAAACGTCCCACGGCCCTTTTTATGAATTTCTGCGGAATCATTTGCTTAGGATCTAGCAAGTATTTGTATTGCCACCGATAAATTTGGGAGAGGAGCTGGCCCTGCATTCTTAATGTCTGCGAGGTTGCGTTCGACCGGAATGAGAATTTCGAACGCTTCCGTCATTAAAATTCATATTTTTTAAATATTTCTTAACGTTTTTTGGCAGGTCTCTTTTTCTACATGTTTTGCTCCGTACATTTGCAGCCAGGAATATTAATTCTTCTCGTGTTTGGTATGGCATGTACATGTGTAACTCCCAGTGAATTTATGCAAGTTTTGTTTATATATATAGCAATATCTGTATATATCTCTCTCTGTATATATATATAACATACCGGCCCGGCACCATGGATGATGACCGGAACCGGCATGCCACAGCGGTTTAGTCGTAGTCTAGTGACCAAAAATAAACCGCTTTCACATCGGCAAATACTATTTTATTAACATTCTGCTAGAAAGATTGCAGCGTGTTTATCAAGCAACAGAATCACTCCAAAATCCGCTCTTGGAGGCATGTTTGAGCTTTTATAGACTTTACGAGCCCTCGTCACATGACCTATTAGTTCTGCAATAATTGGTTAAACCCAAGAATCTGGGACAAAAGCCATCTGCTTTCGCGCGAGAGATTGGGGATTTTAAGGGACGATATATTGATTGCCTACTTTAGTTTTTAGGAAACTCACATTTCCTTTGTTCTTAGAACTAAAAAGAAATTAGTTTGCTTAAGCCTAAGTAATTTTAAGCCTAAGTAATTTTAAATAAAAAGAATTTGGAAATTCAAAAGGTTTTATTGTTTTGTATGTTATATATATATGTATATATATATATACACTTACACACACACAATGAAACTAAATAACTTGGCGGTCAATAAGGGTTCTGAACAAAATAGGTCCATATAGATGGGTGGACGGCTAGAGAAGATTCCCTGTATATATTCATTTATTTATATATTTATACTTATATACAGTTGTGAAATTTAATCTAAATTCCCATTTGGAATCTCTTTTTGTTCTCCCTTCCTGCTTGCAACGCTTTTTCAATCTGCACTTTCTTCTGATTTGAACTACTTTCTCTTACCCATCTTTAATTTATATGGAGCTCTCTCTTTTATTTTCCATGAAAATTCTCCTTTTGTGCTGTTTTGGGGAAATTAAGTCATGCCAGCTTAGCTTGCCATTCTCATTAGAAAATACTATTTCTAACGTGCAAAAATGCCTCAATAGAGCACTCTAATGTGACTGCAACATCTTATTCATATGTAAAACTAAGCTTTTAAGATTTCAGTTCCTCACAAATATGTCCTTTGAGTGATTTATTCTCAGATTCAAAATTAAAGAGCACAAACATCGCTTCTGTTTGAGGGAAAGATGTTTACACCTACTAAAACAGCGTTCTTCTGTATATACAGTCCATTCCGGTTAATGGAACTGCATCGGGACTCGATCATTTTGGTCCTAATAACCGGCTGGTCCGATTAATTGGATTCGACTATATACACTGCTGGCCACTGTAAATGCAGCACCCTGAAGGAAACATGCAAATAACATGAAATTTACAACATGCATTATCGGAGGTGAGATATGCAAATGATTACAATTTCAGCGCAGACGCACATCACGCGCGCCTGTGGCGCCACTTCAAAGCGCTATTTAAGGCTTGGAGATTTCGACGATTTCAAGATCAGCAATTGTGTTTTTCTTTTGGTTTTTTCAAAAAAAAACGATCAATTATGCCTCGTCAAAAACAGCGATCATCTTTTGATCAAGTATCCGAGTTCGACAGAGGAAGGATAGTGGCCTACCGAGATTGTGGATTATCTTTCAGGGAAATCGGTAGTCGTGTTGGACGAAACCAAACAACTGTAATGCGGATATGTGATCGTTGGATGCAGGAGGGTACGACGGACCGGCGTGTTCGATCGCATCCACCTCAGCGCACCACTTCACGTGATGACAGGCAAATTGTGCGCATGGCAGTGACGGACCGCTCAGTCACATCACGAACCATAGCACAGCACATGCAGTCTGTAACGCATCATCCAGTGTCTGCGCGTACCATTCGACGCCGTTTACAGCAGAGTGGTCTGTCCGCAAGACGTCCATTGCTTTGTCTACCCTTGACGCAGAACCACAGACGTCTCCGCCGCCAATGGTGCGATGACAGAAGGATGTGGACGGCAGAATGGAATGAAATTGTCTTTACTGGCGAGTCATGCTTCTGTCTGCAACACCACGATGGTCGCATTCGAGTCTGGAGACACCGTGAAGAGAGGATGCTGAACAGCTGCGTTATGCACCACCACACTGGTCCTGCACCGGGTATTATGGTATGGGGCGGTATTGGATATCACTCTCGCACACCTCTAGTACGCATTGCCGGTACTTTAAACAGCCCGCGCTACATCTCCGAGGTGTTGGAGCCAGTTGTCCTTCCTTACCTTCAGGGCTTGCCCACAGCCATATTTCAACAGGATAATGCGCGACCACACGTGGCACGCATTGTCCAACGGTTCTTCGTCAATCGCCAGATTGAATTGCTTCCCTGGCCGCCTCGCTTTCCGGATCTTTCGCCGATAGAAAACATGTGGTCCATGGTTGCTCTACGATTGACCCAGATTCCATCCCCAGCTGCCACAGCAGATCAACTTTGGCAACGTGTGGAAGCTGCTTGGTCTGCTGTACCCCAAGAACTCATCCAAAGTCTCTTTGAATCAATGCCGAGGCGTGTGGCAGCGGTGATCTCCAACAATGGCGGCTACTCTGGCTACTGATTTTGGCAGGAACCACACTTCACAGAAGTCTATAAATTTAATCATTTGATACTTTGTCAACATGTTATCTACAAAATAAATTGTGTTGTGATATCTCTTGTCTTTCTTGGTGTTGCAATTTGGGTGGCCAGCAGTATATATATATATATATATATATATATATATATATATATATATATATGAAATATATATATATATATATATGAAATATTAACACCCCACCACTATTAATTATCCTATAATGATAACTCCACACCAATTCTATTTCAGTGATTCTTTGCTTTTAATATTGTCTTTCCCGTTATAAAACTTCTCGCGTTTTTCTGTTTGATGCCCAGCTACCATAGATTATCACGTAGAAAACGAAACTAAATTTCCTTACGCTGGCGGTTGGATCATGAACGGTTGCCACTATCCATTTCCTCTCTTCTTTGTAAATATGTAAATATCTTCCAGTCTTTTATATTTACCGTAAATTGTTAACTAAGTAAATAACCCCAATGTGTACTGTTAATAAACTTATTATTCCTAACAATTGGACTATGACTGGATTCCATGCTGATCAAGCACAACTACTTAACTGTAACCGGAGAAGCCACAGCATGCCGTAAATGCCCGTTCTTTTGATACCGTATATCAGGTGAACATGTTGACCAGATGGTTTCCTTTTTCAAGTATATATATATATATATATATATATATATGTGTGTGTGTGTGTGTGTGTGTGTGTGTGTGTGTGTGTGTGTATGTATATATATATATATATATATATATATATATATATATATATATATATATATATATATATATATATATCTCATTAGATAGTTAAATGATTAGTTATATAAGTAAAACTGATCCCGTGCATTGATAGCTGGCTCTAGACTGGCGACAGAGATCCCCCCTCGTAAATATCAATTCATTTATGCAAAAAAATAAATAAATAATAATGAAAAAAATTATAAGTAGTGATGTTTTCACAGCAATCAATTCTTTTAGCAGCATTCGGTACCTCCCTTTACTATGAATACTTAAACAGTTCTCTTAATTGAGTTGGGCTCATACGAGAAGAACGAGAAAAGAGAAAGCGTGTGTGCGTCGGACAAAAACTGGCTGGGCCTCACATAAATCGTTTATAGCCGCGAGTCAAAACTCTGGGATAAGTGTGTAAATAGGCAAACCACGTACAAACGTTTAGCCGGGCAAAACTGCGAACATGCAAATAGAAACCACACACGTTCAAATCCAACACAGGTAGAGATGATCGTTAAATAGTACCGAAGACGGGGGTAATTAAGGTTTAGCACATTTGATATTTAGGAATACAGAGAGGAATGGCCATAGAATTTGTCTGGTATTGGTTTTTATTGGGAAATACGGTCATACATTTCAAACTGAGGTAAGAGAATTTATTCTTTAGCTCAATATTAGAAACTCAGTATCAGAAAGAAAATGAAAATAAGAAAGATTGCACACCGTTTAAATGACTATAGTGTCCATAAAGACAAAGTGTATTGAAAATATATTGAAAAAAAGTAAGTGAAAAAAAATTATAATGGATTGAATTTTTTAATCATAAAATATCGTATGGTTTCTTTTGACTTGTAGAGTGGTTCAATGCAGGAGTGAATGAATGCAGGGCACGGTTGCACGGTTGGCAAGGGTGTCGAGTCAGTGATCTGAACGTTCCTGGTTCGATGCTGGTCTCTGCAAATCCACCGCCGTGTTCACTAATGGTGGCCGGGGCACGTAAAATAGGTCGTGGTTACAATGTCCTCAAAGTTCTCAAATTCACCCCTGGAGGTGCGGGTTCAAGTGTTCTGGTCTCGTCACTTGACTCGGTTCAAAATTACGGGACCGGTGTTCTTCGAGGCAAGTCAGACTTCAGCTCTAGTGGTACCTCGCCTTAAAGTGAAGCTGCTTATTACCCTTCGCCAAGGACCTAGGATTTGAGGACCTAGGTCCTTTTGACTTGGTTTAGGCCTTCCTACTCCAAGGGAATTGGAAACAACATCAGAGTGGTTGAATGGACTGCTATTCACAATAAAGCATTTTCTGTCCTATTGCTGTCATTATATATATATACATATATATATATATATATATATATATAAAGACAAACTTCTCTAGCCGGCAATCCCACTAAACGGCCACATTTTGTTCAGAACCGATTAAAAACTCCATAGAATCAATGTTACGGTAGAAACCCCTTTCCCTCAACGACCCCTCAAAAGGGCCACTTTTTTTCAGAATCATTACAAACAATATCTTATTGAAATTTATATATAGTAATGAAAATGAAATTCAAAAATTCATATTGTGTATACTTTTGTTCAACCATACTTTTGTGCGTGTTCTATAGGAATACAAAATATTTTTTAGTCTAATGCATTACATAATATTTGTAAGCTTTATATTCTGCAGCGATATTTATAAATGTTTTGAAGCAAATTCTCTGCCGCAAACAATATGTTATTGACTTTCAGACACCAAGACATGGGGTAGCCAATGGCAGAAATTCGTACCCAGAAAATAATACAACTTAGCAAACAAAATATCTGATAAATTTTCATTTAGTATAACTACCACAAAATACAGTATGGTAGCCTGTATCACTATCCATAGGGTCTTAGAGAGTAAGATTGCAAAATTTGGTTTAGCTCGGTCAAATAGTTTAAAGAGTCAAGTTGTTTTAAGTTTCAAAATTAAATGTTTATTTAGAAAATTATAGATAGAAAAAACAAACGCAGAGAGAGAGAGAGAGAGAGAGAGTGTACATAGTATATACATGGAAAAAGAGAGTGAAAAATTTGAATTTAGAGGCATTTTTCACGGATATATACAGTTAGCTTACAAGAACAAACAATTCATCAGAATTCACAAAAATCCAAATGAAAGATTAATTGAAATGATAGATCCGTGTAAGATCTAAATTTTGTTGGTACGAACGTTAGTCGAACCTTGAGAGAAAAGGACTAGAAACTGATGGTTAAGTGGACTTGAATTTTTAACCGTTCTTTATATTCCTTAATCTTACATTAAAGTGGCATATATCGTATTATGAAGAAACGAAAACTTCCCTTCACTCTAGATTTTTTTTTTAAATCGAAGTACATTGTCATAAACGATGCAAAATTTTAAGATAATACTTATTTCTTTTTTCGGTTGTTTTGCATATTTATTTAATTGAATTTGCTTTAATATTAATTATTTCGCACCAATTAAGAACACACAGTCCCCGAAACAAATTAAGAACAAACAGAGCATTATCTACCCAAATTCACGCTTTCCAACGATTTCAGTTGCTTGTTTCGCACCACTTTATACATAGTTTCTTGTGAAACATAAAACCTCACAATCGCAGAACACACCAGTCCTCGAAGCTTTTAAAAATCGCGTTACGAAACCCTTTAAAACTCCTGATAAAAACATATTCCTCCTTTCCTCCCCTCCTGGAATACCCTTGTTCCCTTGTTCTCCCCCTTTTGTCTTCCCCCTTTCAAAGTGAGTCATACACCCCACTGTCATAAAAGAATTCCTTCATGACTATTGTATTGATGCATGAGTGGAGAAATTGGTTGTGAAGGAAACTGAGGCAAGTCAGAAGCGATTAAATTCGGAGGTATTTTGTGGGTGTTTAACGCTCTGCATCCCGTTCCATAAGTGCGTATTATCGACGTATTTTAAATGTGCTGGGTACAATGTTTTTAATCAATGTCATTAAATCTCGCAAACATATTTTTATAACTGTTTTAAATTAGTTTCATTTTAATAGGAATTAGATTATTAATAAATCAGTCATATAGAGGAATTATGAAAAAAAAATTGTAAATTTCAGAATGGTAATCAATTTAAAAAATCCTCAATCCTGTAAATTATAGTCAGAATTTTCCTAACTAAAACCTAGAATAATAGTGAAAATGTTATGCATCCTGTACATTTCTGTGGCGTTATGGCAAATGTTGATGTGTCATTTTTTCATGTTTTCGGCAAATTTAAAAGAATAACTTTTGCTGTGAAATATAAAATCTCTCAATTAAGTTTTTCAATCCAAATATTCTTTAGTTACTACTCATATTCAACCCCAAGCATATGGCTGGTCTTCAATGAAAATTTTCAGTTAGGGACTAAAATTTTGAGGGAGGGTTGATAAAAATATCTTTTATACATAACAGCATTTGACAATACGAATAATTTAGTATTATTTCACAATTCCCCGTATCAGCTTTTGCCCCATTAAAGAACCAATTTTAAGTGTGACATATCAACTTAAAACAGGACTTAAATTTTTCGGACCTATCAACATCTGACATAACGCCACAGATTTTACTATTATTTCAGTTTTATGGGAAACGAATTTACGAGGCTAAATATTGAAAGTCCTCTAACAAATCTATTCCCTTCAAATAGCAACATTACACTTGTTCAACACGTTCAACATGAATATACCACTCAGGAAATGAGCGCAATTTATTTGAAGACCCAATTCGATCATCTGAAACAGATGCTTACAAATTGAATGCAACGAATCGAAACTTGTGTAATTCCTCACGGATTAATTACAGCTACAAATGCCGTTTTATTCTTAGGTAGATTCGATCACACAGCTTAAAGCAGGGGTCTCAAGAAGACTTGTAAGTCATTCTTGAGATATTTAACATAAGCCGAGAGGCCTAGGCTAAATATGTCAAAATGAATGACAAGTTTTTAAGATTTTATTTGTATATAGATCACTTTCGAGGAAAAGGCAAATTCTCTTAACATAATTCAAGACTTAATCATGACATGAACTTTAAGGAAAATCTTACAATCGTGGCGTCCTTATCCGCCAAAATTGTTATTTCTTCACCAATTCCATTTAAAATTTTAAAAATTCATCTGTGTCCATGTCACCTCTTTATATTAAAACTTTATTCTACACGGTGAAAGAAGTTTGATCACTTGGAACGCCCAGTTGGTGGAAGTTGAGGTGTGTTAGAAATATTAAAATACTTTTGAGGCAATAATTTTAAAACTTTGAAATGTAAAAATAAAGAGGTCCGTGTTCTAAGAAAATATCAATGCAAGAGGATCCTTAAATATTAGGCTAATTTATCTTTTTTTTTTATCGTACGCATTTTATCGTACGCCGTATAGCATAAGACATTATCCAAGGTCTGTTTAAGTATGAAATTTATGAAGAACATACATTTCTAGATGTTTCAACAGAAAATTTCAATTGACGGGTTTTTAATTTTTGATTTTTATGATGATTTTTTCAACCTGCTGAAAATTTTGCATTCTCCATGACGCTGCCCTTCAAAATATATACCAACTGCTCTTCTTAATCAAAAAACTAAGTTTCTGTCCAGATAACGTTGTAGGGTTTACATAAGATTCGATTCACAATAATCGAACTTTTAAGTGAATAAAGTTAAAGAAGCCGCTTAAGGTATGCTAATTTCAGTATACGCGGTTGGTATAAATACCGAGCAGCTAAATTACAGTGAGGAAGGCGCTAGGAAGTGCGGATGAAGAAGTGTTGAGGAAGTGAGAGGAAGTGAAAGGAGGAGTAGAGCTGAGGAAACGATGTATCGAGCTGGAGCTAGGCTTAGAGTCTGGTTTAAGAATAGTTGAGTTTTGCAAGAAGCCGCTCGAGGCATAGCTACGTTGCTTCAAACCTATGCGAGTTCTTGTTAGGACCAAAGTTTACGAAGCAGCATTGCTGGTCGACTTTCAGAAGTATTTGTGAGTATCTCAAGTTGTATTGTCATTGCATGAATATTTATTCCAGAAAATATATTGAATTGTATTTCCCTAGCATAAATATTATATATCTCGTACTAGTAGTGCGCTTGCTTTATGTAGAAAAGCAAAATTTACAATTGCAAATATTTGAATAAACATTGTTGTTATGTAAAAATTGTGTTTTAATGAAATTATTTAGAGTGCCACTTCAAGATATACATTCCCAAAGTCAGGGTAGAAGTAACTTATTCTCTATAAGGTTTTAGCTTAAAAATTTTATAGTGGATTCATAATGGTTTTGGCTGAGGAAATTTTCCAAAGTGGGATCTGGAAATTGAGGCATATCTTTTAATACTTTTGTAGCCATAATTAGCTGTGAATTATCAACTGCGATCGGCAGGGACAAAGATATCCTAAGTCTAAGAAACCATTTATGTTATAAGAGCCTTCTGTATTAGATTAGTATCCTATTTTTTTCCAGACTTTTTGATAAGCGATAACATTATCAATGCGTGGAAGAAATATCTTTAACGTTCTTGAAGGCCAGAATATTCGGAAGACTAATAACTGATAATTTGAATAGATGACTCTTTCTAATTTATGATTTCTTTGGTGGTATTTTTTGACTGATAAAAATTGTAATTCCTAGTGACGTCCTTCATTAAAATATTATAGCACGGCCAATTTGTCTCTAGGGGAACATAATTACGTTCCTGTGTTCAGGCACCTTGCAATCTCTAAACATCTTAAAGTAAACAGAATCTCTAGTTCTGTAATGTGAAAAGATATTAATGCAAGATATGCCTTATTTATTTAGAGTTATTTAGATTCTGTATTTTTTTTATCAAAATATTTTAGGTTTATCAGTTTGATATCAGTATGAGAAAATTTGTAAAACTATAGATGCGTCAGGCAATAAATAACTTTAAAAGATTCAGTATAAAATAGGAATTCTGTTCTGAAAACTTTATTCTTCTTTGGTCAGAGTTGCGTTAGTTTGCTAGTGCCTAAAGACGTGAAACCTAAATAAATGAGGATTACTTTTTATTCATTTCGTGCACGTACGAATATCTTCTTGGCTTCCTTTTATATATTTTTTGCATCATCACATAAATATGAGAAGTCATAATGATTTCAAAAATTCTTCTTGAGAACATCCAGAAATAAAGTCATCAAAAATTTAAGTATTTTGCCTGTCTGGGGCAAAAAAAAAATTACTAACACACTACATCTACGCTGTACTTAAAACGTTTTAATATTTTATTTTCACCTTCTCTTTGAATTTGTAAGGGATAAGGAATATACAAAAGTATGCAGATGCATATTTAACTCTCCAACGCCCAAGGTAGGACCAGTACTCGAAGTACTGGACTCTTCAATTCTTCCACTTGAACCACTCGTAAAACTTCTCAACTGTTCTATGAGCATGTAGAATCTATGAGCTAAAATGTCTTCAGATAACGAAATGATTAAGTTCAAAGTTCTTTTAGCTATATCTGCTTGTTAAAATGAAAAATTATCATATCAACTTTTATATCAACACAAACAGGAATAGAAAACTTTATATTATGCTAGTCTTTAAAGAAGGTGCCCTGCTTTTATCTAAAACTTTTAAGATTTACTCATATCACCGTCCTTGTCACCTCTTAGACAGAAACAACCATTAAAGTAGAAAATAACTGATTTATCTTGACGTTTCATCATCAGAAAGAACCCAGATCAAAAGTAAGTATGTGAGCTTTGCTGATCATTAAAATCTACGTGCGAGACATAAAATTCAACATTTCATGCCAAATAGTCTCAAGGAAATGAGATTTTGGACAACTTGTTTAGGATATCATGCAACGAGCAAGATTTATCAATGACATACATGTTCAAGAGCTTCGAGAACTCTGCACTACACGTCCTACCTCGATCGCCATGTTTTGTCTATCCAAGATCGTGAGCGGTAAAATTTTAATGAGATCTTAACATCTGCACTCGATGAAGTAAAAGATCGCAGATTTCGCCGGAGTATGATTTACTACCACTCCTGTTCACATCTGGGTAGATATTTCCTGCATCTGCTTCTTGTCCAATCATGGATCAGTATAAGGAGGGGGAGATATGAAAATTTTGAACTTTGACTCTGCAGTCTGGTCAGTTTCCTTGGTAGTATAAATTAATGAAAAAGCTCATGACCTCGCTGAAATTTCTTCAGTGCTCTATATACGAATTTAGAGACTTATCAAATAGATAACTTTTTCTTTCTTTTTTAAAACCTACATATATGCAAAATATCTTTGAAATATAGATGTACATTAAGTTTCTATAACTTCAAGATTTCTTAATAAAACAAACTTTTTTACAGCAAATGCACTAGCTTCATTTTAATCAGAGTAGCTGAGAGAATTTTCACCATTAACCATTTAAGAGTGAATTTTTCATCATGTGAGCATGTTCATTTTATCAGCAAACGAAAAGAATTTAAGCGAGAAACACATTAGAATGGGAGAAATAACCATACTAACAACTAAAATGCCACCCTCGTTAAAAAATGCTTCCAAATATTTGAAAAATAATTATCTTATTCATTTATAGTAAAATAATTAAAATTGATTTATTAATATATTATTTTATTTATTAAAATATTGCCAGTTTTCGAAATATCACTCTTATTAAACTTATCTTAAATTTAAAATTTTTTGTACATTTATCAAATTTCTTACTCTAAAATGTGGGATAGCTAGGATTGTGATGCAATTTTTTTAATACATTAACTATATGTTAAACGTCATATCTTGTTTTTGTTGAAGTTTTGTTAAGTGTTTCCTTTTGTCATAGATATGTTCAAATTTTAATGAAGGACACTTTGAAATGGCTATTTAAAAATTTGTTTTTTCTACTATGTTGGTTTTGAAGTTATAAAGCAGTGGTTATTAACCTTTTTAATAGCCAACACCCACTTGAATCTGAAAATAAGCTCTCGCACCCCTTTGAAAAATGTGTTTCGATTTTTTATTTAGGAAAAGATATTTATTGCTGGATAATTTATTTATTGCTTTAAAAAATGAATACATTTACAATACATACTATATTATTACACATAAAACAATATCTACATTTTTAATGGCTAAGTTATTGTTGTTTGTTGATAATTATCCTTTTAAAACGAGGCTCTTTTTTTGAAAGAGCCACACGTAAGTTATCAGAGGCATTTAAGCGATTTCTGGCTTTTGTTTTGATGGGCAAAAGTAGTGAAAAACTCATTTCCGAAAGGTAAGTGGTGGCAAATGGTAAAAATGTCTCTAATGCTGCCTTTGTCAATTCTGGATAAAATTCTAACTGCGTACACCGGAACTGTTCTAAGCAATACGTTTATTAGCTCGTATTGAGATAAGATCGTCTTTTAATAAAACGTTGTCGTCCTTTGAATTTAGGTCAAACAAAGATGGATTGAGTATCCATCTATTAATTTTGCTTATATTTCCCGTGGAAAAGTATCCATCAAATGATTCACATAATTGGTAATTTCCCTTAAAAATTTAGAACCTTCTCTCTCACCCCTAGAAATGCTCTCTTGCACCCCCTTGGGGGCCCTCACCCCCGGTTAAGAATCACTGTTATAGAGTATATCTAAGAGAGATCACCAGATCAAAACTGTTTGTGAAAAATTTTCTGGCCCTTGCTCAATGCAATGGACTTTTTATCTTTAAATTCTTATTTTGTGGGCCCTAAATCTTGAGAAAACCTCAAATCTGCATAGTAAATTTGTTTAAATATAAATATAGAACGTTTATGATTACTGCTTTTCGCATTTATCATATCACTTCGATTTTTTCTTGATTACGAAATATATCAAGATTAACTAAGTTTTTATTTATTTTTTAGGTTGTTATTTCAACAAAGGAACTTCTGCTTAGAATGTTAACATTATACATAAAATCTAATATTAAAAGGGAACAAGACCTTTTATATTTTTATCACATTACGAAATTCCTTCTGAAATCGGTTTATTTCAGCAATAGGAAATGTATAAAAATTTTCTTGAATTCATCCCTCTTGAAAAAATACCTCACATCTCTCTCTCATGAATACGACAGAATACCATTCATTCCCCGTGAACCTTAATGTCCAGAGCCGATTTCCATAGCAACTTTGAATCCATTTATTACCGATAGGTAATTGCCCTTAATATCCGGCAAAGGTAACAAAAAAAGCTTTCACTGCTTTTCAGTTCGGAACGTACTGTAAAAAGCAGTTTAGGTACATTAGAATGACCTAAAATGCTTCCCGTTAAATTTTTGGGAGTATAAATGGCGTGGTTTTAAATACCCAACTTTAGGAGTTATATGTCTAAAGAGTATACGATAACTCCCAATTTTCACATAAGGGCGAGACTACAGAGGTTATAGATAGACTGAGCTCTCGTGAGAAAATCTAAGCCCTCCTTGAGAGAGTTAAGGGGACAGTGGACCTTCAAACCTAACTTTTTTTTTTGAATGGATTTGCTTGAAATTTGAATATGTAATTAGTACCACAGATATGTAAAAGTGTTTAAAATTTAATGGTGAAATATTAATAATTTATGAATTATGAATTATTAATTATATCAAAAATTAGCCTAATTAAAAATGTTCCATGCTCATTTCTTTTGCATATAATATGGTAATTTTTATTTACAGGATACCTTATAGAACTAACAATGAAACTTATTGCTTATTTTAAGCATTCATTAAAAATATAAAGAGAAAAAAATAATAATAGTGAAAACACCCTTTTTATTACGCAAAAATACCTATAAATCATCTTTTCAAGTACAAAATTTAGAAATTCTGAGCTACGAAGCATAATTTTTTTCAATAAGATTTATTTGATATACAGCTAAGTATATAAAACTTCAATTTTAAAGCAATAGGATAATTAGAAATGCGCCTGGAGCAGTTTGAATATTCGTATGACATGAAAATTTTTATTTTGAGAAAAACACATTTAAAGTTACTGCTATTAGTAACCACATAATATCTAAATTAAATACAAAAGCTTATAACTAGGAAAGTAATCACAGAAATTAAAAATTCTTTTTGCAACACATTCCTACTCGTCCGTAATTTCACAATTCAATAAAATAGAAAAATCGAATTTTTGAACAAATTTTACAATTTTGAAAGTCCACTGTCACCTTAAGGGGATGGTAGACTTTCAAATTACTAAAAATCGAACAAAAATTTGAATTTTTTTTGGTGTATTTATAGTCTAAAAATATGTAAATACTGGAATAAAATGCATTTAAAATATGTAGCGAAAAGAAAAATGAAAACTTGGAAGCTTTAGAAAAGTAAGTATTAAAGGTAGGTGAAAAATATCTTTTAAATGGCTTTTTCTCAAAATGAGTCATTTCCAGATTTACACGTCTTTGAAATGCTCCTTGCGTCATAATTTTTGTCGACATTTTATAAAATTTATAATAAAGACTCCTCTAATACATTAAAATGAAGTTATGTATCCATTTCAGGTTTCGACATCATTCAGATTATCAAAATTTAACTAAGTACAAAAATTTTACGAAAATTCAGAGTACAAGCATAAAAATATTTCCTAAAAATTATATATTCAACGAAAGCACAAAGTAATATATAACTCTGTCAAAATGTATTTATAAGCAATATAAATGAAAAATTAATGGGGGAATTAAAAATTGGATAGCAAGGAGCATTTAAAAAAATAATAATAATTTCAATTTTTAAAATATAAAATGTTTTTAAATGAAATTTTATAAGGTGTTTGATATAGTTATACTTTAATGAATATATATATATGAAAAATTTCAAATCTCTCAGGTAAATATTTTAAAAATCTCCTTGTAATGTCCAGCATCCCCTTAAATGAAAAAAAACACGATTTAAGTAAATTAAAACATTTTAGTAAAGTTCTTACGCTTGAAACTTTTTTCATAAAAAGCTTCCTTTTAGTATATAAGCGTTTGCCTTCCCAAATTTTCTCTTCCATAGATCACAACATTTTATTTTATTATTGAAGATTGTTAATGCATGTGTTTTTAAAGATATCTCTTAAATGAAACTAAAAAATCGTGAAAGTGACACTTGATTCATTTGTAGTTAAAAAAAAAGACATTTTACTTAATCAGCGAATTAAAAGTAAAAGCAATCCCTCTACACCTTCCACTCTCGCTGCTTACAAGTCTTTGATGTATTTTATCTTATATATATTTATTTATATTTACATTTTTATTATATTTTATAACAAAATAAATGTAAGCAAATTTATGTTTTTTTTTATTTTATAATTTTTTTTTAAAAATTCAATTAAATTTTGTTTAAAGAGCTATTATATAACAGCTATTTTTCTTTCTATCCATGCTTTTTTTTTTCTTTGTAGGCCATGTTTTCCTTTCTTTTCTGTTATCCGCTTGGCAACTCCCACCCTTCAGTGTTTTTCTGCTGATGGAGATGGGAGATGGCAACTTTCTCTCTCTGCTCCACGGGGTCGTCATTGCAGCATATTTTGCTCTACGATACATCTCTCGTGAGAAAAAAGGATGCTTTTTGCCTTCGAAATTATAATAGGATTATTATTTTACCCACTACAGAGAACTTTTAAGGTTATTTTATTCGTAATGATGATCGGTGCGTATTAATCACTGTTAAAAATGTAATGGTTAACAAACTTCATTTATATAGCAGTTATTTATCACTCCTTCTTCTGCTAGATTTAAAGTCCATTCATTTTTGGTCTTTAACACTAAAGAGAGGAGAATTTTTTTTTCTCACTAAAAAGACTGAACGCCGTCATTTTGACGGCTGAAAATAAAATCAAGAATTTAAAATATTTAATTCTTTTAAATGGTTAAATACTTTAAATTTTGAACTATTTCATACCAATATATAATAAATTAGTATATATTTAGATATATTTTAATATGCAGGTATGCCGAACTGACAACCTGGTATGGGTTATCCGTAAAAATATATGCATGGTTTGTGCAGTCCTTATGTTTCAACACCAATATTTCCAAAGAGCCAATATTTCTGTTATTTGCAAAAGATACAAAAAGTAACTAACATTTTTGCGGTATTATTTTAAAGATTTGTGCCTCTTTTCTATACTGCCGTCAAATTGATGGCTTTCAGACTTAGTAGGTATACAACACATTTCTTCTTCTCTTTACTATCGAATATAATTTTGTAAAAGTGTGTACATATTTCGCGTAAAATTAGAAAAATTCATAAAAATTTAGAAGCCTGAGGACATAAATACAGACATAGCGCTTAATAGTATGTCCGAAACCGTCAAAATGACGGCAGCCGTCTTTCTAGTGTTAAAGATTACGGACGGTTTAGACGGTTTAGCTATTATATCTTAGACTTAAAACACTATGTTTTCCTACTCTCTTTTTTGCATGTATGGTGATATTTTCTTTCCCCGATATAGAGTCCTTTACCTACCTATCTTTTACCGTGCTTGCTAACATAAAGCTAATAAAATACGCCGTCTTTTTAATTAAGGATTCTCATGCGTTTCATATCCTTTTGAGTTCTAACGGTCAATCTAGGAAGTGGATTTTTTTTTACATATCCAAGTTGACAGATTATTCACGCTATATATTTCACATTTTAAAATGAGCTTTGGGTTATTTCTTATATTCTGCCATATTTGAAACGCAAATAAACAAAATATTCTTCATGGAGACGTAAGAATTTGTTGGAGTTTGGACGTTAAAGAGATTGAAAACACTTAACTTTCCAATAAAATTTTTAACGATTCAAGCTGACTAGTTATCTACGCCTTATCTTTGACATATTTGGATAAGTTAGAGCAATGAATATCCGTGGTGAATAACGGGTTTATGGTTCATGTTTTGTTAATAGTTTTTATACCTGTCTGAAGAGCGATATAATGAAGAGTCGGGATTTGGTTCATTAACTGCATCTGAACGTTATTTTGACTTGAAGTATGGTTTGTTGGTTGGTTTTTTTAGCCCTTTGATCATCTTCTGCCACTCAAAGGCGAAACATATCGAGACAAGTAGTTGAAAGCTGGTTCCGTACTTGATTGAAAGGAACAGAGAATCCCTAGTGATAGTTCAAAACGTCAAAAAAAAAAGGACTGGTTCCGTCAAAAAAAGGGACTAAGAAGTCCTTTAGAGTTGCCTAGAGTTTGCAAAAGCTCGATGATTTCTCAAAAACTCATCATTTGAGGTATCTACTTAGTTTTGGTATTATCTGCTTTTTTACCACCAGAAAAAAGGCTTTTGAAATTAAATATAAGGCAACGGTGTATATATCTTTTCGCCTTTTATCGTGAAATTGCACTTAGGCTGTATTTGTTATCGCCATCTTTTTATAAATGATGGAGTCTTTTTTGAGTAGTGCTTATATCGATACCTCTCTCAAAACGCTACCAGCACCTTAGAGTCAAACTCGCGACTTTCAATTGCTAGATACGCGCGCTTAAAACTTCCCCACCATGGCAGATTCATTTTTATGTGAAAGTATCTCACATTTTCTCCCACGTGAGAGAGACCGCAAGAAACCGGGTGAAATCATCAATTTTTGTCATCGTGCCTTTAAAACGTTTTCTTCAGCATTTCTTTGCATTTTTTATGCATACTTAAAAAAACATCTTCTCGGCACGGATATGAACCCAGAACTTTCTGTTAACCAGACAGACGTGTTCTAAGTAACTCCACTGGGCCAATCCCAGTTTTCACATATGAATCTCAGCAACTGAGTGCAGGATTCGCTCCCTGAGACTTACACACACCCTTTATACTCGAATATTTAAGATCCTATTTCCCCTAAAGTAGACGTATAAAAGATTGAAATTAATAGTTAATAAAGTACCTACTTTTATTCATAAAGCGAGTTCACTGCTATGGTTTATCAAGTTTAAAAACTAATCCATTATTCTCAAGTGCTGTTCTGTCTTTTAGTGAAATCATATGTGTAGCATAATCAAGGCTTCGGTTGCTGGGAAGCAATATCGTAGGAATCTCTGTTTTCAGATCACCTGTACAAGAATTATAGCCTCTAGTATCGTAACAAACGTGCCGTCGGAAAATGGTGATAAATAATTTTAAACGTCCATATATTATACAGTACACCTTGCAAAACAGAAGATTTTTGCCCTCATTAACTGTGAATATTCCCAGAAATTTCTAAACAACTTATTTAGGATTCTTCAGTCTCGCTAGAGATCTAACATATTTTATCTTTAAAATTTAGATTTTTGAATCTATCTTATTAAACTTGGAGATATATCTTCGTCCTGGTTATCTTTGTGTTTCTTTTCAAGAGAGAGTTAATATGCAGTACGGTAAGGGTACCGGAATTTTGTCTAGACTGAAATAGAGGGAACATAGTTACAGATATTTCTTTCAAATTTTGATTTTTAATCCATCTTGTTAAACTTAGAGATGTATTAGTTCGTCCTGGTTATCTTTGTGTTGCTTTTCAAGAGAGAGTTTATATGCAATACGGTAAGGGTATCAGAACTTTGTCTACAGTGAAACAGAGAGAACATCTTGAGAAATCTAATATATTTTAAATTTCAAATTTAGATTTTTGAATCTAGCTTTAAACTTAGAGATATATCAGTTCATCCTAGTTATCTTTGCGTTTCTGTTCAAGAGAGAGTTTATATGCAATACGGTAAGGGTATCGAAACTTTGTCTACATTGAGAACATCGCTAGAGATCTAACATATTTTATCTTTCAAAATTAGATTTTTTTATATACCTTATTAAACTTAGAGATATATCAGTTCATCCTGGTTATTTTTGTGTTTCTTTACAAGAGAGAGTTTATATGCAATACGGTAAGGGTATCGGAACTTTTGTCTACATTGAAATAGAAAGAACATCGCTAGAGATGTAACATATTTTATCTTTCAAATTTAGATATTTGAATCTAGCTTATTAAACCCAGAGATATATCAGTTTGTCCTGGTTATCTTTGTGTTTCTTTTCAAGAGAGAGTTTATATGCAATACGGTAAGGGTATCGGAACTTTTGTCTACGCTGAAATAAAGAGAACATCAGTAAGGCATATCTGGTAGGCCAAATGCGATGAAAGCAGGACTTATCTATTTTTTCTTCCGCAAGTGATAATAAAATATTGTGGAGACGGCTTAGTTCAGTCGCGTTTAAAGCCTTTTTTTTCAAAATATACCGCATAAAAGGACAAATTGCGTGAATATAAATTTTCTCGCTGCTATCTTATTTGAAGAAATAAATTCTAACAAACCCCCACATTTGGATAAAATCAGATCTGCACTTCGAAAATTTACTTCGGTGCCGAAAGATGGTTCCACACTGCACACGCAAATGAAAATGTAACTAAGTCATAAAAAAGACCTGCACGCACGCTTTTACGCGTATTTTGTTCCACTCTCATCCCTGGTCCACCCCCTCATTTGTTGTCTCCTCACTCTTCTCTGATTACGACTCATTTTCAACTCCCTTCTCCTGCAATTCTCTTTTCCAATGAAAAAAAAAAGAATAATATAGAAAGAAAAAGTTCCATCCCACAATGAGTCATTGGCTTTATCCTTTTATCTGTTCTGTCAATCCATTCCATACATTTGTTCCAAAGTTTGAGTTCTTACTTGTATCTCTCCCCTTTTAGTTCTATTTGCGAAGGGGTGGGAATTTTTGTCCCCCTCTAAGAGAAAAGGGTTGGATTTGATTTAAGAGGGGGGGAGTGGGAGAGGTTGCGAGTTTTTTACTGAGGTGTATAGGGTTGCGGTGATGTGGAGCAATTGTTCTAGAGGGACTGGAACTTTTAAATGTTCTTTCCCCATGGTGGCATTTCACTTTTATCTTCCGTTTTAGGTTGTTTCACTGTCTGGTATGTTCAGTTATTTGGTTCATGCTCTTTTAAGTATTAATTTTTTTCGGTGTTTTAGTCAAGAATTGTGCAAGATTTAAATAAAAGATGAGTAATGAATGGCATTTCGTAATAATAACGTGTACACCGCATAAGGGCTACTTTGTTATATTTACACTTTAAGGGAAAACACAAAAGTTTCTCTCATTTTCTCCCCAAAAGTTTCTCTTCTTCCGTCCTATCTTCTGTAAGATTTTGATCAGTACTTAGTGCTTGTTTTATTCACTTATTTTTTTTGTTAAATTAGGTAATTTTGTATACTCTTTCATTTTGAAAAATAAAGATGTGCAACTATTAAAATACACGATTTTTAAAAATAAGCGAAATAGTATTGGATATTTTGGTCTTGGATATACAGATATATCTCGACTTACGACCGAGAATAGCATAAAATAATGATAAACAAGTATTAAATATAGTTGCTCTTGAGTAAAGAATAAAATGAATACTTTTGAATCTTGATTTTCTATTACCTTACACGTTTGCAACTTTACTAGTTACTCTCTTTAATTTGACGAAGGAAGTATATTTATATTTGTTTCTCTCTAAGACATACATTGAAGTTGGATTACTATCTCTAACTGAATAACAAAGTAACATTTATGATGAAAATATCAGTTGTAAAGTTTTTAAAAAGAGTGTCGAAAATTTAAAGGAAAGATCATAAGAGCCTTTCACTGAAAATGTATTTCACTCTCTTCTGTAAATTACGGTCAAGCGGCTGATTTATATATTTCTCAGATGGACTGCTGTATAATAAAGAATGGTATATTAAGACAGGGCTCGAGGCATTGGTCGTATGTCGAGTTTCAAACAATTTTTTTGTATATGTACATGCATATATTTTTTTACTTTCATACATACATACTACATACATACGCAATTTAAAATACATTGTACTTTATTTAGAAGGCCTAAATTATTCTTCGCCCTCACTACTTATTATGTTAGTACAATCCAATGGTTCAGAATTTGCGACAGAAGATACGTTTGAAGCTTTTTTAATGAAGTTATCCAAGGTAGTTTTTAATAGTCATGTAATACATATAGGTATGTACTGTACATTCAAGGAACAATATGTTTGAGAAAAAGATAAAAATAAGTAAAAATATAAAAATAAAAATTTCGGTCGTAAGTCGAGTGGTCTTAAGTCGAGGAATACCTGTACGTATGTTTGTGTTTTCAATGAAAACTGGGTATGCATTTTGCAATTCGACTTCATTAAGGTAATTAAATTGATTTATAACTCATTAAAAGGAAAAATTTTGATGAAAATCGGGATGGAATTCAGAAAAAAATTTCTCAAAAATTAACTACTCAAGGGATTAAATAATTGATGCACAGATTTGTTTGTTATACATTTTTAAGTAATTAAAAGGCAAAATAGAGGAAATATCTCAAAATTTATTTCGCAAGGAGCATTTTAAAATTTTGGTTATAAATTTTAAATTTTTAAAAAAGTTTTAAAATTGTAATGAGATTGGAAATTTCTTTTAAGGTATTCTATATATTTATATTGAAATGTATTTATGTACAAGATTTCGTATCTCTATGATGAAAACTTAAAAAAAAAAAAAAAAAAAATTAACGTCCACCGTCCCCTTAATGGAATGAATCTCTCAAAACATTCCCTAATTTTACAAGTAAAGTACGATGACATCAATGGCAACTTTATAATGAACAGACACCACTCAGTTGACGAACATTCGTGTTACGAACATTCGGAGATACGAACAGACCAGGTCGCAACTCAAATTTAGTTCGCTCTGCCACTCACATCAAATTTAGAGGTAAGAAAAACAACTGTACAGTACGTGTACTATTCACGTATTATCATCATAATTTATTTTTCTTAGGTTTTATGTATCATTCGTATTTATAAATTAACCCGTGAAATACAAAACTGTACAGCGTATTATGTTTTAAGATGAAAGAACGTACAGAATTTTATGGACATTAGAGTCTATCATACTAAAATAATGGTGGAGAGTACGGTAACTTAGAAAAGATGTGCTAAATAACGACTTACGAACAATTCAAGATAAGAGCAGCGGTCTAGAACGTATCTCGTTAGTAAATAGTGTAGTGTATTTATTTCTTTTTCTTTATAGATGCCTAATAGATTGATTTTAAAACATACTCACCCGGGAACTTTTAATTTTAGTTCAGAAGAGCATAAAATAATGATAAACAAGTATCAAATATAGTTGCTCTTGAGTAGAGAATAAAATGAATACTTTTTTACCTTGATTTTCTATTAACTTACACGTTTGTAACTTTACTTCTTACTCTTTTAAGTTGACGAAGAAAGTATATTTATATTTGTTTCTCTCTAAGACATATATTGAAGTTGGAATACTATCTCTAATTGAATAATAAAGTAACATTTCTCATGAAAACATCAGCTGTAAAGTTTTTAAAAACAATGTCGAAAATTTAAAGGAAAGTTCATAACAGACTTCATCTGATGAAAACATCAGTTGTAAAGATTTTAAAAAGAGTGTCGAAAATTCAAAGGAAAGATCATAAGACCCTTTCGCTATAAATGTATTCCACTCTCACGTGTAAATTACGATAAAGCGGCTGATTTATATATTTCTCAGGTGGATTGTTGTATAATAAACAATGATATATTAATGCCACTAAAAGTTTTTAATTTCCCCTAAATTTCGAGGTCCTTCCCCTTTCTGGAACAGGATTTTACAATTTTCCTGCTTACAGGTAAACGTCAAGCATTTGCTTTAATCCCCCCCCCCAAAAAAGGCATATTAAATTAAATTCATAACTGCGAGATTGTACCACAAATAAATGTCCTTACTTATCATAACTCCGACAATAAATAAGTTTAATTTTAAAATTATAAGTAAAAATAAAAATTTACTTTATGCCTTAAGTCTTTAAATGATTAATTTGAAAGATTTAAAGAGGGGGTGAACGTATGCATTTGTATTCAAATCATAAATGAATAACACTATTTCCCGAAAATAAAAATTTTTATTTTAATCATAATCGGCTGTGATACTTATATTTTTTAATTCGAATTTGTGTGATTTATCAATAATAGTTTTCATGTTGTAACGGTTTTACATTACTCTTTTCTAAAAACATTAGAGAGAGATTGTATAAATTCCTGATAGTATAGGAAACGTGCAAGTAGTTTTCAACATTTTTGAGAGCGTTTGCCTCGATCTTAATGATGAGTAATTTAAATAATTAAACAAAAAATTAATAATTTCTGGATTTATAAAAGGTGATAAAAATATATGTTTGATTATTTACCAATTGAATTATAACATTATTTCTCATACAAGTAATAATACCGACTAAATTTTCAGAGAACCTCTAAAAAATGGAGTCTTTTAGTGTGCGCTTTGTGGGCTTATTCGGTAATTTATTTTTAGAAGTAAAACATAGTCTTCAAGCAGTATTTGAAAACAGCATATAAATCTAAAAAGGTTTATGGAAATAACTCTGAAGGTATTTTAATCAAGAAATAATTATAGGCTTTAAACTTCTTGAGGAAAATATGCATAACCTGTTAGGTCATTTTTCTTTTAAGAAATATTTAGCAAATCCCCTCAGCTTTTCTAAAACCACTTGTAAGCAACTAGAAATTACAAGTTCTAGAACAAACATTTGATAAATTTCGTGGTGAAACGATAATAATGGTTATCGCACGTGGTTAAGTTTCCTTGGCAGAAAGTTCCCACAACAATTTAAGTTCCCTGAGACCACCAGAGCAGAGTATTTCTGTTCGTTATCGGCAACTTTTTAATGATGCTATGATTTGCAATCCTATCAGGTCGTTTTTTCTCAGATTAAAAATCCCAAAATTTCTTCATATTGAATGGTAGGAAGCGTAAGATAACATATCTATCAAATATATGCTTTATCTACATGAGTGATCGCAAATGAAGTTGATCGTAAATAAATCAAGTAAATCATTAGCTGAAATTTTAATTCTACTCAGAAACGAATCTGCAGTTAGCATGTACTAAAAATATATTTAATGCCTACTTTACTTTAAATGAAACAGCTAGATATTTTCTTAGTGTGGTCTGCAGAAAAATTGGTTTCATGGTATTTCCAGATAAAGCCTTATGATCCCATAGACATGCCTTTATATGCATAACACGCACAATATAGTTCTAGTATTTTAACTAATTATTTGTAATATAAACAATTAAGTGTTCTGATGCTTGAAAAATATTTCTTTATAAAAATAATTGTATAAAATTTATTGTATAATTAGCATAACCAACAAGTGCACAGAAATTTTTTTTATTCGAGTATACAGTAAAAACTGACTTCCGTAAATTGATTTTTCTCTTTTAGGACATGTCATGGAAAAGATATTATTTTTAACTATATGTGGTATGAATTCCGTTTTTAATATGTTCACAGGTATAATAAATAAATTCACTACTATATGAGAATAATAATACAGGGTGAAAACTGAAACACAATTTCTTTCAGAGGAAGAATTTCCCTTATTCTTCACACATATCGGTTAACACCAACCTTGTCGTCGCACAGCAAATTGCCGATAATTTCTGGAAAATATTGAAAGGGTAAGTTGAGTTCCAAAGGAAAAAAGTTTGCCAAAAGATGTTGAAGCAAACTATATTTTCTATAAACATCAAACAAAATATAATTTATTCCAACAAAGAAACTGGGAAAGAAAACTATAAAAGTTTGTTCTGCACAAAAACCGTGTTTTTCACCATTTTATAAAAGAACAGAGCTAAGATTTGTCCCCTTTAAAATTTTTGTTTCAAAATCGACTACAACGAGTGTGAAATGATTTTATGTGCAATAAATGAACATTTTTACTTCGATTTCTAATGCTGTTCCTTAACATTTATTCGATATATTTACGCTGTAATGATGAACTAAAGTTCTCATTAAAGCTGCTATGTACTAACCCTGTTGGGTTCGCTCACCTCAATGTTAATCTATGGACAAATTTTTCTACTGTTTACAGCTACATAAATGCTGATAATCAAATAAAAATGATATTTTCAGTTGGCCTGAACTCTTCTGTACTTTGCAACAGGATTCGTTTTATAAATTTCGTCCCCCAAACGAATTTATGAGCATTTAAAAAATAACTACACCACAATTTTTCAAAGAAAAATTTAAATTTTAAAATTTTATTTGCATTTTTTTAGCCGAAAAATGTCCCAAGGTGTAAAATTTCATTTAAGTACAATTTTTAATAAAAAAATCTTTAAATCCAAGTCGGACACATTTTCTCCATAGGTTAACCTTTTCGTTACGGGGTGGGATAGCGTGTATCCCAAGAATGAATATATATATATATAACCCCCTTAATGGCCGTTCTTACAAAGGGGGTATGAAATTTCCCGTTCTAAAGGGGGGAACCGGAAAAATGGGCCCCGTAAGCTAAAGGTTAACACTGAGAGAATCCAAAAGGGTTAGTTCGCAGCAGCCTTAACAGACATATGAAACCGTGTAATAATATTTACTTCAGTGTTCGTTAACATTTCTATAGATTTTCCTTGAAGTACGCTACATACGAAACTTGAAAGAAGAAAGAACTACTATAAAATATGTATTTACTATTTAAATAAGCGCTCTGGCAGGCAGTGTGACTAGTTGTTATACCAATGCTCTACGGACACCCCTCCAGCTGCATGATCATTGTACGGCGGCCGGTTGAAGAGCAGTAAAGGAAGCAAATTGTGGGTGGGTAAAGGGTTGAAAATATGACAGGGGGATAAAGGAAAGACAGATAGGCAGGATGGAAGAGAAAAAGAAACAGAACAGGGTGCGGAGGGAGGGGAGGGGGAGTAATCGGCGTGAAACAGATCAACCCCTGCCGAAACACGATCCCCGAAGCAATACGTTTGGGGCTGTGTCAGTGAAGATAGAACAAATTAGAAAAAGGAAAAACATGAAATGGTGCAATTGAATTATTATTCATTGTCTAAGGGGGAAATTAATTTTCTTGCGGTAAATAATGCGAAGAAATTAAACAACTTGTTTTAGTTAACCTTTTCCTAACGGGGTGGGATAGCATGTATCCCAAGAATACGGGCCCAAGCATGAATATATATATATATATATATATATATATATATATAACCCCTTTAATGGCCGTTATTACATAGGAGGTATGAAATTTCCCATTCTAAAGAGAGAATCGGAAAAATGGGCCATGTAAGCTAAAGGTTAATAGCTAAGAATTTTTTTTTCCAATTCGGAGGCACTTGTCGCGAAGACATTCACCTATAAATCACCGCAGTTTTGCTGGCCATTTTATTATGGGGGCACCATACAGGCAGACCAGCATTGCCCCCTATGAAAGGACGACACAAACGGAGGCGTTTTAGTGGCGCTTCGCTAGGATTCGATCTGAGCACCCTCAGCACCGAAAACCAGCGCGCTGTACCACAAGGCCGCCACGGCCCTTAATAGCTAAAATTAGATAGAGAACAAACTTCGTGTTTATTTCCTCGTGCTAATGTATGTTAACAACTATACATTAGTAAAAGTTATCAACATTGTCAAACTGTTACTCCGCAATCAGTTATCGATAAAGGTTAGCGAATTTGGAATTTGTTTCCTATAAGTGAAGCTATTTCAATATGATATTCAAAATGGACTGTCAAAGAAATTTATCAAAACAGAACCAATGCAAACACTGACGGATAATATTTACGAATTTACGAGAAAAACTGGGGAACATAAAAGCAGTTAAATGTAAAAAAAAAATAAATAAATAAATAAAAATAAAAAAATTTTAATTTTGTTTCGTTCGGGAAAAATCGGTTTACAGAGAACTAGTATCAAATATTGCCAGTACGTAGAAACAAGGTTAAGATGAAACAAACACAAACACACACACACACACAACAAAAAACAACAACAAAGAAAGACCGTTCATTGCCCGTTCTGTTCTACCCTGATTAAAAAAGGTGTTTGCTTTTATAGCTGTTTAATATACTATATCGAGTTTCAATAATATATCGAGTTTTTAATTCACTAAAAACAGCATTACAAATCTGATATGGGCATAAAAACTAAATACAAACAAGTTCCTATCTACTGGTACGCCATAATAATGTAATGTAATTCATACAAAAATTGGATTTTCATTTTGTTACACTTAAAAAATTTTTGGATACTAGAGAAAGTTAGTGGTGGGAACTTTCTGCAGTTATTGGAAATCATCTGTTAAGATTGAATGGCAGTCCACTAAGACCCTTTAAATGTACTAGTCCAGATACTAATACTAGTGACCCTTTTTTTGTTGAGAGAATCTTACTTCTGCCTTCGTCTTAAACATATTTCTGTTCGGGAAAACGTGTATGCTATTGAATAAAATTCAATTATATAGCTGTGAATGCGTGCACGTTATTGCCAAAAACCTCAATTATAAACCCCTATATAGAGCTATACAGCAAATATATAGCACCCTGAAATATTTTCTTTAAAACTCGACTGAAGACAATGAATTATTTTTGCTTTCCCCGAAAAGTGACAGATTTTGTTTCGTATGAGATTTTTTTACCCGAGTTAAAAGTCCTCCATGCTTCCTCTACCAATTAACTTAATACAAAATGTGTTTTAACAACCACCTGCCGGGAAGGGTACTTGAGCCTCTCGCCTTTAGACTTTGAAGACCTGATCCAAGTACAGGATATCCCAGCAACGCGAGGAAACGTAATATTGTAAGTCCTGTCTTTCAACTACTCTCTTAACTTCTTTATTTCCCGCCAATACACATGTTACTAGCACCTCACTTCAAAAAAGCAAGTTGCAAGACGTATGTATTTATTTGCTAATTATTTCTACCGACGATGCTGATTTTTTTTCCCCTTATAATTCCCGCTATGTGAAGAAATTTCACATTTTGAATTCCGTTTCTCACCGGGTCATATAAGCAACGTCAAAAATACCCAGTGCCTCATTTACATGAAAACTGACCCGCATTTGAAATCGGGAATTTGAAAAGACGAAAATAAAAAGAGACAGAGAGAGTAATAAGCAGATGATACTTTTTCAAAGTCTATGCGGGTAGTTCCAGGTCAGCCACCCAATAGTCATTATTTTCTCACGCTACGCTGCCACGGAAATTATAACAAAGAAAACGAGATTGCTTAATCTCTAGATTAGCCCCTGTCCAACAGAGCTTTCCCGGCATTCATAGCGATCCTCCAGCGATCATCAATCAATTTCGAGACTGACTCTCCCTGAGCGCTGAGGTCTCAATCGGCCAGCAGCATCGTATATTAATGAAGTAGTCACAGTTAGTCACAGTGCCATCGCAAGATTGATTTGCTCAGCAGTCCACTTTTTAAGACTTCGGAGCTAATTGGACTGGGATCTACACTGTTTTGAGACTCCCCGGCTTCAAACTTTCTATCGGCAGAAATTGGTATTAGAAAATTTGTTAATTTTTACTGTAGGTACTACTATATCAGACTTAAAATTTGATGCAACAACTAGGTGAATAACGAATTCTAAGGAATATTTGTTCATATAAAAGTTGTAAAGTGCTTCGAGTTCGATTATGTTTCAAAGGAGTGGAGTTTCTCCTTTTCCCTTGTCAAATTACATCCAAAGTCTTAGAAAAACTACAAATAGCAACTTTTGTCAAATGATACAGGGTGTCCGGGCTAAAGGTATTCAAAAGTCATTACTTATTTTTACGGAACTGCCCATTAGAATTTAAAAAAATATTTAAATAGAAAGAACATCTCACGAAGTTTTAATATCAATCATAGAGTTCTATCATAGTATCATAGATTTCGATATGTGCCCCTTTTGTACAACGACTAACGTCTGAATGGTAATCCAGTTCTCTCCAAGTGTTTCGTAGCATATCAGGCGTTATTATAGATTTTTGCTTGAGGATTCATTAAATCCGTTGTGTATAAACAAAAAATTGAAACTGTGGATGAGTTGAAGAAGCGTATCATTCAAGCAATTCGTGTAATAACTCCTGATATGCTACGAAACACTTGGAAAGAACTGGATTACCATTTAGACGTTTGTCGTGCAACAAAAGGTGCACACATCGAAATCTATGATACTGTAATTGATATTAAAACTTGTTGAGATGTAATTTCTATTTAAATATTTTTTTTAAAAATTCTAATGGGTAGTTCCGTAAAAATAAGTCATGACTTTTGGATACCATTACCCCGGACATCCTGTATTTTAAAAATTTCATGTACTCGTATACCTACCCTTGCAAACATCAAAAATATAATTGATATTGCGTGTTGTTGACAGTAATATGCCACTTTAATGATCTGTAATCTGGCCTTTATCGAAGACGGGATAAAAAGCCCATTTAGAGAAAAAAAAATTTCAAGATTTTTTTTTTAAAAAGCATAGAGAAACGTTTCACTTCTTGCAAAAGAATTCAATTTTAAAGTTGCCTTCAAAAATCATCCATTATGTAGATACAGTCAGCCTTGAAAAATTAATTGTTAAACGTAATGTGTCTGCTTAAAGATTAGTAATTCACTTTTGACTTTTGAAAGGAGTAAAACTACTGATTTTAGCAATATGAGAAAAAAACTCGCACGTTTTTGGAGGTAAAGAGAAAGGATTCACTTTTTGCAACAAAAATTCATTCTAAAGTTAACATCAAAAATTGACCTCTGATGTAAATACTTTTACATAAGTTGGTTTATAAGAAAATTCTATCCCTTTTACTAAAATGTAACGGTTGTTTAACCATTTCTGTGGAGACTGTTACGATCTAAATCTCAACGTAAATTGATATCCGGAGGATCACAATTTAAGTTGGCAAATTTCGTTGGCAAGCTGTTACGTTACAATCAGCTGGTTACCTCTATAACTGCTCTCGGAATGATAGATAGATGTTTTTAGAATCTTAAGTCTGTACAACAGGGAAATGGATCACATAGAGATCAAGGAAGGGTTTTCTTTATTAAAATATAGAAAGAGTCAATAAATGAATCATCGTATTCACAACCATAAAAAAAAATTGCATGTTCTCAATTTTACAAAATAATTTGAAAGTTAAGAATAGTTATTAAATCGAAAAAGATGACACTATCAAAATCATCGAATTCCCCGCATGCAGCTGCTTTACTTCTTTTTTGAATCAAATAGGAGATGACATAGAAATTCAACATTAAATATTATAAGTACAGGTGCATAAAATTTGCCCATTTTGAATTGTATTTATAACACTGGCAAATCACTGAAATCGCCTAAAAGTATGAAATAACTAAATTATTTTAATTAAACAGGAAAAAAAATTTATGGTGTCTCTCCCTTACTTTATGTGATCGTAGATTGAAAAGTGTTCGTGTAAGTGGAAAAACTAGAAACTTATAAAATTTCCTCAAATGTTGTTTTCTATCTTTGAGTTAAGTTTTCCGATAGGCATTATGCCTAAACGCAAAGCAATTTAAATTCATACAACATGAAAATATTGAGCGTGACCGATGGAACAGCCATCCATCTCCTTAAAAGATGGTTTACATAACTTTTAATAGTAGGGTGGTAAAGCCTATAGAATGACAATAAAATAAAACTTTATGATTAATGACAGGAACACAATGGCAGGAAATATTACACCTCATAAGATTTTCAAATCTGTTTTTTAGAAGAAAACTTTGAAATAAATATGTGTAGGGGCTTCAAGTTAGTTGAATGTGCTTTATAATTGTAATATATCTACATAAATATAGGTCCTAAAAAGATAAATACACTATTAAAATAGCAATTTAGAAGTTTCCTGAGTAAAAAGGCAAGCTAGAGTACAATTTCCTTTCATACTGAATTTCCATGTCAGTTTCTAAGAAATGGTGATATATCATCTGTATTAATTTCAGATTCGACATGCAGTTTGTGCTTTTATCTAATCAAGGACCCTGATAGGGAATTATATATTTTCTTGCTCACAGTATATTTGTTAAGTACTCGTATGTAAGTATAAGTATTTGTATATAAATAATTCATAGAGAAATATTCAATAATTAAATATCAATTTTACGTAATATTGATAATTTACGTAATATAAATCCTGCGTAGAATCAAGTACTTTTTAAACTTTTGCTGTAGATCTAGCAATAATTCACTCTCTCATGTGACCCTCAGTTGCTAAAATGTCAAAATTTTTCAAACATTAGAAGCATGTACTATAATATCATGAAAAACGCTCTTTATGAATTAACTGCCAGTACAAAACAAAATGCACTTTATGTTTTTTGATGGGGAATTTTTACTTGTTCAATTCATTGTTTGATCACTCTCTTGAATTTTGACTCTGGCAAGGACGTTTTTGACATTACTAAAACTCAAAACGATTAATAATCAAAGGTCTTACAAACGGATTTTCAGAGATGCACTAAGTGATGTATTACGAAAACATATGGGTGATATCTTTCTGTAAATAAATTTGGGATGCATTATTTGTAACCACAGACCTCCCCTGAAGATCTATATAGTGAATGATGATTGATGAGGTACTATTTTAAGGATTTTCTTCCAGTTAACGGACAAATATTTTATTTTTCTACAAGCAGAACTTATAAGAATATAGCCTCAAATAATTAAAGATATACACTTATATTGTATGCATAATATTAACTACACGTGTAATTATATATTTATACAAGTATATGTGTGTGCGCACGCATAAGAGATGCATTTTATTTCTTCTATTGTGTACGAAAATAAATCTTTCTTTTTTACACCATGCCCAATTTGAATTTTTAGATCTAAAACTTTGAATGGTTAAACTAATTATATAAATATAAACACATCAAACTTCGCACAATAGTTTTATTCGATTGTTATGCTTATCTTGCCCCCAAAGTATAACTGTAATTCGCACCTACTAGTACTTTTTTATTATAAAGTCCCGTAATCTTTGTACCATACATGCTGTTATTAACAAAGGGGAAATTATCAAGGAATACGAAGATCTCTTGTACAAGAAGTGACAAAACCGCAAAGAGCGTTCTTTGGTGTGAAGTGCTTTACTCTATTTTCGATTAAGATACATTTCTCGGTTTAATGCAATCATTTCACAATAATGTATAAAAAAAATGAGATTTTTGCACTTGACAATCTTTAAAGAGTAACCATGAAAAAATAAGTGTTCATAAAGGACTTCAAAAATAGAAGGCATAGCAAAAACTAAGTTTGTGATAGATTGCTTTGTATATTAACATTTTCCATTCAGAGTACCGCTACAGAGTGGGCCCTATCGACTGCAGTTGTTTTAAACTTAGTCAATGTCTTAAAAAATCATATTTTCTTTTCATTATAGTGTAGTGTTTAAGGAAAAACGAATTCCGCATTTCAGTGTCGAAAGACCACTCATGATGAATGAATAGAAAATAATTAATTTTGAGTTCCTGAACTTACTACAAAAAATTATCCCTCTGTAATTTTAGCAGCTGGATTTGGACTGAATAAAGTAATTTTAGAACAAATACTCATCAAATCCATGGGTTACAAGTATGTTTTTGTTGATGATTCTATAATTTATGAATGCTATTATTTACAAACAAAAATATAGAAGATGAAGCTATAGCAAAATTCTCCTAATATACTCAAATACACTCTAATATACAATAATAAATTTCTCTGTATAATTGATGATTTCTGCTGCTAACAAATTGTTATTCTAAACAAACATCAACTGAAACTTACATATTAAAGGAAAAAGCTGAACTGAAACTTGACGTATTTAATACATAAAAGAATTTTTTTTCCTAAATTGTAAAGAAAAAACCGAAAAAAAATATTGTCATCAAACAGTTAAATAGTAATTCCCTTCATCAGTAACATAGTAAAGCAGCAACACCTGTGAAGAACGTAAATTGAATGAAAAAGTTTTATGCCCTTTATCGGTAAAACTGCTTGGTTTTCTAGCAATAAAAGTTGTATTATAAACCAAAAACAAGGTAATTTGCTAATAAATCTAGCGATCTACCAACATTTCCACAGTTTTAAATGTTCAAATTATACCCATAATTAGTATTTTGTGTGTATCGTGTTACGAAAATGGCGTCCTAACTCCTGAATTGAGCTTTTTAGTGACACATTTGACAAACGGTTAAGAAGGATAAACGGTATAGGGTGCTTAATGTTATTCCTTCATAAACAACAGGAAGAGGAATTTATTTTCAAGAAAGATAATACTGTGTGAATAATTTATAGTGTCAGAAGACGCATATATAAGTAATGAAATACTTACATAATCATTTTCCTCAGAAGAAATGATAATTCTCTAAGTTATTGTGAAGTTGAGTTGCGAATCTATATAAGGTCGTCAAATATATATTGTATGAATTTAAAACTATTAAATTTTAAATTTGGTACACACAATTATAATTAAGTCTTCCTAGATTTGCACAGAAAGAGATAAATATAATTATTAGGTACAGCTATCGGGTCTTAAAGATTTCTGTGTATCTAAATATTTTATTAACTGTGAGTCATTTCTCTCGAACCATATATACACATATATCTATGTGGGAGTCTGCGGTTGTGGGAAACACTTGCCAGTTCTCCCCACTTACATTTTTATAGAATTGAAAGCTACTTTTTTCAATCCCTATGTAACATGTATTTACGAAAAATAAGGTATTCAAAATCAATAATAAAAGAAAAATTTTATAATAGATCTTAATACGCCATAACTGTGAATTATTTTGTCGAAATATAATCACATTAAGATGCGTATAGTTTTAATTTTAAATTGTCAAAAAAACATGAGATGACGGGACTACAAATATAAGTAATTTAAAAAAAGGAAATAAAACCTTTGAAACGAATTAGAATATTTGACATTTCATTAAACTAAGGTTTTTTCCCTCTTAACACTAACTGTTAGAAAGTGCATGGGTAATATTACTTCATCGTAATTAATTTTGACTTTTGGATAACAATTAAAAGGCAGTGGTCTCTTTCTCTCAGATGAGACGTTCACCGAGCAAAAAGAAAAAAAAAATCCTTAGCCTTCTCTACTGTATTTAATCATGTATCAGGCAGTTCACCAGGAAAACAACCTCGGAAGTTTTTTGATAAATGGGGGGCACCAACATTTCTTGACACATCCCATCTAAATATATTAAAGGAGAAATCCTCAGTCAGAGCAAGATTTTTTTTTCAGAATCATACCATGTGTTTAGAATCTTAGAATGTTTTTAGAATCTTAAGTCTGTACGACTAGATAAATGTCCATAAAAATCAACACAGGAAAATGGATCACATCTGGGAAGCCATCGGAAAGGATCTGATCTTTTATTTAATCTTTAGAGCTTCTCGGATGAAAATACTTTTAATTTATGCATAATTCTTTATATCTGCTAAAAAGAATGAATTTAATTCTGTAGTACTATAAATAAGTTATTGAAGAGAATTATTGTTGTCCAGTTCTACAGGTATAATCAGTGTTTTCTGCAGAAGAAAGATTTCATGAAAACAATACGATTATGAAAGATACAATGTATATGATTTTTGCAACGCTCTCTAAGGAAATGTGTGTCACTTTCCCACGATACGAGTGAAAGAGAACGGAAAAAAATTACCCATCTTGAAAGTCCATAATTTTAAACCTCTTTCATGCATTCAGAAGTCAAAATTCTTAAAATTTAGGGTGGGTAAATTAGACATTTAAGATGATATATTCTGAAACTATACAAAACTAAACAAATTCTAAACAATTTGTAAATTAGAATGATGACAAGTAATATGTGTTAGCCATTCTGTTTGAAAAATCATGGGTATTTAGAAGCCTTTTGCATTCACTAAACAACGAAAACGCCTTCTCTTATATTTTAATATATCTGATTACACGCCTTTAATTATAATATTTAGGATCTATTTATACAATTTAGACTGAATGATTGCGTATTAAATTTGATGAGCTTGTAAAATATGAAGAAAGAAAATACTAGCATAAAACTTCAATGTAAATTGAAGATATATGCAAAAAGAAAACATTATCATGTTGTCTCGGACAGTATCATACTCAGTTGTGTTGAGTAAGTGTTGGTACAGAAGTGCGGTAGATGTGTCTACTAAGAATGTTCACACAATGTAATTTATGCCCATACTTATCTGAAGCAATTTAAGTGATCTCCGATGAAGAGTTTTTTTTTTTATCATACATTATACTTCATATTCTCAATATTAAAAAGGTACAAAATTTTTTTGCAGGTAATTTTGCCAGTTTTTTAATATGAAACTTTTTTATTCGTACATTTAAGCAAATGGCAGATTTATGCAACGTCAAATTGATGAAACAAAATTTTAAATGCATTTATGAGAGAAAGGGGCAATTTCCTTTTAGATATCGGGGAAGTTCATCAGCAGTTTTTATGATATATTTTTTTATCATTTTTTTTGCATATTCGTAGATATTATCAGTGACGTATTTTTACATTCTCAATTTTTTTCCAATGAAAACTACATGAATTTTAGTCAAAGTTTTGAAAGATTCAAGGTTAGTAGATTACCAAAATTCAAACAACTTAGGCAATGTGTATGAATACATTCAAACAAATGTTTTTTGTTCCTTAAAAATCCCTATTAAAGGCTGTTTAAACAGTACACATTTACTAGTATAACGAAACTAACGATTATTAATACTATCATTTATCTGTAACTCATTAGGGTTACACAATACTATCAAGGTATTAACTAAAACTTTGTCGACGTTTACACAGTAAAAAAGACTCAAATCACTGCATAAAACATGAGTAATTCACAGGAATGTATTTTTATTGTATCTCTCACCGTCTCTTTTTACAAATGGAATAAAAATCGTTTTCATTAGGAAAAGTGTTGTAAATTTTATTCAGATAAAAAATATTTCAGAAATCAACAAAACCACTGAGTCAGGAGTTCACAATACATGCTGCTACATATCTACTTATTTTATACAGATTCCTATTTAAGTAGTATAATCGAGGCTATTATCGTTGAGTGATACTATTTTAAAATTTATTCGTTTCATGAAAAACTCAGGAAAAACCGTTTAGCCAAATTTTTTTTAATCTTAAAATAATTCTCTAAAGTTGCTTGGTTAAGTAAGGATAACCTTATCAAGCATCACTCTTATCTATAGCTATAATGGTAATAAAAGTTTTTAAAATGCCTGCTTTAGAATATTTTGTTTAACAATTAATCTCTGGTGTTATAGATATTAAATTTTGTCGACAGTACTAAGTATTATTATTGATTTACAAATGAAAAAAAAAAAATTTGGATTAGAAGAAAAGCAGCTTCAGTGAGTAATTTCTTACTTAGTTTTAAAAGTGAAAAATTGTTATTTGAAAACAGATTGTGTAAACCATATGATAATATGTACATAAGAATACTATGAATTTTCACAGAAGTTGTAAAAATAAAGCACCTTAACCTCCTTTTGTAAAGTATGTAGGGGTTAGATTAGTTATTGATAAGAATACAACATACTTTTTTTTAAACTCAAAATACACATTATAATAAATACTTTCCCCAGCTAATACATTTTCTGTTTTAACCATGAAATTTTCAGACAAATTTTCTATTTGGGTGGAGGGGGGGGGGGTTAAAAATGCTTGATATAAGCTATATCACAACTACGATAAAAGTAACGGGCCTTTTTTTCTTGGGTAAGAATCTTTTATTGAAAAAACTCATTAATATTTCATCCCAAAGTTTTTTTTCTTTTACTTCATAAATGCTAAATAATAAAACTCACTCATATTAAGTACAATATAATTCTTTTCTATATAACTTTGCATTTGAAAAATTAAATTTTTAGCTTCTGATCACTTATTTCATTTCAGTTAAAATGTGTTCCCAAATTTTAAAGATAGATTGGGGGCTGAAACGTATTTTAAAATATTTTCTGCCATACTGTAATGTAACTGAGAATGCCTGAAAGTTCTAAATTTGATCTCTTATCTATTATAAAAAAATTAGATATTTGATTATTTTGATCTGTGAGCAAATTGAAAGAAGGAAGATAACAAGAAAAGAAAAGAAAAAATGCTGGTCATACACGACGAGAGAAAAAATTTGAATGTATGCTTTTATGAAATATATAAAATAATCTCTGAATATATATGTAATTCGTATTTCGTAACACAAATCGTTTCTATATAGCTTAGTATTTGAAAAATTAAATTTTTAGCCTCTGATCACTCATTTCAGTTAAAATGTGTCCCCAAATTTTAACGATATGTGCTGAAACGAATTTTAAAATATCCTTGTCATACTATAATGTAACTGAGAAGAAAGTCCTAAATTTGATCTCTTATTTATTATTTAAAAAAATTAAATATTTGATTATTTTGATCTATGAGCAAATAAAAAATAGGAATATAACAAGAAAAGAAAAGGAAATGCTAGTCTTACATGACGAGGGAAAAAATCTGAATGTATGCTTGTATGAAATATATAAAATATATATATGTGTATTTTATGAACGTTGAAAATATTTGTGAATGTCATTGTGTCTGTAATCTTGATGACATAAAGAATGAGAATTAATCACTCGGATTTAAAGTGAGTGAGTAAGCAAATCCGATATTTTTACATAAGTAACTGTGGCCGCTTGTAACTTATATTTTTCTCAGTGATAAATTGAGAAAGGTATATTTTAATTCATATTCTTCAGGGCAAAAGGTTTCTTTGCTTATCACATTTAACAAACATTTTTGAAGTAATTAGCCATGCTTCTTAAAAATTTGAAAAAAAAAGGATAACTATCTAATTATAAACCATTTTTTAGCGGTAATTAATTTAATCTCCCCACAGCAAAACATTAGCAGTGAAAATGAACCGTTTTAAAGGCATCTTCTGCTCCCCTTCCCTAAGCCTTGCGTCATTGTAACAGGTGACTGAGTTTTCCCTTCCCTCCTTCGTACTGCCTCTAACTCATTAAAGCCTGATTCTGTGGGGAGCGGTTCCTGCTTTCGGGAATAATAGCGTGTTAAAAGCTTTGCCTTTCCTATCCCAGAAAGCATGTTCACTTTTTATTTTAAATGCTGATCATCGATGGAAATTATTTTCATTAATCTCGTGCAGTCCCAGCTCAGAACATAACACTGGTAGACATTTTACCACGCGGCACACATTTGAGGATGATGCGTAGGGAATTAATTTTCCCTCTGTTTAATTTTTCTTTCACGCCATTAGCTTTTTTAAAGAGATTTGATACTTAATTTTATCTCTGAATTCAAAATGTAAACTAATCTGTTATCGCTTATAGCCTTGCTTGTGAACAGTTCCTTTGTGTGAGTGAAATTTATTTATCCCTTTGAACCCCTAATGTTTCTTCTTTTCTCATATTTACTTGAAAATCAATGCCCACAGACTCGAGTTCAAGTAAAATTATAACTTATAGCTTTTTAGTTTCTTCTGTCCTTCATTATTTCCCGTTGGAGTTACTTTGCTCTAAAATCATTGAGAAACTTTTCAACCGAAGAAATGAAAAAAACCCATTTACGTTTTCAACAAAAACTGTAGTATACGAATTAAAATTTGGTTAAAGTTGTTGAACTGCGGTCCCAATTTATGATATAAATGATTATAAAATAAACAATTGTAACTAACATTTTAGTTGAATTGAATAGATCTAAATAAGGAACCTGCATCTGCGTAATGTTTGATTTAAGAAAAGATATTTTGAAAGTACCCTCTGGACATAAATTTATATTCTGAGTGAAAAAAGAAAAAACTTTTTACAAGATTGTATGAACAAAACTCTTTACTTCTCACTTGTTAGATTTCATGGAGCAGCTGACTTATTTAAGATCTGAGAGCTTGTGCAAAGCTCATTTTTATTTCAGTAGAATTATTTTTCTATGATTTGGTACGTTAAATAAAAGATGTATTGACAGTTCAACATAAAGTCTGTATTGTTAATGAGATGAAATTAAATTTACTTGAAATACACAGGTAAAAGCTTGAAGGGAATAAAAAAATTTTTTTTCATAAAATATGATTCCTATGTTACGCATTTCTTAGTTCATTATTTCTATTGAAGTAATTTTATTGCATAATACATTTCCTAATAGGAGATTATTGTTACAAAAACATACTTGGATTCAATAAAACTGTTTTATAGTTTATAAAAGCTAGATAAGAGCTCGATAATAATGTTCTCATGTGACTTTATTTCGTTTTAGGAAACGTCTAAATAGAGAAAAAAATGCAGGCTTTTAGAAGCTCAAGGAACTTCGATGACAAGCAGTATTTTTTCTTCATTTGAGTAAAGGGAGAAATTGTTAGAAATAAAAGAGATTTTGTCATTCTAAGTCATTGGTCTTATTCTTCAATATATCGCGGGTTACCTGAACAATAAAATAGGCAGATGAAAAATTTCAAAAATGTTACATACAAGTTAGTAGTTTTAGACCAAAAAGGTTCTTCTTTATCTTTAAAATCAAATGATGAAAGACAAAACAATCTGTACAAAATAGTTCGAGTGATTCATGCTTCTATAATACACATGTTCATCTACCGATAGTTAATTGAGTGTTAACCTTGTACATAAAAAAAAGAAGAAAAATCCCTCTTCGAAACATTTTATGGATAACGTTTACAGAGTTTTATGACTAGTAGCATGTGAAGCATTGCTGAACAGCAACTATCATTTGTAAATGACGCAAGCTTGCCTAATATTCCGGAGGATTCCGAAAGAGGTTCTATTTAACGTGATTCAAGATGTTATATATGAGATATCAAAACAGCTGATAGGACAAAAATATTGAAAAACAGTTTCAGCAAGTGTACTGAAATAGGAAGAAGGGTAATTAGCTGAAATCAAATACGAAACCTTACCTAGCAGTCGTGCAGTCCTTGTAGAGTGTATCAAAGTCTTTACAAGATAGCAACTTGCATCTGTTGACACCTGGCTGAATGGCTCCTAGCCCTCTGAGAATTCGAACCTGTTCCACGTTGCAGACGATGGGAGTTATGTCCAGTCTTTTGAGTTTGGTATACACTGTATGCAGTCCACCTACGAGGTGCTTCAGGAACAGTTCGAAAGCTTGGGGCAGACACAGCAGGAAGTCGCCTTGAACTAAAAATGCCGCAACTTTTGCGCCCCTATAATCGATCAGTCTACAGTCATTTGTGGTCATGTCCGAGGGTATCCCAGGTGGTGAGGAGGCCGGGTGTAGTGACCGGTGGTACCCCAGGGGGGCGTGGGTCATCTGGGGGTGTAGCATCGTGCGTGGTAATGCTGACGGCTGTCCACCATTGGGTTGCGTTGTCCCTTGGTAAGAAAGACTACCATTAGGTTGAGGTGCACTCTGGTATTGCGGTTTGGTGGTAACAAGGGAGAGTGCCGGATTCGGGGGGCTGACCGACGAACTCCTGCCCAGGGAAGACCCAGGTGACCCCAGCACATGCTGTTGCTTGGGGCTGACCACGCGGGGTGTGTTTTGGTCACTCGTGGCCAGAGCCATGTTGTCCAAGTTAGGGGGTGTTTGTAAAGACCGGGGTGATGTCATGCCCGGGGTCGGGGAAGAAATCCCCGTGACGTCCATTCTTCAAGCCCAGACGATACTTCCTTCAACACGTGCCGAAGCAAAAGTTCCAAACAAACTGCGCCCGCGGTTCAGAGGCGAGTGATGCGAGAGGGGGTGAGCCGGGGGTGGCGGGACAAGGTTCAACCTCCCGGCCGGAGTTGCCGCCAATGAGGTGCCGTGAGGGGCGGCTCTCGCAGTCCGTGACGTCATCGACACGCGAGCCGCGCTCATAATTCTGGTTCGTACTCTCTCTCGCCGGTTTCTATTCTCCCGTTCACCCGTTTTCTTTTATCGTTTTTTTACTTTCTGGTATATGGGAATTGTGAGGGGGGAAGGAGCGGTGATTGCCCAGCTATGGGTGTCTGTCTATTTTGTAGCTAGGATGATCGGGAATCGCTTAGAGCCTTCACGAGTAGGGATGGATTCCTGTCCTTACAGGCCGCGGACTCGACGACTCCCTTTTGAAAAACTTCACTTGAAGGTTTGGGGTAAGAGGTTTTATTTTGGGGAATAAAGTCTCAGAATCCACAAGTATTTGTTAGAATTTCATAAGTCACCGAGGGGCAAAAATTTTGATGTAGCATATTTTGTGGTTGTTTTTCCTTTGTTCAAGTTCAGTTCGCACTGTATAACAAATAAAAAATGATTGACAGCTCGACAGATTCTCATCAAAATGCTAAGACTAACTATCTACATCACTAAAATTATCTTCCCTGATTATTGAATAATAAATAACATTTGCTTTAAAGACAATAATTGAAGTTGAAAAAGTTTTCACTTGCGTCGGCTTATTTTACGTATATTTTTTTTTCTCGTTGCCGTTTATATATATATATATATATCATTGTTGTTTGCTTGCTAAATTAAAAATTTCGATTAAAACTCTTATTTTAAATGCTGTTTAGATCTCAAAATCTCAATGTGTGAAACAGATTGTTTATTTATATGAATATTTCATGTCGTATCTAAAACATCATGTCTTATTTAAAACAACTTTTTCGTTTTTATATAAAATACCAACATATAAAATAAGAAAATATTTCTATTAAACGAACTCATACTTGTATTACTAACCTCAATTTTTCAAATTATTTAAATATTTTCTCTAACAGTTCGATTGTTTTCCGTGTCCATCTCACTCAAGAGGAAACTATGGTGTTATGGCAGATGCTGATATGTCCGAAAAATTCAATTTTATGTTTTAAGTTGATATGTCACACTTAAAATTGGTTCTTTAATGTGGCAAAAGCTGATAGTGGAATTATGATACAATGCTAAGTTATTCGCATTTGCAAATGCTGTTATGTATAAAAGAGGTAATACTTGGTCCCTAATTGAATATTTGGTCCCTAATTAAAAATTTTCATTGAAGACCAGCCTTATGCCTAAGGTTGAATATGAGTATTAACTAAAGAATATTTGGATTGAAAAACTTGACTCAGCGATTTATATTTCACAACAAAAGTTACTTTTTTAATTTGCTGAAAACATGAAAAAAATAACATATCAACATCTGCCATAATGCCACAGAAAAATTTGGTTAAGTCTCTAAATTAAAACTTTTTAACAAAAGTTTGGGGAGATTTTATCCAATTATTCTATTTTTCATAATTATTGCTCAATGAATTTCAGAAATCTTACGGTACACCAAAAACAAAACATGACATTTTTGGCCTTCTAGATTAGCACGCCAAGTACCACTGTTCGAAAGTGAAATGAAGCCTGTATTTAACAGATATTTGAGAATTTTGAGAAGTGCTATTTTTTCTCTCAACGATTCATACATCACTGGTGTGAATGTGTATGAATTATAAAATTACAGCAATACATAATGCCGTTTTATCAACTTTCTTTCGACTTTAGTTCAAAATGATAGACATGAACCAGTTTTTTTTATTATTTATTTTTTTTTTTATACAATTAGTTGAGGTTTAGGAAATCGTTAAAAAATGTTCCTTTAAAACCTATAAAAATCCCTTTAGCTTCTTCGGTGAATAAAATAGCAAATTGCTGTTTTATGATTAAAGTTTAAATAGATGATGCTCGTGTGTAGTATTAGTCGAAACTTGGAGCTAGATTTTCGTGTTGACATCAGGATGTATTAAGTGTCAGTGCAGGAATGAAAGATAGACTTGCTAATGTTTCCAAAAAATGTTTCGGATAGTTTTCTTTATGTTTTAAAATTTATTTAATATTGTTAATGAGTGGGTGACAAAATGATCGGTAAAAAGAAACAAGGGATTTATTGAGAGGCATATCTACTAACAATGAAGATTATCCTTATTTTCCATAGAAGATGAACAAAAATGGGCTGAAACAGCCGCGCTGTTTTACCAATTAAGCATTAATTGGGATACGTTAATTCCGCATAAAAAATATCGAAATTTCGCAACTGAAACAATATACAATTTATATAACTTCCCATTTATTCGCAAAAAAAATATATATAAATTCAAAAATTTCTCATTTTAAAAAATTGCAAATTTACTTTGGTAAGTATCAAAATTATTAGTTAAAAGCTAACTGTAGTAGTTAGCTTTTAACTAAGTAGTTTAAGGAACATAGTTACTTTAAGGAACATAGTAGCCACATTATGTTCCTTAAGTCTTTGCCTTCTGCCAATAATTACTATGTTGTACATACTAAAATATCTCAGCATTTACTCTGTTAACGGGACTATAGAGGCTCTGTATATCCTTTGCAAAGTTAAGGTAGCAGCATTTCGTTGCAGTTAAAATCTGTATAACATCAACAGGAGTCTCTTGGTTGACTACTGTAAGTAGCTGAAATACCCTTGACTTGCCGCTCAAGAGACGTTCTTAAATCTACTAAATTGTTCCACAAAACTTGATTGTTGATTTTTACAGTCAGATTTTTAGGTTCGACGCCGGTAAGAACAAACTGTCCGGGTGAAATTCAGAGCAAATCTGAAGGAGAGTGGGATCTCTCAGTTAAAGGCCCCGGATGGTCTTACTTAAGCAATTATGTTAATAAATTATAACTATTATTACCTAATGTCACTTAAAAAGTCGTTTATCACCGAGTCCTTGCCCGGAAGTAGTAAAAAAATAATTTTCGCATTTATTCACTCATATCGGCAAATTTCGCGTTTATTCGCATCTATTTCGTAAATACGAAAATTACGTATCCTTAAGCATCAAGTGTTAATTGTATTTTTCATTCTTTGAATATGCCCTTTCTTTCGATTCAACAAACCAAATTTCACACCATTCGGTCTCAGGAACTTGATCAATTCACCTTCGTCCCGTGGAACAGGAAATGTTGCCAGAGTATTTAATCTGAAATGTTCTGCAGATGTTCAATGGGATTTCACCCTGGTCATGACAGAAATGACTCCTCTTCCTCACGTTCCGAAAACTGCTGGGTTGCATGATGAATAGGAGCATTATCCGGTTGAAAGGAGGCTGGCTGTATTGTATAAAAGATGATCACTTATAACTGCCAGCAAAGGTATGAAGATGACCACTTATGATTGAAAGACAACGTGCAGGAACAGCATTCACTGCTGCTTACGATACTAAAAGTTGGACCTATACATGACACCTGGTGACCCGGGCCATTACATTATGACCTTCCACAGTTGAAAACTTGTAAGTCTCCCCCGGATAAGGCTAATGTGAACTAACCCTACTGTATTCGCTCACCTCAATGTTTACCTATGTAGAAAACGTGTCTACTATTTACAGCTATATAAACGCTGATAATCAAATAGAAATGGTATTTTTAGATAGCCTAAACTTTTCTGCACCTTGCAACAGGATTCCTTTTATAAATTTCGTCCACCAAAGGAATTTATGAGCGTTTAAAACACACTATACCAGATTTTTTTTCCCCGAATAATTTTAGTTTTAAAATCACGGAGTACAATTTTAAAAAAAATCTTTAAATTCAAGTCGGCAATTCTTGGATAAATTTTCTACATAGGTTAACATTGAAGTGAGCGAATCCAATAGGGTTAATACACAGCAGCCTTAACGTCACGCAGGTATCCGTCCGTTTGTCGGGCGTGATACCTTCCGATCACACCCGACAAGTCTTGACTAAGGCAACCCGACTTTAATATCCAACGCTGAGTAATTACTGGAACAGGATTTAGGTTAAAATAGGTTTCTTTACAACCGATGTAGAATCAGCTCAAACGTTCCTCTTTAGCATTAAGCGCTTTAAACTAATATTGTATTCCGCTAATGATCTCTTTTATGACATCCACACTGACATTAAACAATATGTATCGACTAGCTGAATACCCGTGCTTCTCTACGGAGTATATTTTAGAATAATTACAATAAAAAAAATAAGGAAATTACTTTTTAGAGGATTTCCTTATAAACAATCTTTTTTTTTTGTTTCTTCATCGGACGGAACTAGTATTACCAGGCTCGTCCACGAACTTAAGCGTGAGCAAGCTACGTAAAACTGACGTTGGGAGAAACGATTTTCTCTTACATCTACGCCAGCGTATTTTAAAGTTTGGTCTTGGGACTTACTTATCGTCATGGTGAAGCATACTTTGAGGAGAAATTGCAGTTTTATATATAGGTTTAATTTAATATCCTTAAAACATACTAATTTGAATTAAATTCTTAAAAAACTTCCATCTCAATTAGTGTAGTGGTAAAATTTTATCTTTTACTGTATTTTAATATTTTTGTCAATTTATTTCGTTGTTATGCACGTGACGCAAAATTAATTTAAAGAATCACAAAAAGAAAGTAATCTCATGATCAGCATTTAATAAATTAATTTCTAAAAATTAATCTTTAAAAATTCACCAAAAATCAGAAAAAGGAGGCAAATATTCAAAAAAGATTTAATTTTAAAGGTATTTTTATGATCTTTCTCGCGATATAAATTTTATAACCATCAGATTATTATTTTAAATGCAAACTTTAAAAAAAGTTACAAAAACAGCTTAAAAATTTAATTTAATAAAATCTAAGATGAATTTTTCAAAAATATTGCTTAGTGCACCCCTACAATATAAGAAAATAGCCATGCAAAATTTCAGCCCTTTAGATCCAGCGGTTTGGTCTGTGCGTCATCTGTCAGTCAGTCAGTCAGTCGGTCAGTCATGGAACTGTTTTATATATATAGATTAATATGTCTACTTTCAGCTCTTTTTGTTAGTAGTATGCTTATTGTTGCACTTAAGCCACCAATTGCAACCCGTTCAAAAACTGAAAAAGCTAAAGTTTTCATACTTTGTTTTGTCGATTATGTTTACTACATGTCCTGTCAAACCTAATACTTATAAAACCTCGATGTTACACACTTTAGTTTTGGATAAAAATACATGCATGCAAGTATACGCAGCGATTCGAAGTATTTAAAGTTAATTAGCAAGCATGGCTTTGGATGTGTATCAATTCGCATACTCTCTATATTCTGAGAAATTGAAAATCTTACTACTATTGTAAATGGAAAACCTGTAACAGTGATATTTTGTGTAGTTTTGTAAATTAAATATTGCTTACCACGCTTTTAAAAGTTTACGATTAATTAGGCGCTTTGTGAACAAAATGCTAAACTTAATACAACACAATCCTTTCCTCAAATAATGAGCTATAAGTAATATGTACTTGTATTTGTATGATATTTGAAATACTATTGACATTTATGTTAAGTGTTAACACACAGGCTTTTCAGAGCATTGAATAAAACCAGAATATTTAATAAAGTCGAGGCAAAAATTTAATCCATAAGTTCCAAAAGCATAATTTAAGGCTCCAGAAGTGGGAAAACGGAGAAAACAGAGGATGAATAGCTGTGTTTTTACATGGCTAAATTATTCAGGTAAATAGGGCTAACACATCATGGCTTTCCTCAAATAATGAGCTATAAGTAATATGTACATGTATTTGTATGATATTTGAAATAAAGCTCCAATTAATACAAGGTCCAGAAAATTGCGTAATTACGGTCTTTTCAGCTCGCTCTGAACTAAAATCTGTCGATTTAATTGGTTGATGTCAAAACCCTACAGTTGCGGAAAAATTATCTTAACTCGAAAATGTTAACTCCACAATTACTTTTCACTATTAGGATTAGCGGTTTTAAAATAAAGTAAGAATGTGGGAGTTAGCATTTTAACAAGCAAATGACTTAAAGACAATGATTGAAAATTATTTGTTTAAACTAATCCTTACATCCCTTTTTTCCCAATCATCCATTCATTAGCTAGACATCTAATGTCTTGTTCAAAGAATCAGCAAGGAAAATAGTTTAATATTTGGATAATTTTGGATTGGATTTACTCTGCTTGTTTTTTAGTTTAAAACTGTTTTAATGTTAGGCATAGACTGTCAAAATAAGTGTTTCGAGATAACGAAAAATGTGGCAAGCCGTTAAGCCGCAAAAGTTTCCATATGTTAGTTATATTTCTGCTTTCGAGGAAGTCGTTATAGAAAATTTTACTGATTTTCAAGGATATTGATTACCTGCCTTCCTTGCTTTTTTTTCCACCCACAAACAAGCTGTATATGTACATTACCTACATTTATTTATTTATTCATTCATTTATTTATTTATTTATTCCTTTTTGAAGAATATTTTCTGTTTCTTCTTTGGCTTGTAAATTTATCCTATACTGAAATTTAAAAACTTCTCGTGTAGCAATAGTTAAATCTAAACTTTTTTTTAAAAAATTATGTTTGTATTTTACATTTCAATATCATTGGTTTTGATACGGGCTTGTGGCGGCCCTATGGTATACCGTGCTGGTTTTCGGTGTTGAGGGTGCTCGGATCGAATACCGGCGTCGCGACTTGCAACTTGCCTCCGTTTGTGTCGTCCCTTCATAGGGGTAATGTCCGCCTATATGGTGCCCCCATAATAAAATGGACAGTAAACTGCGGCGTAGTATAGGCGAATGTTTGACGATAAGTGCCTCCCTTTTTTTTTTTAAGTTATGATAGTGCATACTTACTATTTTAATCAAATTTAAACTATTAACAAATTATATCTTGTTTGAGCAACTGAAGAAATATAATAATCTTCTACCTAACTATTATCGCAGACGCAATTTAGGTTCATATAGCAGCTTATTGGGCTTAAAAATGTTTTGATACCACTCAGAAAATACAAATTATTTCATTATTTTTAACCAAAAAATATTAATTCATCAGACAGTACATAACCTTCCTCTCGATATTTGTTTAAAATCGATTTTATTGATTATTTTTGAGTTATATAGTATTTAATATATATTGTAATCACCGGGTAAAACATTGTACTCCGAAAATAAGTTACAAATCACGAGATGAAGAATATGCAATTGCACATGTAATCTAATCATGCTTAAGTGCAATGTACATATTCCGCAAAATAGCCTTTTGAACTGTTTTGAATTAAAGAGCTTTAAATGTGGGGAAATGATACTCCATGTCTACATACGTATCCCTGAAATTTCTATCAAATCTATCGAGACAGTAACTTTGAAATTTATCGAGCCATATGTGCAAATGGGTATTGTTTTGTAGGTATTAGAGAAACTTCTCCTGTGATTCTCGGAAACAATTTGGGGTTCAGATAATTCAACTATACTCAAATTTCTAAATGCCAGGCTGCTTCATATCACCTTTTTCAGATTTAATTTTTGTTGCCTAATATTTTTCAGGATTGAGAAAATTGATGGATCATTTTTGTGACTTTGAATTCAAACATTCATCTTTGCTCCGCTCAATATTTTGGGTGGAATCTAAATGTACAAATATACAATATCTAAATATACAATCTAAATATACTCAAGGCATTCTCATAAATAATTTCGTAATTTGAGTTTCTTTCAGTTACAAAAGATCATTATGTGACTTCTGTTACTTGTAAAATGTTGAATCTTAACTTGTGTATCTCTAATCATAAATCAAAAGTTCTAGTTAAATATTTGATCTAATTGCTCAAAATTAACAAGCTGTTAAGAATTAAAGAGCTGCAGTGTAATTGGTCAAACAATGGTTTTATCGCTAAATGTCTACCATTTGGTTCAATTACGTTACACTTTTTCAACCACAAAACACTTTGGGATTATTATAATACCCAAACCCTAAACACATGCTAGCTCGCAAATATGATAACAGATGTGTAATTCAGCCAAAAGGAAAGCTAGAACTGTGCTTTTGAATAAATTAAAAGGGAAATTTTGAGCACCAGAAGAGTTGAACTCTTGAAGATTTTGAAGAGATAACTCGTTTCGTAGTCGATATAAGGTGTCAGTCTTTTCATGAACATGACCCATGATTTTCCAAGAAGAGTTGCGGTATGTTTAAATGCACTGCACATCGGATATGAATATTTTTCAAATTCACTGAACTGAATAAGAATAGCATAATGTGTGGAGGCGTCCAAGGACGTTTAGTGAATACATTAAATTAAATCAAATTTTAATACTGGGATGTGACTGCAATAATTCAGATAATGTCTTATCTTCAAAACTCTGAAAAGGGAAACATTCTGAGTATTTACTATAGCATATCGAAATATTATACTAAGATCCGACAAGCTTTATAAAAATAAGGGTACTCTTTTAATGGTTAAGGTTCATATAGCGGTCAATGTATTGATGCCAATCTCCTCATAAAACAAACATACACAGTTTTAAATAGACTCCTGTTGGAGATGTTTGCGGCTGTTCACCCTTTCTGCTTACATGGAAGTCTTCGATATCTTGGAAAAAACTAGATAGTTTGTTATTCTTCGCTGCAGAAAGGAGAACATCGATGTAGTTCGCCCTTAACTGGCTTGCTCAGATCACTCAGCCCCGAAAATTGTTAAGACAACCTGTAAATAGTGCAGTATTACCAATGATATATTGCTTCTGGGATTTGCGTTTTTTATCTCCGATAGTGAGAATACTAAATTATGATATTGCTATATTAATTCGCTACAAAAAGTTGTGAAATTGGTTCTGAAGGAAATTTCAAAGTTGGAATCAGGTAGAGAAATTTTCAATATTATCTATATATATAAAACAGTTCCGTAACTGACTCACTCACTGACTGACTGACTGACATACAACGCGCAGACCAAACCGCTGGACTAAAGGGCTGAAATTTTTGCATGAAGATTCTTCTTATAGTGTAGGGGTGCACTAAGAAAGATTTTTGAAAAATTCTACTTAGATTTTTTTAAATTAAATTTTTAAGCTGTTTTTGAAACTTCTTTTAAGTTTCCATTTAAAATAAGAATTTGAGGGTTATAAAATTTATATCACGAGAAAGATCATAAAAATTCTTTAAAATGAAATCTTTTTCGAACCTTTACCTCGATTTTCTGATTTTTGGTGAATTTTTAAATATTCGTTTTTAGAATTTAATTTATTAAATGCTGATCAAGTGATTTCTTTTTCTGGTACTTTAAATAAATTATTCTTCACGTGCATAAAAACTAAATAGACAAAAAAAATATTTTTTTTCTTGCTAATGCGGCAGACGATTGGACATATTAAAATACAGTAAAAGATATTATGTTCCTCAAACTGTACTATATTAACTGTACTATATTCTTTAGTATTCTATTAGAGTTAATTTGAATATTTTCTTCTACATTATTTTGTCTATAAAAATATCCGTTCTGATTTTTTATAAATATTTTTTTTTTGCTTTTTTTACATCAATTGTATACATTGATCGTCATATTTATTACACACACACATATATATATATATATATATATATATATATATATATATATATATATATATATATATATTATTTATTTTGGCATTCGTTGCATACATTGACCTTTGTATTTAATTTGAATGTACTCCGTAGCGAAGTGCGGGTTTTCAGCTAGTCATTTTCATATATATTCAAAATGATAATAAATGTTAGTAATCCTCACATTCCGTGAAACTATCTTGTATATTAAAAACCCGACTAGATTTTGGCCACTTAACACTGGATTTAGGTAACACGAAAGTTTAGACCCCACAGTTCATAAGTTGTTGATTTATTTAGCGTATGGGATTTGTGTTTTTAATTTCACATCAAGAACCCTAATAATATTATTACTGTATTAATTGGTTACTTAAAGTTATGAAATTACTTTTGAAGGAAATATTAAAATTTAAACCTAATAGATAACTTTCAGTTTCATTATTTTATTTATAAACAAATTTTTTTTTTTAAAAATGAGTATTTTTCATTATCTATGAAACTTTCTTGCACTCCATAATTTGAACCCATATTTCTCCAGTTAGCATTAGATTTGTCGGATAATTATTTGATTCGGTATGCTCACTAATATATCAAAAGGCAGTCTCGTATGTACGTAGGAAATCTGTTTAAGATTTTTTGGGGTAAGAAATTCCATCCTTCTTGTGATATTTAGGTTCAAGTCAGCATTTGAAGTTCGAACGGTTCAATAGTTGCCACAGTTTTATGCTTAAAGATATGGAATTACTTCCTTTTCGCTCAGTTGCATGCATAAACATTATATTACAAAATACAACCGACTGATTTATTGATTGATTTATCACATGTGTAAAGCAAAGTAATATATAGATGTAGTGGTAGAGAATTTCATATGAATTTTATAAATGTAAATCCTTTTTAAATTTCTAAATTTAGAAATAAACTTTAAATTTGAATAACGAATTCTTCAGTTCTGAGCAAAACATAAAAGCTTTCAACAGTTCGTTTTCCTTGCTTAAAATTTAGAACACCAACTGAATTTGAGCTAGTCATTGGGCACGGCAATATGTTTGTAGATATTTTATTATGAATACCGCCTTTCCAATGATGTAATTAAATAAATATAGAATAACTCAAAAATAGAGTAATTCACAAGCTGTGTTATCTTTTCCCGCCTCTTTTAGGGGATTACATAAACGCTTTTCCAAGGAACGTTAAATGCCGTACAGATAAATAGTTTTACAGGTGAAATAAATTTCTGAACTCGGGGAAAAGTTAAAAAAAGTCCCTCAAATTATATGCTTACAATATTTTTCGAAAATGTTAGAATCCTCTATTTTCTTTATGCTAATAAAACAAGAAAATATATTCGTAAACAGTTCTGATCCGTTTGTTTCACTCTTGGCCGGACAGTGACCGAAAAGCTAGGGCGCTAGCATTCGGTACCAGAGTCTGTGGATTCGAGTTCCACTATTGGTATGGATGTTTGCAGCAGTTCGGAATTTGATCGAAGCAGTATATAGAGAATTTGCGCTTCTACCCTAACTTTGGGTATGTATATCTTGAAGTGGCACTCTAAATAATTTCATTCAAACACAGTTCTTACATAGCAACAATGTTTACTTTAAATATTTGCACATATAGATTTTGCTTTTCAACATCAAACATACGTACTACTAGTACGATATATATATATATATAATATATATATATATATATATATATATATATATATATATAGCATTCATGCAAGGGAAATACAATTCAATATATCACTTGTATAACTACTCATTCAAGAAAAATACACTTTGCTATACTTATAAATACTTTGAAAGTCAACCAGCAATGCTGCCACTTAAACTTTGGGCCTAACAAGAACTTGCGTAGATTTGAAGCAACCTAGCTTATGCCTCCCGTGGCTTCTCGCAAAACTCAACTATTATTAAACAGACTCTAAGCCTAGCTCCAGCTCGATACTTCGTTTCGCCAGCATACTCCTCCTCTCACTTCCTCAAACACTCGTCGAATATTCGTTCCTAGCTCCTCCCTCAACACTTCGTTTCTTTTAATCTAGCCGCTTGGTATGTATACCACAGCGTTATGCCGCAATTAGCTTATCTTAAGCGGCTTCTTTAACTTTATTCACTAAAAGTTCGATTATTGTGAATCGAATCTTATGAAAAACCTTACATTGGCCTCCCTCGAAAAAAAAATTAGGTAGCTGAGGTCTGAATGGCTTCAGCTAGCTAATTGAAAACGCGCGCTGAGTCTGACTTTTTTACATAATGTGTTTCACAAGGCCAAAATCCCTTCCACACATTGTGTGTGGGAAAAACGCCCCTCCATTTTACAAAACTAAACCCGACGAGGTCCAGGTGACACCAACAAACGGTCGATTTGCAGAGTTGCGGATACTGGGTGATCAACTGCGCCTAGAAAATCTATTTGAGTAAATTATCACCACAATTGGCCCAGCATGACATTCTTGATTGGTTTGTAGCTGCTCTCCCACAATCATAGTGCATATGTGTTAGCTTGTGAAGTTAGACATTAGTTCGTTAGTTGTTATCTGTATGATAATGTATTTTTTTCTATGCACTACATGTCCCCTTCAAAATTATATAACACAATATACCGTTTTTTTTGCAGTGGCTCACCCCTTCCTCTCAAAGTTTATACAGCATATACAATGGGGAATTTCAAACCAGTGTGGTTCGATTTTATTGAAGGGGGTGAGATAGACTAAGAAAATTGATACAAGACTTGTTCATGAAGGCAGCAACTTCGTTGCACCAGTCTATCCATTCAGTGGAACCTCTCTTGATAGTCGCAGTCCTAGTAAAGGGGTTTGTTGACCATGTGGGCATCCTTCGTGCAGCAGGGCGTTGGACCTGTGGCGCTGGTCTGGCTTGACGATGGACAGGAATTGTCTTGGGAGGGGGCTCTTGCTGGGTATTTATTGGTATTTATACCAACTGATTGGTATTTATACGAACCGCGTATGCCGCTATTAGCATATCTTAAGAAGCTTCTTTAACTTTATTCACCTAAAAGTTCGATTATTGTGAATCGAATCTTATGTAAAACTTACAAGTAGGTCCCTTTCTAATTTGCCCTCATGTTCACATAGACATTCAACAGTGAGATAATAACATTCAGTCGTATGGTCTTACTTGCATTTGATTTTCTCCGAAAGGCAAATACAGATTGTTATCTATGTATTCTCTGTTTTAAGACTATTCAGTGAATGTTCACAACTTAAAAGTATATTAGCTTGTTTGGGAATTTTCCTTATTTTAGATAAAGAAATTATTTGCACATGCTAAACTAAACTTAGCAGAGTGTTTTTTCCTACCTTTTATTGTGTTATTTTTCCGTTGTGGAAATTCTTAATAAGTAATAAAGGCTCTCATGAATTTTTTCCAGGATAAATAATTTTCATCCAATACATTTAATGCTTAAACATAATGCCTAGACAAAAATTATAACTTAGAGCTTTAATCATGTGGTTCAACTTTTCTTCGAAACTCTTTAAAAATTGATCTAGTGATGGAAAATTTCCTAACTTACAATAAATGTACTCATTTATTTTACTAAAGCTTAAAACTCTGCAAAATATATAGAATTCCATCAAAAATCTCTGGCCAATAGCAAGTTCCTTTTTGTATTGCATTAAAACACCGAAATAATTAAAATGAATACAAACTGATATTTTAAAATTTGAGATGACTCTCAAATTTTAAAATAATCAGATGACTCTCTGTAAGCGAACGTCTCGTGATGACATAACCAGGATATGGGAACATGTTATCAAATATTGTTGTCTGAAGTAAAACGGCATTTGAAAGCACAATGAGGATTTTTTGTTTGTTATTGGAAATTGGATATATCTAAGGTAAGGTCGGAAAGAGTTTCTTAAACGTTATTTCTCTACATGCTCATTTTAGCGTCATGGATCGGTTTCACCCTTTGTATGATTGTTACTATATCAATCATAATTACTCTTAGTAATAAATGTATTATATATAATTACTAAGAGTAATAATATAGTATTACTTTAGTATATTCGGCGTTTTTATGCAATACAGGAAGGAAACTTGCTATTGACCAGAGATTTTTGATGGAATTATATATTTGCAGTTTAATTACTCTTAGTAATTATGGTTGCTCTTAGCAACCATAAGCACCATAATTACTCTTAGAACTAAAAAATTAGAAATAATTACTTCTACTCTTTAGTTCTGGTATATTTTTAGCACGTCTATCACACCTAAAAAAATTAAAACCATTTCAAAATTCTCCGAAATATTTGTTCAAAGGCTGTGATAGCAATAGAAATGATTTTTTAAGTAATCTTGTTAGTGGGCACGTGTAGGGAAATAGTGTAAGTCGGGAGCGTGCATGAGTAGGGAGGGTCTATGAAGACTGAGATCGAATAACAACCTTTTGAAGATTCCAGACAATTTTCATTGTTAGGAAGCTAGGTGTAAATCGTAAATTTTCTTTTACATAGATCTCAACCATTTGTTAACTGAAGATTGTTAGTTTTTAGTTTCCTGAAAATTTCTTTCTTATTATATATTGGATATAAAATATCAAAATATTGTTATCAAAAATTGGAGCTAAAGTCTGAAATATTTTGAAATCGTACAATTCGCTTAGTTGAATTCTGTAGGTCACTTAATCGTGATTTAAACATAGCTGAACGCAAATACGGAGTTCATGCTCTTTTTCTAAAACTTATTAAGAAGTGACAAAATTGAAATCATTACTCAGTTTAATTTTCACTCTTGGGAAAGAACTCTAGCTACTATTTTTAAAATGATATATGCGGATAGGGAACAAATTCGCACGGAAAAAGTATCCGCAATCTGCAAAATATTGACTTTTAAAAATTTTTTGAGTTAAGTATTTTCTACTCAGGAATTATCATTAATCATGTATACGTTCGTGAACCCACAACATACTATTAAGGCAAAATTTTTGCTCTTATTTAAATGTTCTGATTACTGATAAAATCTTATCAGCTCGTGTCTTTTGTTTGTCATTGTTGTATCCTAATCTTCCTTAAAAGTGTTTTTTATTAGCCACAGTAAAATTTACCGTCGCATGTTTATCATTCCTTTGTTTATCGTTCACTATTATTTTCAGAGAGGATTTTTCCCTTTGCCTTATTATAGAAACAGTATGTCTTGAAACTGAGTATGAATGATGTTAATATTTTCTGTAGCAATACATCTGGAACTCCTTTTAAAGATTAAAGAAGATCACCGATTCCAGTGAAATTTTAAAAAAGCCACTATATTTATCACGTTGATTAGAGTTCATAAATCTGGCCCTTACTTGTTTTGATTAACTAACTCCATCTATAAGATCTATCTATTCTTAGCACAGAAAATATTTAGAGCCCCTCCCCCTCTTCAATGTTTGGGTAGTTACGATCCAGGTGTGAGTAATTCTGAGTTAACGTTAGGTTACTTTAGAGATGTGAATTCCGGAAAGGAGCATTATGTAATCACTGTGTATTTGACCTATTTTTTATCCTACCCCATTAGTTTTTGTCTTAAAATAATCTCTGGCATGTTAATTGAGTTATTCTATTGTTTTCATAACACTAGATTTTAGATGCATGATGCATTTTAACAGGTTAAATTAAAATAGCTTTTATATTTCAAGGGGCGATTTTTGGGGCTATTCTCAGATCCAACACTCTGTTTATATTCTAATGGAGTGTTTCCCTTGATTATTTGACTAAATTAAATAAAAGAGTTAAATTAATAAGTAAAATAAAACAGATTTTTTTAGCATAGAAAAAATTTAATATAATACGTTTGATATGAAAACGCCTTTAGAGTGAAAGATTGAACCCTCTTCCCTAAAAAAGTCTTTTTTCGGTACTTATGTACTTCTAATTGGCTAGGAAAAGGGTATAGACTTAAGTCCACAATGTTTCCCTTTGCATTGATTGAGAAATTTTTATCAGCACATCAAGGAGTAAACAAACTTCATCATATATAATAATTCAAACAAAATTGTGATGTGTATCACGAATCCCATCCAAATGATTGCATATTCAAAGTCAGTTTGAGGCAATCTCAATACCATCTGCCAAGTTTATTCCTACGATCACTTATCTTATCTCCCTGGCGCTATAGTTTCTTCATCTGAATCATTCCCCTTATCTTCCAAACGCTTGACAACCCGTGTTTTTTGGCATGCTCTTCAACTTACTCATGACCGGCAGAGCAGATTTAAAATAGAATACATTTAATATCAGCACGCGTGTGCTGAATGCAGCGCGTTCACATTCCTAGGCTTTTTTTATTTATTTATTTTATTTTATTTTATTCTTCATGCTCTTCCAGAACTGTGTTAGCTGGGTAAAAATCACTCAATAGAAATGCACCGTTTGAATTATTTATTTTTTACATACTAGAGATTTAACTGCTTGTTTCAACCTGAAGCCCTGAGAAATTTCCATAGAAATATCCTATCTTTAAAATGCACTCATACCTGACGATAAGTTTTGCAACCGGTAATAAATTTGAAATCAGTGTTTGGTCATAAACTGACATTTTAATTTCTAAAAAAAATCCACATAATTAATTGCTGAAAAAACTTGAAAAACTTTTGTCTTTTAAATATTGATTTTTGAAAAAAAATTTGAATTCTTAAAGACTTTTCTGCAGATTCTTATGCCAGGAGATATATACGCTTCATAGGTTCAGAAACTAACGTAATGTTTATTATATATCTATATATATATTTTTTTTAAATACGATTTTTTATATCTGTTACTAAATAATTGATTGAAAAATATTTCAAAAATCCCTTGGAAATGCTGTAATTATAAAACTAGATAAACAAACCAAACATTTTGGCGGTAATAACTTTGATGATAATAGGCAGAAGAATTTTTTTATGAACGCTTTATATTTTTCAGTCTAAGCATTAGGATACCATCTCAGGTAAGGATCTGGAATAAAGGTATATTAGTTTATTACTCAGTAATTCAAAGAAGAAACAATCCAGTAATTAATGCAAAATTATGTATTCGTTTTCATTTATGCAAATCACTTTCTCAAATGACATCATTGCAATTTGATATACTTTTACGGTGATAAAATTTAAGTTTCTGAAATTCGGAAGTTACATTTTCTTCGCTTTCTGTATTTTATATTACATAGCGTGATGCACTTATATCCTTTCGCAATGATGAAAATAATTCTATCAAAATTCCAGAATATTTATCCTCCTGGAAATATAGCATTGCTTAGAGTTGTAGATTCAAATGGAAGTGTTACATTTTTCGGGTTCTAAAACATAATTTATTGTGAATAATAACCTAAAGAGACCTGCATTCAACAATAGAAAACTTTGAGCACACAAAGTGTTTGCATACGGCAAAGGTACTTATAGTTAACAAACTTTAGTTCTTACACCAAATTGTCCTTGAGACGTAGCATATATTTACCAGTTCACCGAAGAAATAATTCCTCTTACGTACAATATTTTTCGGTGGAAAACATGTCGGTTTGTGTTACATGCTTTAATACGAGCCTTGAACTTGATTGCATTTAATAATCTACGGAATATTTTTTCATCAGATCTGCTCATGGCCCCTTTCAACGTTTGAACTTTCCTGAATCTTGCTTCTCTCTTAAAACGTTTGAAAACTGCACTTGAAATAAAGCGGAACACCTTTTTTCTTGGGTCGGATGATGCGTATGTTTCACGGGAGAGAAATGTACACGTCACAGTATATCCCTTTCACAAAATGATTTATCGCAAGTTTACTATGTGTTTAATCCGCAGTTCGGAGCCCCTTCTCTTTTAACCCTTCAGCTCTGTAGGGGGGGGGTAATTTTTCACCCCAGGGTGCTTCAAGAACTGCGTGTCTCCGCTTCCCTTCTGACCTTGAATCCCCTTACAGGATTCTCTCAAATACCAAAACCTACCTTTTAACGGCTCCATCAACGATTACAGGTGGACCCAACGAAACGAAAAGTAGAAATTCAAATGATACATCGTAGATAAAAGAATGAAATAAATCATCTAAATTTAAATACTAAGAGCCCTCTTATATAAATTTAGCAATTGTCGTTTCGAAATAGGCTTAGTAAAGATTTCAGTGAAATATAGTGACGCTATGCACACATAGTGCAATATGAATATTACTGTGTGAAAGCATCGACTGAAATGTTAAAACGCTGCCTGTTGATATATTATCCTTGAAAATTTGTACCCTTTTAATTTTTTCAAATAAGAAGCAACTCTTTGGATTGATATCCATGCATATACATTTATTTATGACAGTCATTAATAACTATATCAGTTAACTCGCGAGAAACGTAATTATTCTATAAAAAGCGAGCATTCAGCTGTTGAATGAAGCGTTGGAGAATGCAATGAAATACAACTTCAATTAAGATTACTCAGACTGAGGAATGACTGAATTGTCAATTATCAATAGACTGGATTATCAAACCGAATTATCCGAACTGAATTATCAAATACATTAGAAAAGAATATTTCCATTCTTCTGTCAAAGAGAAATATAAAGAGAAATCAAATTAATCCTTAATTTTAGGAAACATTCCATTGAACAACGGAGTCAGTTATGCACTTAGTATCATTTTCTGTCACACCCAGTGTTTAACACCATGGACCTTTTTTTGACTTTAGAGGGACGCTCTAACCAATTAATCTACCCTGGCAGTGTGAAGAAATCTTATTTTGAATGACTTGAAGAAAAGAAAAATAGAGAAAGAAAAGGCAAACTCATTTTCAAAACTTTTGTCATTTTATATTTTCATTATTACTTACATTATTTTCTATACTGAATCTGCATAATAATTATGAATAACTTTTCGACTTTAATACTTAGATATCTATAAAAAAATTTAGTTTGTTTCACTACAACTTCAATACAGCAAAAACTACTCACATTAGCACCGTATTTGTAATGATTCACTGTATACCTTAAATCAAGAGAAGCCGAAAAGCAAGGTCCGTTTAAATCAAGCCAGGGGGTTACTACATTCCAGGTGCTTTTAAAACTGTTATTACAGCTGGCAACCATTTGGCTTCTTTTCAGTACTAGGCTAATTTTTGGCGAATGCCTAAAGGAATAATGCGATCTATTGAACATCTATTAAAAACAAATATAAATTTAAAGGTTCCAGATTTCTCAAAATCGTCCCCTAAATTTATACAAACACTAGCTGAAAACTCATACTTCGCTACGGAGTACATTCAAATTAAATACATCGGTCAATGTACGCAATTTATGACAAAAATATGTATAAATATGAGGTAACTGAAATAGTTACAAGAGTTCTTTATGAAATAACCCAGATGGATACAGATCACAAAAGTTCTTTATTGACAACCTATCTACTTGCTAGCTACATTGTAACTGCGAGAACACCACCAATTGGCGAACATGACGCCCTCTATCGTATATTCGAAAATGAACTTGCTGTGCTGCCAACAATTATACAAAATTATACAACCACACGATAAATTAATTGAGGAGGTCCAGGACACAAAATTGTTCTAATTTTCAAAAGAGTTTTACTGCATTAAAAATTTCTGTGTTCTTTTACGCTTAAAATGTCGTATGATTCATGTTTCTTTCTTAATTAGAACAGGAGAAATTATTTTTTTTTTTTTTGAAACATTCTAATAGTAGCCAAGCGTTGTTTAAACCTGTAAGTGCGTTTTCCTGCATGATGGTTTTTTTCCCCCATTTCTCGTCTTTAAATTGTTATAAGTCAAGAACCGTTAAACATAAATGGTTGAAACTTGGAACATGTCTTTTTCAACTATCTTACTTTAATTTTGATTCAGAAAATTTGAAAAACATATTTGCTTTTAAAAATATGATTTTTTAAAAATATGTTACATAATTTTTTTGTAATTTTTAATATAAATTTTTAAAATTTTTTTAAAAATTAATATTTAAAAAATGCTGATTCCGAATTAAAAATTATATATTTTTGTTTAATTAAATGAAACAGAATTGAAATCGACAGATAATATTTAGAGTTATAACAATTTTAAATTACCCCCACTTTTTTTAAATTTTTAAATTTAAAAATTTTTTAAACACATTTTGAGAAGTTTTATGAAGTGATTTTGTTTATAAATTATATGGTTAACCATCATAAAAAATTCAAAATTTTAACTCAATAAATAAAAAATTTTTTAAAATGTATCCCTTAAAGTACCAGAAAAAGAAATCACGTGATCAGCATTTAATAAATTCTAAAAATTAATCTTTAAAATTCACCAAAAATCAGAAAAAGGAGGAAAAGATTCGAAAAAGATTTCATTTTAAAGTAATTTTTTTTTTATCTTTCTCAGATATAAATTTTATAACCCTCAAATTATTATTTTAAATGCAAACTGAAGAAAAGTTACTAAAACAGCTTAAAAATTGATTTTAAACAATCTAAGAATTTTTCAAAAATATTTTTTAGTGCACACCTACACTATAAGAAGAATCGCCATGCAAAATTTCAGCCCTTTAGGTCCAGCTGTTTGGCCTGTGCGTTGTCTGTCAGTCAGTAAGTCAGTTACGGAACTGTTTTATATATATAGATAAAGGTATACTGGTTTGGCATTACAGCCACTTTTAATCGTATATTATAGTGTATATATTATTAAATTTAAATGAACGATGTATTCATTTTAAATTTCCTAGGTGCTATTCCAACACTGTGTTTTATTTTCCGAAAATAGCGATGTATATATAATTCAGTAATAGGTATCTCTAAGCAGAGATACAAGAAAGAAGAGTGTTAAAGATTTTGAAAAGGTAGCAAATCAACCAGTTGACTAATAAAATGTCAACAAAAAACACGAAAAGTTCCATCTCAAATATAGAGGACTAACTAATTCCAATTCTTGAATAAGTAAGAACATGAATAAATCAAGATATCCAGTTTAAATGTTTGAAAGTAAATCTCCATTTCTGTATGTTATTGAAGTTATATTAAATTTTCGTTAACTTACGATGATGGCTGACCAAAGTGGTGATGCATGTTCTTGTTAGCCCTAAGGTGGCATTTGTTATCACTTGACAAGTTTGCATTTTCTGCCTTTTCGAAGTTCTCCAAAATTTCCAATAAAGCAAGTAATACAGCAGTGCCTTGGCAGAGCTTAACAGAGGGAGAAATAAATAAACAACTAACAAAGCAATTGCTTTGATGGCGTTTAACAGATGAGGGGGGGGAAATGGCAACGTCTTGGCAACGTTAAACAGAGCAAAAAGAACATCGAATTAAATCGCTAACACCTTGGTGCGTATTTGAATTTCGAACCGAGTTATTTCCTCTCTTTTAACGTAGGATTACGTTCCTCCATAACGGTCCACGGTAAAGCAAAATTTCAGACGTTTAAAAACCGTCGTCGCGAGTTATAAATCAAGAGTGGCAAAACATTATTTCTAAAAGGTGTTTTTTTATTACTTTTTATCCCTTCATACTTAATCAAAATCGATAAATGAGGTATCATTTAAAGGATTAAGATCTCCACTTCGTGCGAATTGTTAATTTCGAATTACACAACTTTTCTTCCCCTAGATGGCGCAAGCTAGCTTTTTTTTATTTTACCATTATCATCACACTGAACTTTTAAATTAAAAAAAAATGAGGTAAGCAACGATAAGTAATCCTACGTTAAAAACCCGCGGTAGTTTCGTTAGAAGAGACTACCCGAAAAATTTTTTTTGTTAATATTGTTAATTTGTTTTCTAGTTATTGACAGTGATTGCTGAACAAACAGACTGAAGTATACGAGTTTCATTAAAGTGAACCCAACAATTGCAATCGTAACTTCAATTCATTATTTTCGCAATGCATTATTTTAAAAATTTAATGTGTGAGTACTTTCAATGAAAATTTCGCCGTAATTGTAAATTTTATGAATAGTAATAATGAACGTCTTTTTTCAGCTCTTAAGTTATATTGCTGAGTCACTATCTAAATCAGCAAAATGATACAAGAAAGGAAAAGGGCCAAACCTCCATTTTCGACCAAGGATGAAACGAATATCTGTCTATCTATCTATCTACGTCTCTAAATTTAGGATATCTTGCACCGCTGTAGATAAAGGTAATTATAAATTCAGGATTCCATCACTACTTGATAACTTTTAGATCTGCAAAACTGACAAAATTATAGTCCATTTATGCTTGATATTAGAGTACAAAGTACAGCCTATTCGTAATTTCTTTACATTTCTATGCTGAGATAGATATTTATTACACAAAAGGTACTGATAAAAAGGTTGCAAAATTTTGCTTCAGTTAAAAGTAAGGCTAATGGGAAATTTATAATATTAAATAGAACGAAATGGGAAATTTCTGGAGTTGGCTTCATTTCTTACTTTACGAAAAAGACAAAACGTATGATAATGAAAAAACTATCCTGGTTTAAATGTCTTCGGAAAGTTATATTCCAGAACATTCGAGAGAAGCAGTTAATAACTGCTTCTTAAAATTCACAGTAGAAAAGAAAAAAAAGTGGCCTCTTTTAGCTCCATCGTGCCCCTAAAATTTCATGGCCGTAATATTTGAGTGGAAAGATAGATCAAATTGAAAAGTATATTTTTACCATGTAGAAAAAAAAGTACGGCCCCGTTTAGATCCTCAACTCATATAAATAAGATAAATTTCACTGTGAAATTTATGCATACATATGGCTTTGACCAGAACTCGAGATACATCAATACACAAGTAATACAAACCTGGATAACATCAGTTCAGGCTACAACTCTCATATTAAGATGATTTCAAGATGAAAAATAGATGAAAAACATATAGATTACTGTCTCTTTTCTAGTGTTTGGAAAGGAAACACATTCAGTGAAACACATCTACATTTTGGATGTAATTTTCTTGCATTTTCAATTGCCTTTTCCCAAGACAGCACTGGATTTTATGTCACATGACACAATTTCCTTTTCTCCCTAAATTCCTAAATGGTCAAAAAGGGTATATATATATATATATAAAATCTGTAATTTTATAGGTATTTTCTTAACATTTTTATTTATTATGTCGGCTTTTCTCACGCATTAAATTCTGTAAAAAGTTAAGTTGAAAAATTATATAAAACAATTTATTCGTACGTATCAATGTCTTTTTAGATTTTGTGTTACACCCTTAATTATATCCTATACCTTTACTTTGATGTAATCGTGAATAGAGCGCCAACCTAAGCTTTAACTTCCATTGGGAAAGATTCATGTGTCAACAATGCAATGGAATCGTTATTCTTGTGTGTTCCTTTAAAAGCATCAATAATTTAATTTTATGTGAATTCAGAAGATTCATTAACATATACTGCTGGTTTTAATATTAATCTATGCGAAGTATTTTTGATCAAACGCTGTGTATACGAGGAATTTAATCAGGAATAATAATACAGACGACAGTATAGTATGTTTAGACCACATACACATGAGAATACATGTGTATGCTGCTTATAAGGAGTTTGAATAAACAACAAAGTTGGGAATAAAAGCATCTTGAAATTCCCTTTGAGGGTACCGTGTACTAACCCTAATGGATTCTCTCAACTCAATGTTAACCTATGGAGAAAATTTGTCCAAGTATTGCCAACTTTGATTTAAAGATTTTTTTAAATTGTACTCCGTTATAGAGAAAGAAATTTTTCCACCTTGGGGAATTTTTCGTTTTTTAAAGAAAATGCAAATAATATTCTAAAATTTAAATTATTCGGTTAAAAAATCTGGTATAGAGTGTGTTAAACGTTCATCAATTCCTTTGGTCGACGAAATTTACAAATTAATCCTGTTGCAAGGTGAAGAAATTTCAGGCTACCTGAAAATACCATTTTTATTTGATTAACAGAATTATGGTAGCTGTAAATAGTAGACAAATTTTCAGTGAATCCAGTAGGGTTAGTACACAGAAGCCTTAATGTACATTTATTTCTATCTGACCTGACAAAAGCTACACAATAAAATCTGACACGAGTTGTAAATACTCCATATTTGCTTTTCCATATTATCAGTAATAATATTGGATCTGTTTCTGAAAATAGTAAGAAAGTAAAATAAATATAAATATATTACTTTTCAAATTATTAAGGAAAAAAAATGGAATCTATTTAAGATTTAATTCCAACTCAGTATTCTTTAAGAAAATGTGATATCAAAAATTTACTTTTCAAAAAACAAACACTAAACTAGAATACTCCCAAAGAACAATTTCGCTATACTAGTAAATTAAGTTTTGATAATTGAACAATTATTAATATAATCGAAGCATTAGTTATGCATAGTTTATTTTTATTTATAGATTATTATTTATTCATAGATTAATTTCACTGCTTCGGTGTATCGAAATTTACTTTCAGACCTTACAACGGAGTCCCAGTACATGTGATGATAATACGCCAAACATGGCAACCTCTCTCAGGAAATATCGTACTGTCGTAGATAGAACTCATTGAAATGCGGTTAAGAGAGAGATGTTAGGGGAAAATATTACAGGATGCCAATTTTACGCTACTGACTTCGCGCCAGATACGGTCATTAAAATTTTAATAACATTTATCCTTACCTATGTGCGCCAAACATATATACCCCCTTTTTTTCCATCTTATCGTGGCATTTTTTATTATTAACTTCCATGCCGTTCGAGCAATAAATGTCAGAGGATCTAGCAAATTAATTAATGCATTAATAATAGGAGGAGATTTCTGTATAACATGTATGTAAATGAGTAGCAATATTGCATTAGATTATTGTGTTTTCCCCAAAACAGAGATACCAACCCGTTGGTAGTCTAATAAATTGGGAAGAAGTTAACTAAATGTAGCGGTTGTAGAATAGACGCTTGCGGATTATGTACCGTTGTGGTGTGGAGGTCGTAAATTAATAAGGCCTTGGAAGTGACAGACGGAATCTGTAACGGGAGTAAACGGCAAGGCGTAAACACTTAAGAACGTCATGAAATGTACATCATGAAATGTCGCTGAAAAAATATGTTTGCATGTGTGAAAAGTATCACTTAAGATGTGATTTATTTTTAATTGACGCGCATTTCTTGATGATTTATTTTCACTCAAAGGGGATTTTATATTAATAAACATCAAGCCACATAAATATACCTGTCAGTAACAGGATAAACACTTGCTGTATCGGGAACTGTATGTTATGACACATCGATAAAAAATGTGTTTACACATACTAAAAATATGTCTTAAGAGGGTTTTGATTTTTCTTAGATTTAGGAGTATTCCTTAATGATTTCATTTCACTCAAAGGGGATTCTATATTAATAAATACGAGGGCATATAAAAATACCTCGACAATGCTTTAGGGGGCACAGGGCCTCGAATGACTATAAATATGGTCGAATTCTAACCACAAAAACTCAAATAGTATTAGAAAAAGAAATTTTCTTTATTTATACATATAAAGTACATATCTTTAAATACGTTATATATAAAAATAGAAATTATAAATCTATAAATAATTTTCAAATTAGACTTTAGAATTTTATATGATTAACTGCTAATTTTGAGTTTGTGTGCAGCATTACTTTAAACTATCAATAGGAAACTGATAAAACTACACTCATATGTACATTTCATGGTACTCTACATTTTAAAGCTGGAAAATGTGATATTCTGAATGATTTTTTATGTGGGAAAATTATGCAAATAATTGTGATAATTTTTTAAGTTTTCCAATTTTATGCTCATTTTTAATTTAAATAATATTCATTACATTTTTTTTGGTTTTATATTACAGGAAAATATATTACAAGTGTATTCTGACCATTAATTATTTTCTGCAAGCATATATCTCAATTTTATGATGTGCACAGCACTTTTAATAACCAGTTAATCATATAAAATTCTAAACTGATAATTTGAAAATTATTTATAGATTTATAAATTTCATTTTTGTATATGACATATTTAAAGATATGCATTTTATTTATATAAAGAAACAAAAAAATTTTCTAATATTATTTAAGTTTTTGAGGTTAGAATTAGACCATATTTAAAGTTATTTTGTCAAGCTTCATGATCATGTGCCCCCATAAAGGCACAGAATATCTCGACAACCAAAATGGAGGGATTTTAGTGAAATGTTTATGAGCATGTATTTAACTGCAGAATACAGATATATACAAGATATTTATATACCACTAAAAATACATTATATTTTATATTTAAAACAAAATGGAAGAATTATGTTAAAAATTTAGTTTACTGTAGCAATTTAATTACTTTCAAAAACCTGTTAAATGTTTGGTACTATATGTCAGTTAAGTATACTTTTCTAAAAATAATTAAATTAATCTTTTCCAAATTTAGTATGGTAACATAAAATATATCTGATGACAATAATACGAAGTATTTCGCTGTCCTAGGTGTAGTGAAATTGTAGTGAAATTGAAAATCACAAAAACTAAGTAATTCAAATTTTTATGTTTTTTGAAGGTTTCCACTAACAAATTTGTAATTTTTTTTTCTAACCTAGAAGCAAAGTTCTTCGTATTATTATCAACCTGATATATTTTATGTTACCACATTAAATTTGGAAGAGATAAATTCAATTTATTTTTAGTAAAATCTACCTAAGTGACATATAGTATCAAATATTTAACAAGTATCAACGTTTCTTGAAGAATATTCAAAAATCAAGATTGAAAGTATCTTTAGTTTTTGATATACCTGCAAATCAATAGGAAGGAATTGGAAATAAAATTAGTTTTAAAGGTATTTATAGAAATATAGAAAATATTTTATGGTAAAATAAAATACTTTTATTTTTGAGAATTTTTTGCGAGGATCCTTGTAAGTTTTTATACGTAGGAACTGGCAATAAAAAATAGCTACATGCAGCCAGCAGTTTTGCTTTAATTATTTTCAATGAAACTTCCTGGGCACAGAAAAAGAAGAAAATATATATTTATAAAAAAATTTTTAAGATAAAAAAACTTTTGCCTGCAATCAACAATTTAGTTGCAACAATTTATTGTCTACGAACCTGAAGGATAATTGAAAATGAAGACAATTAGTTATTATAAAAAGTGTAAAAACAGTAACTTTTCCTTTAAACTTTAATTTATATTTTACTCTTATTATATAAAGATATATTTATTTTTTATTTTTTGTCATTATTTATCTTTCATGGGGGATTTGTATCCTTTTATACAAGTGCAATAAATTCAGTCGTCTTTCTTCTAGTCACAGTATAAAATGTTAACCACCTTTCTCATACTTTTTTCAATATAATGCAAAATTTCTTAGATTGTTTACAGACAATTCAATTCAGCAAAAACGCCTCGCAGTATCGCCAAATTTATAAGAATACGGTAACGTTGATGTGAACAGAAAGACAATAAAACGTTTGTTCAGCCATAGGTTAGCGAAATGGAGGTATTTTGATAGCTGTAGTTATGATTTTTTACCATCAAGCGATTCTTTAGTTTTGTATTAATTTAAGTTTTGCATTAGTTTGTCTTTAATTCAATAACACCAAAAAAGAGCGTGCCATATAAAAAGAGTGCCAAGTAATGCCATTTTTCTAAGGTATCCCTGAAATGAGTAGAGAATTATTATACAAGTTTTGTAAAAAACAGAAAAAAGGGTTACCAAATTATACATTAGATGTACCAAATATTATTTTCAAGGGCTTTGGTAATAGTTAGCTGCAGCTCGGAGATTTTCTTGTTTTCCACATATTTTTGGTGAACTGCCTTTATAAAGACATTACGAAGAGACACTCTTTAAAATACAGTTGGCTCTCTGTTTAACGACTTTCAAGGGACCGTGAAAAATCGTCCTTAAGTAGAGATCGTCCTTAAACAGAATTTGTGAAAAAGTAACATTTCCCATAACATCGGAGGTGCCGGGACTGGGAAATATCGTCTTTGAATAGATATCGTCGTTAAGTAGAGCATCGTTAAACAGAGAGCCAACTGTAGTAATAAAATTGAATTGTCGGGAGATTAGGTGAGAAATCATACTAGAAAAATGTGAATAATTAATCGGAACTAAAGTAGTATTTCTATATTGTATTTCATAGTAAATATTCATCATTAAGTTTAGTTGAAATATTCGTCATTAAGTTAGTGAGTTTGTATACAGTTTATTGTTGGCATCACCTTGAAGCCGAATCGTTTATTTAAGGCAAAACAACTCTATTTTTAGAAATATTGCTCCAGTACTTTTCCAAGCAGAGGAAAAAGAAATAAAAATGCTCGAATATTTTTTTAAAGAAACCAAATCGACGAAAAATATTACCGAAAACACTATGTTGCGCTTAATCACTATTCAAATTGCCTCTCAAAATAATGAGAAATAATTAATTACGATTTCTAAATCATCAATAAGACGTTTAGATTAAAATATATAATTAAATTATCTTAAACTAAACTTTATTTCAGTGAGCCTTAATATTAGCTTAAATTCTTCCTGACTTAATTACGATTCCAGAATTATCAGTAAGACGTTCAGATTAAAATATTTAATTAAGTTACCTTAAACTAAACTTTATTTTGATATACATTAATATTAGCTTAGATAGTTCCTGACTAAAGTATACTTTGTGACCCAGTGGATTATAAGTGTCTAGAGTGCAATAAATTTTTCCCATAATAAAACTTTTATTTACTTCAGCAAATGCTATTTAGTAGGGATTTTACATTCGCTATTTGAAGGAAAAATCACAGAGCTACGTTTACAGGAAAAGCGATCTGAACGCTATCTAAACGTCGCTAAACTGAAAAATTTCCAAAAGCAAATTTCCAATGGAGAAATTTATAAAGAAAAGTAATAATTATATAAGTTAAAGACTAAAAGAAGCGAATATTCTTTAAGCGCAAAATATACACTTATAGAAATCAAAAAGACTTTACAATTAATCTATATATATAAAACAGTTCCGTAACTGACTCATTCATTCACTGACTGACTGACTGACTGACAAACAACGCACAGACCAAACCGCTGGACCTAAAGGGCTGAAATTTTGCATGGCGATTCTTCTAATAGTGTAGGGGTGCACTAAGAAAGATTTTTCAAAAATTCATCTTAGATTTTTTAAAATTAAATTTTTAAGCTGTTTTTTAAACTTTTTTTACGTTTGCATTTAAAATAATACATTGAGGGTTATAAAATTTATATCACGAGAAAGATCATAAAAATTACTTTAAAATGAAATGTGTTTTGAATCTTTACCTCCATTTCCTGATTTTTGGTGAATTTTTAAAGATTAATTTTTAGAATTTAATTTATTAAATGCTGATCACGTGATTTCTTTTTCTGGTATTTTCAATAAATTTATCCCCACGTGCGTAACAACTAAATAGACAAAAAAAAAACATTTTTTCTTTCTAGTGCAGCAGATGATTGGATATTATCCAAAAAAAATAAATATTCCTTATGATTTTTTTATAAATATATATATATAAATATTTTTTTACATCAATTGTATATATTGATCGTCTCATTTATTATAAATATATATATTTATTTTTTTGGCATTAATTGCATACATTTACCGTTGTATTTAATTTGAATGTACTCCGTAGTGAAGCGCGGGTTTTCAGCTAGTAATCTTATAAAATGAGTCGCATGACTAAATTCAAATATAGATGATAAAATGCATAACTGAGAAATATTTATAAAGCATATCTTATTCCCGATCTTGGGGATGGCCGAATGGCTAGGGCGCTGGCATTCGGTTCAGATCCTATGGGTTCGAGTCCCACTATTGGCAAGGATATTTGTAGCCGTTCGGAATCGGCTTTAAACTTTAGGTCCCAGTCTAATTAGTTCTCGCGTAGCAAAAAGCTGACCGTAGCGCTCCAAACCAAATCAAACCTCTCTGATCTACTGTTTATTAAAACAAAATTTAACTGTTCTATAGACGCAGATTATTATCTCTATTTTATTTTACTCTTATCTAAAGAAGTATTTTTAAAATATAATTATGCATATTAATTTATCTATGTAAAAAAAACCTTCAAGTGTAAAAGTTTTGTTATTTTAAGGGGGCACATGACCTTTAAGTTCGAAGAAATGACTTTAAATAGGGTATAATTCTAACCACAAAAACTCAAACAATATTAGAGAATGAAATTTTGTTTCTTTATATAAATAAAATACATATCTTTAAATATGTCATATACAAAAATGAAATTTATAAATCTATAAATAATTTTCAAATTAGCAGTTTAGAATTTTATATGATTAACTGGTTATTAAAAATCACAAAGTGCTGTGCGCATCATAAAATTGAGATATATGCTTACAGAAAATGGTCAGAATGCACTTGTAATATATTTACCTGTAATGTTTAAATCCAAATAAATTGTAATAAATATTATTAAAATTAAAAATTGAGCATAAAATTTTAAAACTTCCCACATAAAAAAAGTACTCCAGAATTGTACATTTTTCTGGTCTTAAAATGTAGAGTACCATGAAATATACATATGAGTGTAGTTTTATCAGTTTCTTATAGATAGTTTATAAAGAAATGCTTCACACAAACTCAAATTAGCAGTTAATCAAATAAAATTCTAAACTGATAATTTGAAAACTATTTATAGATTTATAATTTCCATTTTTATATATGACATATTTAAAGATATGTACTTTAAATGTATAAAGAAAGAAAATTTCTTTTTCTAGTATTATTTGAGTTTTTGTGGTTAGAATCAGACCATATATATAGTCATTTCATCGAGCTTCAAGGTCCTGTGCCCATAGGCGCAGCGTCGGGGGGGGGGGACGAGGGGGCAGTCAATGCGAGGAGGAAGGCCCTAATTCAATTCCTGCCCCCCCCCCCCAAAAAAAAAAAAATTAGAAGCACGCTACACCTATGCCTGTGCCCCCTTAAAAATACTTTTGTACTTTGTTTAAATAATATTGTGACTTACTAGAGTTTTTTTAACCTTCAGCATACTTAAGGTAACTGCCTACGTTCGGAGTCAATTTTTTTTGAAAAATAATTTTTTAAAGAATTTTTTGGTCTTTTATGGTAAAATAGCACTTAAAAATTTAAAAAAAGGAACAAAAACTTACCTGTAAATAGTATACTTTTTTATAAATTGGTCAATCTGCAGTAATTTTTAATGAAATTTAGCTAAAACGCCTATAACTCTGCACAAAATCCTAATGCTACTATTTTAATTTCCTTCTCACACATGATAAATATGATAGTTATTTTCAAAATGACCTACTATCTAAGAGAAATTTTAAAGTACAAAAATAATACACGTAATTTTATGTTCCAATATGAAAATTTTCCTCCCATTCGTCACTCCTTTCCTTATAAAAATAACCCCAAATAAAAAACTATTTATTATACACCAATTATTGTGCGTCATTTCATTGACAATAGCATCTAAAATATTTTCTGAAAATTTTATCAAATTATATACATTATTATGTGTGATATCATGATAACCATAGAGATTTCTGCAAAAAAACATAATTCTGAAAAAAACTCATTTAAAGTTTGTAGCTTCAATTTTGTAGCAGAAGATGTTTTTTTAAATAGCAATAACTCTGCTTATAATTGATGTAGAATAAATATCAAAACGGTTTTGAAAAGAGAAAACATTGAATTACACAATTCTTGCAAAAAGAAATGAAATTGACCAAAGTAGTAAAAAAAATGACATTTTCAACGTAGGCAGTCACCTTAAAGCTTTTGACTCCTAATCCTAAGCTCTAGCTCAGTGTTTTTTTTGTTTCATAAAGTCTCTCTCTGATTCACCGAGAAAAGTATTAATAACGTTTCGTTTTGCGTATTTCCGAGCAATGAACATTCAAGGACACCAAAAATATTTGCAATATTTTAAAGTCTATTTTACTGACAAAACTTATTTTTCAAAGAACTAGTTCGAAATTTTTTTTCTTTTTTTTTTGCATTTATTTTACTCCTAGATCTGAATTGACCCAATACTCCTCCTAAAATTGGAGGAAGGCCAGAATTTTCATTATTGAGGGCACGGCATACCCGACAGACGACAAACAAACAAATTCGACTTTATACAAACCAGTAGCTTGATCGAATAAAAATACTACTTTTAACTTAATGCATTTTAGTTTTTCTTCGAACAGACAATAAACTGATCTGTGTGTTTAACATACAAGGCAGATAACATGTGCTCCCCCTTTGCACAGACATTGCCAGTTTTCCAAATAGATAGATAGTCTGATCGCTAAACTACCCAGATTTATATTCTTCCATTTGCTCCTTTTCTATGATTTTCTTTTCTGTACTCCTTGATGCACTTCGAAGTTTTTCTTCACAAATTACACTAAAAAATTTCTGTGTTATATACAAATTCTTCTTGTTTTTATTTTAACATTTCATGCTCAGACTATCTGTTCAGGCAAAAAGTATTCATTGATTATATATTATATATATTCCGAGGCCCAAAAATACCAATAGCTGAAGAAAAAACAGATTTTAGATTTTATAGGAGCTGAACAAAGGACAATTTAAAATCAACAAAGAAGGACGCCTCTTGTTCAGAAAATTTAAAAGTAAAAATTTTTAAAAAATTTAAACATCTTAGAAAAAATTTTAAACTCTCTTTTTAAGAGCTTTTCTCAGCTGTTTACTAATACCCTGCCATATAAAAACTGGCTTGCGTAACTTACTGGCGCTTCATTGGCTACGCCTTTAAATTGGTATGTAATACTTTTAATTCCCAATGAAATTATTTCAAAAGTCAATAATTTCAATTATTACTGAATATTTTTTAAGTACTCGATTTAAAAATACTAGCGATAGAGTAAAGGAATTTCTCTCTCAGAGTTATAAGAAAAAAATTTAGTACCTAAAAATTTATTCATTGCTACCCAAGAAATTAAATGTGAAAACACAAAATAGAACTTAAATGCTGTTTTCTAACTTACATGAACTTGCCTGTTATGCATATCATACATTATTCACGGGTTTTTTTTTTTTTTTTTTTTTTTTTTTGCGTCTTGTTAGAACTAGACAGATTGGCAGACAGAGGACTGTCTGCAGATGTCTAGAAATAAAGAAATTAAACAATTAAACTTGTGATAATAGTTTCTAATATTTATTGACGTCTACTCCAAAAAGTTATGTCATTTCTCATAGAACATAATACGGGAATAATGTATCATTATTTATCTCCCTTTGTGTCAGAAATAATGGCTTCGTGTAAGAAAAATACATTACGATCCCGTATCCCGTATTTTTAATATATTTTATTTTATTTTATTTTATTTTTATTTTGTAATTTACCAATATTGCAGACTTTTACTCATTTTTACTCAACTTGATCATCTATACCGGGTAAATACAAATTGGCGGGTAAATCAGTCTGATAAAAATCAAGGAATTATATAGTATTTTCAGTCAAGAAGAGAACACTGATTTTACATACATTATCTTTTTACATACATTATATTTTTTTATGAACATGCATAAATATGCATGGGAAAAATGTGAAGGATGCAAACGTGTTGCAGTGCATAAAACAATTCGACTTGAATTCCCCGTAAAGGGGTATAACACAATCAAGGTCGGGCATTAGGTGTAAATGGGCCCGAGGTAGAAACATTTTTTACCTAGTCTTAGGTTAATTGCTTACATCCAACTTTGGCGAGAAATATTTTTATGAACTTTATATCGCTTTAGTAAAATGGGGATGAATTAAAAAATAAGATGCCTAAAAAGTGTCATGAACCTATGAACCAATGGTCCTTGTCATTGAACCAAATAGATCAAAATATAAAATTACATTCAAGTAAGTGTAAAGAAACAAATTAAGTAGATTACCTTTGAAAAGTAACAGTTACAATAAATTTTTTGTTTTCATGATAGTAAAAAGATTAATTCCTTGTTTAGAAAAAAACATTTTCATATCATGGAGTAACATTGTTTGTTAGAGTCAAATGATTACAAAAATAAACAATGTGAAAGAAATTGTACTAATATTTTAAGTATAATGAAGATTTTAACGTTGTTGCTGCTCTGTGTAAATTTGCAGCGGGGAGTCGGATTTGAATAACGATGTATTGTCGTTTGCTTTAAACAGACAAGAATAGATTACCCTATGGCCGTAGTTTGAAAGGATGGGTTCAATTGGACCAAATGGTCCAATCGGCTTAAAGTCTATCCTAGAAAGCCCAGACTAGACACAGACGACTCCAAAATCCTACATGCTTATAAACAAAAAATGTAGACAGTGGGAGTCGTTCTAACCTCTACAATTTTCAGAGAATAAACAATAATAGGTTTCGAGAATAAAATACATTCTACGTAGAAATTGGAAAGCGACTCTTCTGGCGTAAAAATAAAATTCATGACCTTAATATGCTCCTGCTACGACTTTTTAACTAAAAATGTTATCATTATTTCATACTAACAAATAACTGAGGAATTAGTCTCAAAAGCTATGAAAACTATTATTTAAAAAAATAATTCATCTCATGATAATAAAAAATACATGAAAACTTAATTATTGAGCCACTAATGTTTATATATATATATATATATATATATATATATATATATATATATATATATATATATATATATATATATATATATATATTAGTCTAGAGTTCCACTGCATGAAAGCAATCCTAGAAGCAATCCTGAACAGGTACAAAATCTAACAATTCTAACGACTGTGAACTGGCGTTTTTCTCTTCTCCCATGTCTCCCCCAGCGCCGAGGAGAGAGTAATCTTAGTGCAACTTGTAGGAGAGGAAATGCTCCTTTAATCGTAGCTATAGTGCTGCCATCTGTATTTGCTACGGCGAACTTTTCCGAGTCACGATGACATGCACGCGTTAACTGTTTATGATCTAAAATACGATACACGAAAACATGTTTTTGAATAGTGTGGTGCCAACAAAGTATGCTACAGTTAAAAATAAAACAATCCTTGGTTGTTTTCGGTTTATTTTCATCCATAGTTTATTTGATATAATCGTATGATGCCATATTTTTGTTGTTGTCTTATTCATATTTGTCTCTGAAATGGAAAAAAGAATGAAACTTCTCTATGGTGACCAGTAATGGTTCCGAAAAACGTGGCCGTTTTGAGGGATGGCCGTCGAAAAGAGTTTTATTCCATCACATTGGCTCTATGGAGTCTTTAATTGGTTCTGAACAAAATATGGCCGTTTAGAGGGGTGTCCGTGTAGAGAAGTTTCACGGAATATAATTTCAAATTTTAACTCCTTTCCGTAAACAGCAGAATATTAAAGGGGAAATTTTGTATACATAAATATTTTTAAGTCATTTTCTTTCAAATTTTTGTCGAATGCTTACTAACATAATTTTAGTGTCATGTATTTGAATAATGCAAGTGAAAATTTGGTAAAAACGTTTAGAAATTGTCGTGCAAGTAATAACCTTCAATGAATAGTACTATGATAAAAACCATAAGTAATAGTCTGTAAATTCTGTTCCACCTTTACAGAATGGGAGCAAAATTTCTAAAAATAATTGAAATTAGTAGAGGTGTATTGTTTTCCCAGCTTGTCTGATACATACTTCTGTGGATTTTATAAGAAATGGCTAAAGGGTAGAAGGAGAGCACCATCTTCGAATGCTCACTTTCCTTTTCCAATTTTAACAACATTTTTACACCTTTCATTCAGTTTAGTTTTTCAACCAAAATTGTCAAACTGTCAGTGATCATAACTAAGTAACATCCTGTCTTTACTAGAGTTCTACAGTGTCGGGATAATAACTAGAGTAACTATATTTCAGTGACAGTCTCTAAGTTAACCATTCGAGGGGCGCCGTTTGACAATGCAAACGCTTAAATCTAGTCTCTTTTTCACTTGCATTCAATGTATTCCAGTTAAATGAGCAGAAAAATGTTTAGTACTGCCATCTGTTATCAGTTTATAGAAGTAAAAACATTTTGCAAACTTTAATTGGAAAATTTTTCAAGATTCTTTAGGTTAAAAAAAATCGGGGAAAAATCTGCACCGTGCAAACGGTGGAGGTTGTTACCCCTGAAAGGGTTACGCAACCTCCCCTCGCCCCTCTCCAGGGTTATAAGACACTGAAGCTGTTTTCATAAATGCTTTGGAGTATTGAACAGCTATTTGTCCAACACTAAGATACCCCCTTCCCCTTGGACTATAGACAACGAGCTAGTGCCCGTCTTTGTATCCCAATAGCCAAGTCTCTACCATGTCAAAGCTTGTACATAGTCTAATGCAGATGTCGGACATCAAACTCGATTACAATACGCCGGAATTTTACACGAAAAACTATGTTTTGTAACATGGAGCTTAGCTCACTGAGAAAGAATAAATGAAGTCCTTTATTGAATAGTGGGCCAACTCCATTTTTGTTCATTTTGAGATACAGAGCCTTAAAGTCTAATGAGTGCTGAGAAATGACTGTTGAAGTCTGATTTGTAATGCCCTCTATTGACAGCAGAAATAAGCTGGAGGTGTATCAGTTTCAAGATAAGATAGAAATGACTTGTGTGAGCATGAATGTGAGGCTAACTCCATTTTTGTTCATTTTGAGATACAGAACCTCAAAGTCTAATGAGTGCTGAGAAATGACTGCTGAAGTCTGATTTGTAATGCCTTCTATTTGCAGCAGAAATAAGCTGGAGGTGTACCAGTTTCAAAATAAGGTAGAAATAACTTGTATGAACATGAAAGTGAGGCTAACTCCATTTTTGTTCATTTTGAGATACAGAGACTTAAAGTGTAATGAGTGCTGAGAAATGACTACTGAAGTCTGATTTGTAATGCCCTCTGTTGGCAGCAGAAATAAGCTGGAGGTGTACCGGTTTCAAAATAAGATAGAAATGACTTGTATGAACATCAATGTGAGGTTAACTCAATTTTTTTTAAAAGTGGAGTTGGCCCTCTATTCAAATAAGTCCCTCAAATGTTCAACGTCACCTGTTTAATAGTTTTAAAACCGGGGGAAAAAAGCTTATACAGCGTAGTATTAAATAGTCAAATCCTTATGAAACCTCACTTTGGTCAGATGATTACTCCCAAGCAACAACTTATAAGATCATTACATATTTTTTTTCTTCTTATTGTTCTGTGTCATGTACCTGGATCACCAATAATTAAGGCATAATCACCAGCATAATAACGGTTGCATCAAAGTGACAAGATCCCTCATCACATCCGCAAGCTAATTACGATTTTTCCCCGTTAGCAATCCTACTAACTCACTTAATAAAACCGCAGAGGAAACCACATCTCCATATGATCCGCGCTGTTTTGAATCCAAAGACACACGATCTAAACATCCCTTCCCCATGCCTTTATTAACCGAGTGGACACATTAGCATAGATATATATAGTTCTCCCCCATAAATTACGCAGGGTCCGGGGGTTACGCATAGAGCGTAAAAGTCATTATATCCTCAGCGCCGCAGCGTTGCGCTCCTCCGAATTCGTGGATAATGGGATGGAGATGACATAAATAGGGGTCTTGCTGGAAAAGATGGGAGCCATCTGAATGCCCTAATAAGAAATGAAAGGGTTTCATTATTTTTTTTCTCGCACTTTTTTTTCTTTAAGTGAGGTGTTTGAGGAGTTTTTACTGGGTCTGGTGTCACTGACGGAAGGGAGATCGGTGCAAGGAAAGGACTAGGGAGACTTAAGATATTGCCATAAAGTTTTTATGTACAGTAAATTTTTATTTTGTATAAGGTATGCCTACGAAAATAATCAGTTATGTATGTAAACGTGCACACGCAATTCCCAGTTGCAATGTGCTTTACATCAAGTTGAACAATGCTTTACATCACACACAGCTCTCCGTTAGCATTATTGCATATCGAACTCTCTTAGATGCAAAAGATTGACATTTTGAAGGTATTTTGGCTTTTCATTTCATCTTTCTCCTAATTTCCTTTTGACTCTGTAAGGACTGGGGAGACTTAGGATATTGTAAAAAGGTTTTTATGTACAGTAAATTTTGATTTAGTATAAGGAATGTCTACGGAAAAAATCAGCTATGTATGTAAACGTGCACGCGCAATTGACAGTTTAAATGAGAAATGCTTTACATCAGACACAGCTCTCAGTTAGCATTATTGCATATCGAAGTCTCTTAGATGCAAAAGATTGACATTTTGAAGGTATTTTGGCTCTTCATTTCATCTTTCTCCTAATTTCCTTTTGACTCTGTAAGGACTGAGGAGACAGGATATTGTCAAATGGTATGTACAGTAAATTTTTATTTAGTATAAGGAATGTCTACGGAAAAATCAGTTATGTATGTAAACGTGCACGCGCAATTCACAGTTTAAATGAGAAAGGCTTTACATCACACACAGCTATCAGTTAGCATTATTGCATATCGAAGTCTCTTAGATGGAAAAGATTGACATTTTGAAGGCATTTTGGCTTTTCATTTCATCTTTCTCCTTATTTCATTTTGACTCTGTAAGGACTGGGGAGACTTAGGATATTGTCAAAATGTTTTTATGTACAGTAAATATTTAATTAGTATAAGGAATGTCTACGGAAAAAATCAGTTATGTATGTAAACGTGCACGCGCAATTCACAGTTTAAAAGAGAAATGCTTTACATCACACACAGCTATCAGTTAGCATTATTGCATATCGAAGTCTCTGTTCCAATTTGAAATAAGGAAATTTTCGACTGTAAAATTTAAGGGGTCTCAGGAGTCTTACTTTTTCACTGAAGGTGCAATTGAGAATCGTATCACTTTTAATTTTATTTCTCATTCCCTATGTTGTTGTTGTTGCTGCTTATGCCACTTGACCGACAGCAACATCAGATCAAGTCCCGATGGCTATGGGCGATGAAGGTGCGGCTCCTGTTTTGAATTAGCACCACAAGCGTCGAAGTCCGACTTGGCTAAATGACCGGTCCCGTAATTTTGAACCGAGTCAAGTGACGAGACTGGAACACTTGACCCCGTACCTCCAGATGTAAATTAGAGAACTTGGAGGACATTGCAGCCACGCCCTATTTTACGTGCCCCGGTCACCATTAGTGAACACGGCGATGGATTTTCTCATCCCCTATAAAACATAAATACATGAAATATTTGACATTGACAGCTTAATATACGTTCAATGTAGCATGATTATTTCAATATTCTACAACTGGTATTTTAATTAATTTTTAATTTTTAATTTTAATAAAAATCTTAAAATTGTGTTGTGGCTTGCATCCATTGAGCGCAAGAATGTAGCAAAACAATTGGTTCTAGAGTCCCAAATAATATTGATAATGATTTAAAACTAATGTATATTTAACGCATACTCCATTTTTAAGCAATTTAAAGCTTAAATTTTTTAAATTTAAATTTAAATTGCAAAATTTTGAAAAAATGCATTTTTTTATTGAAAATATGTTAATTCTAAACAATTTTTAGTGTTTAATTGCTTAAAAATGGAGTATACTTAAAATATACATTTGTTTTGTATCATTATCAATATTATTTGGGACTCTAGAACCAATGTGTCCAATGTGTTGCTACAATCTTTTGCGCAATGGATGCAAGCCAAAACACAATTCTAAAATTTTCATCAAAATAAAAAATTTATTAAAATAGCAATTGTAGAATATTGAAATAATTATGCTACATAGAACATATATTAAGCTGTCAGGAGCAAAAATTTCATGTATTTATATTTTAGACCCCTTAAACATTCTGGCTGTCTCACATCCTATAATACAGTCCAGCTGCAATGTTTTAGTCTCTATTACAAGGTTTATTCTGATTTTCGATGAGAAGCCATGAAATTTATTTTTTTATCGATTGAACTTAAATGTGATAAGAAATTCTTATTGATTACCGTACCTCCTGTTATCGGACCTAACTGTTATTGCAAAAGATTGACATTTTGAAGGTATTTTATCTTTTCATTTCATCTTTCTCCTAATTTCCTTTTGCCTCTGTATCAAATATTTTAAATCAATGGCAATGGTTAAACCTTTTTACGGATATAATTTATAACGTGATAGGCAGGGATGCAGCGATGCGGAGGGGGAAGGGGGAATTTGGGGTTAAATTCCTCCAATCCTTCCAGACTCTTTATGGATACATACAGTAAATCACTAAAACTTTTGCTAGTTACGGTAACTTTGTTATATATATATATATATATATATAATCTAAAATTCCCCAAAAACAGAAACTTTTCTGCGCTTATGGTTATAAGGAACTCTTATCACTTATAACACATTTTGTTATCTCACTCAATTGTTTACTTCAAAAGATTCCCATTTTTAAGATATTTTAGCTTTCTGTTTTATTCCTTTGCTAATCTCTTTTTTCCTCTATATTCAATATTGCAAATATATTGCAACTGCAAAAGCTTTTCATTGATCCAAATTATGATGTGATATAGAACTTTTCTAGTATACCGTGATTCCAATTATTTCACTCAAATTTTACTCCAAAATATTTACACTTTTTCAGATTTTCAACTTATGTATATACAGTGTTCTTTCCTATATCTGTAACACCTCCCTTAACTTCTTAAGATGACTGCCTACGTTCGGAACCAATTTTTTTTTTAAATTGTTTTTTTAAGAATTTTTTGGTTTTTATGGTAAAATAGCATTTATAAATTAAAAATAAAAGAAAACTTGCTTTTAAATACCATACTTTTTTGTAAATTGGTCAATTTGAAGTAATATTTTAAGAAATTTTGCTAAAACGCCTATCACTCTGCACAAAATTCTAATGCTACTATTTTAATTTCCTTCCCACACATGATACATATAACAGTTATCTTCAAAATGACCCACAATCTAAGCGAAATTTTAAAATGCAAAAATAATACAGACAATTTTATGTTCCGATATGAAAATTTTTCCAATTCGTCATTCCTTTCCTTATAAAAACGGCTCCAAACAAAAAACTATTTATTATACATCAATTATTGTGCGTCATTTCATTAACAATAGCATCTAAAACATTTCCCGAAACTTTTATCAAATTATATGCATTATTATGTGAGAAATCATGATAACGGTAGAGATTTGTGCTAAAAAACATAATTCTGAGAAAAACGCATTTAAAGTTGTTTGTTACTTCAATTTTGTATCAGACGATGTTTTTAAAAATAGCTATAACTCTGCTTCTAATTAATGTAGAATGAAAATCAAAACGGTTTTGAAAAGAGAAAAGATTGAATTACACGATTCTTGAAAAAAAAATAAAATTGACCAAAATAGTCAAAAAATGACATTTTTATCGTAGACAGTCACCTTAACGGTGACAGCTAGGCCATAAAGTGGGTGTCTAGGTATCGTAAAAAGGCTATGAGCTACACGCTGACACAATTTACATAGCAAACTATCGACAAATTTTGGAATTTGCGTTTTTATCTTAAATAAGGTACAAGATATGGGAAAAAAGTCAGTTACAAAGTTGTTAAACACCATCGTTTTAGTAAAAAAAGACACCTTGAGCACATTAATACTTAAAACAGAATGTAGAAAATAAACATTTGTTTGGTCACGATTTCGAAAACTGTCATGTCATAAAGATTGGAAGAAAGAAACTGAGACACTTTCCTATCTTCAGGATCATTTATTTATGTTGCTGAAAATGCTCTCCATTAGCCACTATACACATTTGCACTCTGGACTGGAATTCCAAAATTTGGCGATAATTCCAAAATTTGTCGCTAGATGGCGTTGTAAGTTATCGAGTAGTGCATAGTCTTTTTACTATACCGAGACACCATCTTTATGGCCTTAGCTGTCACCGTTTAGGAGATAAGGGGGGTGTAACGGATATAGGTGGGAATCCTGTTTATCCCTTTCTGTCTCTGTATCTAATACTATAAATGAATTGTACTTTAATTGGCTTTATTGTACACTAGAGGGCGTAAACGATAAATTCACAGTGTTTACACATATTTAAAAATATACTGTAAGTGCAAAATTGCATATTTTATATCTGTATATATATATATATATATATATATATATATATATATATATATATATATATATATATATATATATATATATATATATATAAAGTTGTTCTACAAAGCTGTTATAGAAAAAAAAACAGTCATACGGTGTGTAGGAAGCTTCATTTGAGCCTGAACATGCATTTCCCTTTTAGTGTCTTATATAAATTTATCCTGCTATATAGGATCATTTGTGCACTTTGAATCTTTCTTTTAAGTTAAATATTCTGTAATCGATCACTTAGTGGTAATTTGGAGTAACAAGTGTTATCTCTCCATACGGAACATTAAAAGCTATTATACAACACAACGACGAGATAGGACATGTTTTTATTTGGGAATGATAATGCTATACTTACAATAAAGAAATCACTGGAAGACATCGAGTTTAGCCCCACCAAGTGCACAAGAACCTCCTGATGACGACTACTATCATGCGAATGAAACCAAACACAGGCTTTCAATTCTTTGAATTGAAGTTGAGTGTCCCACAATTCATCTTTCCGCTGGGTGCGGTACCGGTTAAAATATCGAACAGTCAACAAGGTAGTAAAATGTTTCAATGAAAAAAAAAACTACCCTTCAGTATAGAAAAAAAGGAATAAAAGGTTTCACATACACTGTCACCTTTTTTGTAAGTATTCCGCTTTCGTGAAGCACCCGTCTTGTGTCTCGGGCAGCTTAGGGATGTCAGAAGTTGTCTCACAAGAATAAAATATATAGGAATTTCCCTGAAATAACTGTACCAAGCCATATTGTAGAGTCTATACGATTCAAGATGGGATTAGGATTTCATGATGATTATTTTACTTGCCTTCTCTAGTTGAAAATAAAATTCAGCAGATCCCGTAACCTTTATATATATATATATATATATATATATATATATATATATATGTGTGTGTGACATTATAAGTTGAATCTCGTCTATTTCTATAATTCGGGTACCCACATCTGTTAAGATAGGCCCCTTTTCTCAGAATAGCCCACCCAACAGCAAGTGAACATCTGCAAGTTCCAGTGGGATAAACACCACAATAAATTCTTTTCAGTTGATAGAAATATAGAGCCGTGCCGCCACAGAAGGTTTAACAAAATCCCCGTCTCTAGTCATCTAAACCCGCAGTTCACAATATCTCAGAGATAATGGCTGCAGGTGCCAGAGATAAAGTGATCAAAAGTGTCAAACAATACCATAAAGATTAAACGCACCCATATGTTCTAAGAATTGCACCCGCCTACCACCCACGACAAATATCTATGTTGATGTAAACAGTCACTGACTTTTTGGTACAGCCCCTGACTAAGAGAGCAGGCATTCTGTGGTTGTCTCTGTATCTGTACACATGTATCCTCGGCGTCATGCTAGAAGGACGTCCTGTCTCCACCATAACGTCTACATAAATAAAATATTACAACTTTATAAAACTCTGCCTCGTCTTTTATGCCTCTTATGTGTTATTATGGAAAGTCATGTGGTGAAATGTGACATATATATATATATATATATATATATATATATATATATATATATCGAACGTGGAGGCACTTGTCGCTAGACATTCGCCTATAGGTACAACGCGAGACTGCTGGCCATTCATTAAAGGGGGCACAGTATAGGTGGCCAGCACCCCCCTCCCCTACAAGCCGGTCCCGTAATTTAGAAGCAAGTCAAGTGACGAAACTGGTACACTTGACCCTGCACATCCAAAGGTAAATTTGAGGACTTGGAGGACATTACAGCCGCGATAGATTTTTCGTGCACCGGCTGCCATTAGCGTACACGGTGGTGGATTTGTCAGTAACGGGCATCGAACCAGTGCCGTTCAGATCACTGGTCCGCTGCCTTCCGCTGCTGAAAGGCCAACTGGGTCCTTTCTACGTACTGAATATATAATTAAACAAAAGTATTCATTGGGTTGAAGTTTCAGACATACAGATAGTTATACATGTGTGCTTACTTACTTACTCTCTCTCTCTCTCTCTCACACACACACACACACACACACACACACACACACACATATATATATATATATATATATATTACGTATGCATACAAAAATGAAATAGCTTTTAAGTAGCTAATGTATTGGAATAACATGAAAGACTGTTTTCAGTTTTCAGGTGTTAGCGATTTCTTTTACTTATAGTCCTTTTTTCTCTTCTACCCGCATCTTGTGGTGACAACGAAATTCTCTCTAGGTGAAAGAAAAATAAGCAACAAAAAAAAAACTCCACCAAAATATACTCACAGTTAGTGACAACAATTTATTGAGCCTACCCTTTATATTGATTTCTTTTAAGAACATATAATATAAGGCCATAAACGAAATGAAAAAGCTGAAACGATACCATCCAGTGTTTTATTACAATCTTCGCCAAGCTCCCTCGCCAAAATCCTCCCCGACTTTTTCTTCCCGCATTATGGCGTAATAATTCGCAAATTCAAAGGAGCACGACGTTGTTACACATAGAAAATAATGACTTTGAAGTTACTGGAATGCACTTTCCTTCTGTTATATTTCACGCAGGAAAGCAGGTATATGTATGCTAATGCCCCGGCAAGGTTAATAAAGCCATGGATAAAGGAATAGGTCACATGTTTTCAAATTTAACAGTCTGATGACGATATTTATTTTGGATTTTTGTATTCCTGTATACTAATGCACCCGCACATACACTGGAAAATTCACTGAAGCAGAAGATATTTTTGAAATAGGTTTTGGATGATGCACTGTGAATCAGTGGACTATTGATTGTATAAACTGAATGCATTGAAGATAGTAAGAAACGTGTACCATGGCAGTTGTTTCATATACATAATACCAAATGTAAATGAAGAAAATATATGTTTCGATAACATATATTTTCTTCATTTACATCGCAATGAATAAAAAACACTTTTGTAATTTTCATAACACCAGAAAGAAGGCTGCCGTCATTTTGACGGTTTCGGACATACTGTTGAGCGCTATGTCTGTATTTATGTCCTCAGGATTCTGAAATTTTATGACTTTTTCTAATTTTACGCGAAATATGCACACACATTTACAAAATTATATTCGATAGTAAAGAGGGGGAGAAATTGTGTTGTATAGCTACTAATACTGAAAGCCGACTGCAATATTTGATGGCAATATAGAAAACAGGCAGAAATCTTTAAAATAATACCGGAAAATTTTTAGCTACTTTTCGACTCTTCCCCCTTTTGCAAACAACAGAAATATTGGCTCTTCGGAAATATTGGTGTTGAAAAATAAGAACTGCACAAACCATGCATATATTTTTACGGATAAACCATACCAGTTTGTTAGCTCGGCATATCTGCATAATAATATATCTAAATATATATTAATTTATTATATATTGGTATGACATAGTTCAAAATTTAAAGTATTTAACCATTTTTTAAAAAAACATTAAATATTTTAAATTCTTTATTTTATTTTTAACCGCCAAAATGACGGCGTTCAGTCTTTTTAGTAAGAAAAAAATTCCCGTCTCTCTATTTTTAAGTAAACCTGAAAAAGTTGAAGAGTATACATTCTAAATCTGGGTGTATCCCTTTTTTAGACTCTCGCAATGAAAAGTGCCACAAATAGGCAGTATTTGGCGTTAGGTTTTTATAATTCGGGACAAAATATTATTGCGATGTCGCTCTTGTCATAATTTCATTGTGACTGGTCGTGTGTTGGCAATTTTTAGTAAGCATTGAACTTGCATTTAATAAAAAATATATAAAATAAGGCTTTACATTGGTGATTACAAGTAAACCAGCAATATAATGTGCATTTATGCAGGGTTTTAAAAATGACTTTACAGAGAAAAAAATGTCTTAATGAACTTTTCATATAAATGCTTTCTTCAATTTAGTGAATTTGAAAGTTAACCGGCCCTCGTTGATCCAGATCTCCGGATAATCCGGATCGGATTAGTAGACATTATTTTTATTTAATGTTCACATTAGATAACAATTTTTAACAATTATGGCAAGAACGTAACTACAAGTACGCCAAATATTCGCTTTTTAGTTTGATTCAATGCACAGTTCCTGCATAGATTGTACAATAAATTTCGGTAACAAAATGCTTTTTGTTGAGTTTAAGAAAGCTTTACTAGACTTACCAATTCTTTGTTAAGAACTGATGTGAAAAGTTATTTTTATATTTTTTAATGTCTTGTAAACAACACTATGTAATTTTGTTGCAAAACATAGTTTTTTATCGCAATAAACGGTCTGCTTAGTTAAGGATTTTGTTTTGCTTATTACCCATATTACCGGGATTATCTGGATTTTCGATTAACCGGATTGCCTATGGTCCCAGTTAGTCTGGATAAACGAGGTTTTACTTTACCACAAACTTTAGAAAACACTAGTGCATTTTAGTGGGGTATACCCATAAACTTTACAACAGATTATATGCCTTTATCAAACAAGAAACACTGTTGTCTTTTTAACGTTTTTAAATCAGATTATATAAATTGATTTTAAACATATACGCTTTCATTTCAACAAGAAGGATTAAAAATTTTCCTGCCAGAACTAATGTTATTTCATGATTCGTATTTAAGAGTAAAAATAATAATTTACAACTTGCAATCTATAAGCAAAAATTAAAACTCAAAATGAGTGACAAAAAATGACGAATATTGGGATTTGTGGCGGCCCAGTGGTACAGCGCGCTGGTTTTCTGTGTTGAGGGTGCTAGGATTGAATCCTGGCGTCGCGCCACGAAAAATGCCTCCGTTCGTGTCGTTCCTTCATAGGGGGTAATGCTGTCCGCCTATATGATTCCCCGACAATAAAATGGGCAGTAAAATTGCGGCGTAGTATAGGCGAATGTTTGACGACAAGTGCTTCCGCATTGGGAAAAAAACACAGATATTGATTAATTGACCGAATTAGGAAGGTGCATGTGTATGAAAATTCCCCCTCATTAAATATTTATGTAAATCACTCTGAGTCCATCAAAGTACCATTCCTTAAAGATAAGACAAAACAAACAGCTGATGTAATGAGAAAATTTCTGGGTATTTCTTCACTTTTTTTTCTTAGTATGATAGAAGTCAACTTTTAAATACTATTTAAACAGGCTTTGCATGAGGTGTTTAATCTCTTATATCATAAAGAGAAATCGCTCAGAAATATAAGTTGCAGTTTCCAACTTTGCATGCACTTTGCCTATTATGACATTCGCCCCTCCACGCGAGTTTTTTGGCTTCTTAATTACACCATTTAGGTGAGCCAATATAGCTCCCTAATCTTATCCATGTCCTCAGACATGCGGGAATCGAACCCATAACCTGGCGGTAAAGCCACCGTGCCCGTGGGCCAAACCACTACGCCACCTGGCAGACAAAAGTATAAGTATATGTTAATGAAAATTATAAAATTATATAAAACAACTAGCTGAATTCTTTGCTACGGAGTACATTCCAATTAAATACAACGGTCCATGTATGCAATTAATGCCCGAAAAATATTTTTATTAATTATATCTGTCAATATATGCAATTGATGCCAAAAAAAGACAAAAAAGTATATTTATAAAAAAAAATCGCAACGGATATTTTTATAGACAAGATAATTTAGAAGAAAATATTCAAATTAAATACAACGGTCAACGTATGCAATAAATTTTTATGTTTAATATTCATAAAACCTACTAATTTGAATTAAATTCTTAAAATACTTCCATCTCAATTAGTCTAGTGGTTAAATTTTATATTTTACCGTATTTTGATTTTTTGTCAATTTATTTCGTTGTTATGCACGTGACGCAAAATTAGTTTAAAGTATCACAAAAAGAAAAGAAATCTCGTGATCAGCACTTAATAAATTAAATTCTAAAAATTAACCTTCAAAAATGCCCCCAAAATCAGAAAATGGACGTAAAGATTCGAAAAAGATTTCATTTTAAAGGAATTTTCATGATCTTTCTAGTGATTTAAATTTTATAAACCGCAGATTATTATTTTAAATGCAAACTTTAAAGAAGTTACAAAAACTGCTTAAAAATTTAATTTAAAAAATCTAAGAAGAATTTTTCAAAAATCTTTCTTAGTGTACTTCTATACTAAAAGAAAAATCGCCTTGCAAAATTTCAGCCCTTTAGGTCCAGCGGTTTGGTCTGTGCGTTATCTGTCAGTCAGTCAGTCACGGAACTGTTTTATATACCTATATACTATATATAGACAGATGTCATTGGAATTTATTAAAGTCCATTCTGAAAGGATGAGTCTGCTGGAAAAAAAAACTTTTTCACTATATGGGAACTTTTTCTGAAATCTCTTCCTCGGATTCAAGAATTTAACATCTTTTTTATAAGCTTCTCAACTATAATAAGTAAAAATTCATTTTAAGGTCGAACAATTTACTTCTAATGTTTGAATCAAGGATAAGCATGTCTGATAAAACTTTAATTCCAGCCCTAATCGTGTAATGTTAAAAAAAAGTAAGCTATAGATAAATAAAAACTAGGATAATTCTAAATTTAAATTTCTAAATTTAAATGAAGTTCTTTTAGTGTAAAATTTAATGGTATGTCTGAAGTTGAGCAAAGTAGTTCTCTTAATCTGATTTTTTTGTTACTGTACTGAGAACTTTATCATTCGACCCAAAAAGAGGACCTATCGGAAAGTAGAATACTAACAGAAAAATTAAAAGAAAAATATCAACAGAAAAACCAAAAAAAAAATAAACAAAATGGATGTATGCTGTTTCAACTTTTACTCTAAAATGCAGGTTTAAAAAATATTTTTTTTAACTTAACAAAAAATTAGTTAATTTTTTAAAGTCATTGTTGATGCAATCTGAGATTTTCCGAAGGCAGTAACATTCTTTTAGGAATTTTACCCGCAAAATTATGTCTAAGACCTCGCAAGCGAAGAAATGTCAAGAGAACAGTTTAAAATTCCTGTATTTTAATCTTACAATTGTGATTATATGTATACCCCTGCTTCGTTTCTCGCATTTCCCCTTCTTCTACGAATGATATCATTATCGAAATTAACAAAGCTGACTTTAAACATAAATTCATAAAGTTAATAATTAGCAACCTTATTAACCCGGTTGCTGCATTAGCATGTGCATACTGTCCGCCTTTAATTACATCCTGAAAGGAAGACTAGCGGATTTGGGCAAAGCGTTCACATCTCCGAGGTGGATGCAAAAGGTGAAATTCAGTTGTTGGCTCATCCAGTATTCATTCTGCATTTGACAGAGAGTGAGAAATAAAACAATGCATCGCACCTGCAGAGAAATGATCGGATCAAGCGGGAAACGGTCGGTAATTTTAGAAAAGCAAAAAAAAAAAAAAAAATTACAGTAAAAATGATCACGTACGTTGTTTTTAGATGTGGCAATTTTGTCGTTTCCGTAGTTTTTAAATCACATTATTAAAGTTTATGAAACTCAATGAAAGATTTAAAATTAAGAATGAAGTGTTGTAATTAGATTTAATTATAACTATCATATGAGAAAATACTTGTTGAAAGGGAATATATTGTCATTTCCATACTTTTTAAATCAGTTTTTAAATCACATTATTAAAGTGTATGAAACTCAATGAAAGGGTGAAAATTCTGAATGAAATGTTGTAATACGATTTAATTAGAACTATTATATGCAAAAATACTTGTTTAAAGTGACTATATTGTCATTTCTGTAGTTTTTAAATCACACCATTAAAGTTAAAATTTAATGAAAGATTAAAAATTCAGAATGAAGTGCTGTATTATGATTTAATTATAGCTATTTTATACGAAAATATTTGTTGAAAGGGAGTATATTGTCGTTTCTGTAGTTTTTAAATCACCTTATTAAAGAGCATAAAACTCAATGAAAGGTTGAAAATTTTAGAATGAAGTGCTGTAATACGATTTAATTAGAACTATTATAAGCGAAAATACTTGTTGAAAGTGACCATATTGTCATTTCCGTAGTTTTTAAATCCCTTTATTAAAAGTTAAAAACTTAATGAAGGGTTAAAAATTCAGAATGAAGTGTTGTAATATGATTTAATTATAATTATTAGACACGGAAATATTTGTTGAAAGTGAGTATATTGCCATTTCGTAGTTTTTAAATCACATTATTGAAGTGTATTATACTTAATGAAAGGTTAAAAATTCAGTATGAAGAGTCGTAATATGATTTAATTATATCTATTATATACGAAAAAATTTGTTGAAAGCGAGTATATAGTCGTTTTAGTAGTTTTTAAATCACATTATTGTAGTTTATTAAACTTAATGAAAGGTTAAAAATTCATAATGAAGTGTTGGAATGTACTGTAATTATAACTAGTATTATGTGCGAAAATGCGCGTTTAAAGTGACTTTTTTGTCATTTCAGTAGTTTTTAAATCACATTAAAGTTATTAATGTTAATGAAAGGTTAAAAATTCAGAATGGAGTGTAATTATAACTATTAATTTCATGTTAAGTTACTGAAATAAAATAATTTTGTCTAAAATTTATCGATCTGCATTTTTTATGATCTTTCGTAACAGTCATGTCATCAGTATTCCTATGAATTAAACCTTATTCCGACGTTGCTAAGAATCATAGTTTCAATTTAAATTAATTAAATAAAGTATATCAAATTTTTTTAATTGCTCCTAATTCATCGCATCTGCAGAAAAATCATCTGAGTTAGCAGTCGGATATTTTACAAAAGCAAAAAAATTTACAGTTAAAATGATTACGTCTACGTTGTTGTTGGATATGACTATTTTGTCGTTTCCGTAGTTTTTAAATCACACTATCAAATTGTATTAAACTTAATAGAGGTTTGAAAATTAAGAATGAAGTGTTGCAATATTCTTTAATTTTAACTATTATATAAGAAAATACTGTTTGAAAGTGACTGATTTGTCATTTCTGTAGATTTTAAATCACATTATTAAAGTGCAATAAACTCAATGAAAGGTTGAAAATTCAGAATGAAGAGTTGCAATAGTTTTTAATTATATTCAATACATGCGAAAATACTTGTTAAAAGTGACTGATTTGTCATTTTGCAGTTTTTAAATCACATTATTAAAGTGTATTAAACTCAATGAAAGGTTTAAAATTCAGAAGTAAGTGTTGTAATAGGCTTTAATTATACTTAATATATGCGAAAATATTTGTTGAAAGAGACTGATTTGTCATTTCCGTACTTTTTAAATCACATAACTTAAGTGTATACTTAATGAAAGGTTACAAACTCAGAATGAAGTGTCTTAATATACTTTAATTATAACTATTATTTACAGGTTGTGCTACTGAAATAAAATAATTTCATCAAAAATTTCCCGATCTGCATTTTGTATGATATTTTGTGAAAATTGTGTCATCAGTACTCACATATTAATAAATCTTATTTCGACGATGCTAAGAATTAAAAGTTTCAATTTAAATTAATTAAATAAAATATATCAAATTATTTGTATTATTCCTTACTTATGAAACGCAATTTTGAGGTGCAACATCTTAGCTCAACTAAGATTGTTTTCGACAGATTTGCCATTAAGTTGATTAGCCTTTGTTCATTCTTTTTTCTCGCTTTAGAGGACATTGACTTTAGAGGACAATCCCATTTCTTTTTCAAATATAAAGCTGTTATATAAACAATATCTAGTTAAGACGATATCAATAATAAAAATTGAAATAAAACCACCTTTCTTCTAAACTAGACCAAGATAATTGTGAAATTTCATTAAAATGGACATAGTTCTGATAAATAAACCTTTCAGGTTTCTTATGATTCTTTTTTTAGGATTATTTGACTAATCAAGCCTCATTTAAATTTTTTTTTCTATGTTAATCGGTAGGCAGCATCTCTTCATTGGGATCAAGCCGTATATTTGCGAAAACCTATAAAATCATCCAAGTAATAGTAAATCAAAATTAAAGCTCTTAAAAATATCAATTATTTAGTAATCCATGTTCCAATTTTCGAAAAAAAATTATTTTGTAATTATAGTCATTTTAAGAGCGCAATATTCTTATAAAAATGGCACTAAAATTCATTGTTTTTCATTATAAGGAATTAACAGAGGAACTACAAACTCCGAGTTTTGTAGTCATATAAATAAATGCACTAGTATATAAGTAATGAGATATTGATTTGATTATCCAGTTTTTAAAAAGCACCAAGATGTAGTTATGTCAAATAAAGCATACATGCGGTTCTCAAGGCGTATATATATATATATATATATATATACTATCTGACCAAAAGTATCCCCCCCTAAAGAAGTGTATCTGGCAGGTGATGTAATTTGATGCGTAACCGAAAGCTATAAAAATGTTGGTAGTGGTTTGTCATAATGGTGTGGGTGTGTTTTTCATGGTTTGGCCTGGGTTCCTTAGTTCCTGTGGTTGGAAACATTAACTCTGAGATGTATATGGACATTCTGGACAATGCTGCTCTCAAAACTCTATGGCAATATTTCAGGGAAGGGCCATTTCTCTTTCAGCAGGATAACTGCTCCATTCACACACCGAGACTTGCGCAGGCATGGTTTGACGAAATGGGTGTTCAAAAATGGGTGTGGACTGGCCTTCTCAGAGCTCCGATCTATATCCCATTGAACACCTCTGGCACTAATTAGAACGCAGTTTGCGTAGCCAGCCAAATCGACCATCCTCACTGTCAGCACTCACTTCAGCTGTGATGGACTCCTGTAAGTCAATTCCTGTGGCCACCCATCAAAAACTGGTGGAAAGTCTCCCCAGACGTGTGCAGACTGTCATCGATGGAAAAGAAGGACCAACATCATACAAATATATGCCTCAGAACTCTCCGGGTCCGTACCACTGGGGGTCCGGATACTTTTGGTCAGATAGTATATATATATATTTTATATATATATTTATATATATATCTTGTTGTGGCTATGTGCTGTGTGTTTGATTGGATTCATAAAAAGATACGTTAGAATCGGTGTGGCATTACTTATCAATTTATGACTTCTGAAACATAACTTTTATCAAATTCTGTATGTTAGGAAGAGCTGGGGAAAAAGTATTTCTTTGCATAAAAGGAAAAGGAAGAGAAAAAATTAATTTATATCAGCAGCAACAAAGGTAAAAAAGAGAACGAAATTCGTCAGACCGATTAATAGAATAACAAATATAAAAGTAAAAGAAAAAAAATCGTGTCTTATAAGGATTTTATTTTGATGAAAAATAGTTGTTAAATCTTAGTCTAATCATGCTTCTTAAATGTGAAATAAATCATATACCACTAATAAATAATGAAGTATTTTAGAAAACAAACAACTTTATTATTGGTAATTATTGAAAATTTTTTGCTGGTATCATAATAAAGTATTACGGTAAACATTTTAAAAACATTTATTGTAGCATTATAAAAGTTGTTATTTGTAAATCTGACTGCAGATATTACTATTCTTACTTATTGATAACAATTTAAAATTTATCGGGCATCAGTAATTTTATATTACACTAGCCTAATGACCGTGTTTCACTACGGAAGACATTAATGTCATGGGTTATGTAATTTGGCTAATTTAATTTAAATTAAATTTAGCAGTAAAGTGTTGTAATTCCACAGAGGAGTTCATCATATAATTTAATGACAATGACTCGTCATTAAATACGGTTAAAGATTAGTTTCCAATTTGGATATTTAATTACATTTTAGAACCCACTTTAAGACTGACTTTTTGAAAGTGCTTTCTTGGCGAGCCTGTAGGACCTCAGAGGAACTACCACGCAAAATTTCAGGTTCCTAGATCTTATGGTTCCAAAGATACATCGATCAGCCAGTCAGTTACTCAGCGGTATTTGGCTTTTAAAACGGCAAAACCTACTTCATTTGAACGAACACACACACGTATATAGAGGGTGAAAGAACACATATATAGAGGGTGAACACATATATAGAGAGTGAACACACACACGTATATAGAGGGTCATAGAAAAATGCGTCCGTGATTTCAGTTGTGCACACCGGGAACAGCAATAGATCGATCGGATTTTGCGTAGCAACAGATGGTATGTTAAATCTGTGAGTTTTACTTTTCCAAGTCATGGTGACCGTGACTGTGATGGGGGCATACGTCGATCTGTGAAGTCGCGCTTACACCTACATGGCTTTTGACGTTGGATTGGAAGGGACCGTTCAATTTTTTGTCCACCAAGAAGCCCCGAGTTGATCCCTTAAGGCTTTTTGGAACGAAGTTCTTTTACGCGGCTTACAGTAGAGTGAACTGGCAGAAATCGTCACGTAAGGAAAAAGCGTTATGCAACCTTTCCAGGCAACCTTTCCCCCTCTTTCTCTTTTTTAGCGGTTTTTTGCATCATTGGGATGGCGTGGTGCTATCGGTTTGGTCTGGAGTGTGGCAGTTCTCGAGTTCGGGCCTCGGCGGTGCTGTCAGGTTTATTGGGTGATTGCCTGGTATTCTTGTGATTTGGCACTGGTTGTTTCGTTTGTTATTGTTTTAATTCACACGGGATTTATATTGTGTCATTATTGCAACTTTATAATGGAAAGTCGAGAAACAGAAACTGCGGTTGTATGTGTGTGTGTTCGTGCGAGTATACAGATTCGAGCAGCAAGCATTGTGCGCGGTCAGCTGTATAACCTCAATTCTAAACACGTGTAAATATTATTTAAATTTATTTATTGTTTGTTATTGTTTTAATTCACACGGTATTTATATTGTGTCATTATTTTATTTTTGTTGGTGATTAAATAATAAAATTAATTTAAATAATAAAATTTAAAATTATGCTAGGTAATATCTATAAAAAATAATTAACTTATATATTAAATTTTTTAATTTTAATGAAAAAAATTTTGATTTTTTTCACTTGCTTGGTATTGTCCGAACAACCATAATAACAATAAAAAATTATATTAATTTTTATTAATTTTTTAGAAAAAAAATGCTGAACGTGCTAAAAGATACAGAGATAAATTGAAATTAAAAAAGCAATGTTCTGAACTTGACTCAGTTCTATCATCGAAAGAAGATTCATTACCGACGGTATTAATCGAAAATAAAGAAACTAATCATCGCCATGATACAAACTGTGAAGAATTAATATATCGTCAGTTTCAAACTGAACAACCAATAAATATTGAAGCTCAGCAAGTAATAAGTCCAAGTTTTCCATCATTTGAAGCCCTATACGAGGAACATGATGAATGTTCAACGCCAAACGTCCTATTACATCACGAAATAGACATTGCTGGCAACGGTAACTGCCTTTTTTCATCTCTCATAAGAATTTTACATATTCAAATATCTGCATCAGTCCTTCTACAGCAACTTTATAATTCATCCTACTTAAATGCTTGTCAAAATCCAATTAGTGAAAGAAGTATACTAAGTAGTGAATTTGAATACGGAGATTTAGATTGTTTATTCATATTTTCCAGAATATACAATCAAAATATATGCGTGCACTTTCATTATTTTAATGATAATACAAATAGAGAAGTTGTTCGTTTTTGTTATCTTAAAAATACACTAATATAATCAATAGAAATCTACATATTAAATCATGTTTAGAGTTGAAAAAATAACGTAAGGAACTTCGTTCCTGACGGGAGTCCGCCGACCGCACAATTTTTTTTTCTATGGGGTTAACTGAAAACATTGCTTACTCTGAGTAGATCCGGAACTACGCCACTTTTTGGAAAGAATCACAGCTGTAATAGCAACTGCTCCTACTATGATCGAACATACCTGGATGAATATCGACTCCCTCCTAGATGTGTGCCGAGAGACGCCGGATGCTCATATCGAAACCTTCTAGGTAATGTCCAAAACTTAATTCGTTCTATATCTTTTGGTGATGAGTTCTATTATATGGTTCTTTATTTCACGTTGCAATCACGGACACCTTTTGAGATGACACTGTATATATATATATATATATATATATATATATATATATATATATATATATATCTTATTAATAAAAGAGAGTGTTTGTGTGTGTGTGTGTGTGTGTGCGACCCCCAGGCGAATCTGTGAAACTTACAGACGTCAAATTTGGCACACGGGTAGTGCAGACTATGGGAAGGTGCACCTCGAAGCCCGAATTTTAAATTTTATTCTAGAAATTTTTTTATTTTATGTTTTGTGCGATATTTTATGTTTTTTTAACTTCAGATTACGATATCTCGGCAAAAAATGATCGTAGAATTTTGATCTTTTTACAATCTAAGACTACAGACATTTCTCCTTCAAACAAGACCTCATTTGTTTAAAAATAATTTAAAACAGACTAAAATTTTCATCAAAATATTAAAACCACTTTTAAGAGAAATTTATGCACTTTTGAAGATCTACGGTCGATGCTCTTCGACTTTTTATCTTACAAAGCAAATATTTACATCATCTGGAAGATGAAAGCTTTCTCATTCATATCAACCTCATTTCAAGTCTCTATCTTAAAATTTCGATTTTTAATTGAATTTTAAAGAACGATACTCAAACACAAATTTCCTGCTTGCTTCTTCAAGCGCGGATTTGAATGACAGAATTTTCTACCTTTGGATTGTAAGCAATTGAGTCATTGAATTATGTTTTGTGGGATTTTTATGTTTTTTTAACTTCAGATTACGATATCTCGGCAAAAAATGATCGTAGAATTTTGATCTTTTTACAATCTAAGACTTCAGACATTTCTCCTTCAAACAAGACCTCATTTGTTTAAAAATAATTTAAAACAGACTAATATTTTTGTTACGGGGAAGTCCGCATAACATTGCAAATAATGAAGTAGAAAGAGACATGTGCGGACAGAGTTAAGGGGACAAGCGTACGGTGAAGTTACAAATAAGGATTGATGGAGACAAGAGATGAATAGGCGGTGGACTTGAGAGGTTCAAAAGAAAGAAGACGTAAAAAAGGGGAACCAGGAGATGAAGAGAAAAACGCCGACAAAGGAAGTCCAGATGGAGAGGTAATTAAGAAGTGAAAAGATATGATACACAGACAGGAAAGCGCATATGGGAAGGCAGGTAGAAAATAAATCGTTAAAAATGAGAACAGATGAACATGAAAGGCGGGGAGAAGATATGATTTAGCCAAAAACAAGGTAAACGGAAACAGATAAAGTGCTAGGAACACGTGATGAAAAGAGCCATGGGAATATGATGTTATGTAAGGGGAGGAGAATGTACGAATGGGCGGAGAGATATAGGTCCCCCCAAAATTATGGAAACAAATGGCAAAGGAAGGCGTGGCAAAAAGGAAGGAGGAGCAATGAGAAGGTGGAAGACATATTAACAAAGGAATTTTATGCCGAGAGCATATCAGAAGGAGTTTTGCTAAAGAGCAAATAAGAGGGAATTTTTGCAAAAGACCAGATACGAAGGAGTTGTGTTAAGAACCAGATAAGAGATGAATATGATGCGGAGAGCCTAAACCGAAGGGGTTCCTGCTAATAGCCGAGATCTGATGTGATGTTTTATGCCGAGAGCCCATAACAGATAATAAGTTATGCCGAAAGTGCCCAGCCGAGTATTTACCCCAATGAATGAGACCCAGCGGAGCGCCAAGCCTACCTGACCAGTTATTGACCGAGCCCCGACAAAGAACCAGGTGTGACTGAAAGATTTTCAAACGGAGCGAGCGCATTTGATGAACCCCGTCCTAGTTCATTTAAGGAGACCCCAATTCTCCGAGAACCCAGCGCCTGTGAAAGACATCAGTGGAGGTATGTCTGTGCTCTTTTATTTGACACCTTGTGATAAATATGTGCCCTCGCATTTTCTCATTAATTCCGAATAAGTTAATAATATAGTTTTGATAGATATTTAAGAATTAGAGTAATGTGGATAGGTAACTTAACGTAATTCATGAGTGTAGCCAATATTGAAAATAATAAGTGTGAATATCTGTGATGATAAGTGGAAGGATTAAGTGTAATATTTTCTGTGTGTATGTATATCATTTTAGATGTTGTTAATTAATAAACGTGTCATTTATTATCTACAATCAGATAGTCTGTAATAATTTGTGAAACACAACGCAATGTGAAGACTTTAGGATGTTTAATTACATGACATTTAATTAAGAATAGTTGAAAGGTCTATTATATTTGGTCCCATGACCGATTCTTTACCCCACCCACAAACAATTCCATTATAATTTTCATCAAAATATTAAAACCAGTTTTTAGAGAAATTTACGCGAATTTTGAGGATCTACGGTCGATGCTCTTCGAGTTTTTATCTTACAAAGAAAATATTTACATCATCTGGAAGCCGAACGCTTTCTCATTCATATAAACCTCATTTCAAGTCTGTATCTTAAAATTTCGATTTTTTAATTGAATTTTAAAGAACGATATTTCAACACAAATTTTATGTGGTTCTTCCAACGCGGTGCTCTAAGCGTTGGGATCAATCATTCATAAGAAATGCGCATGCGCACAAGGAAACGTTTTATTTACTTTTGCCGGTGTTCACTTTTTCTGTATTCTGTCAATTTTTGTTTAATTTAGTTACTTTTTTGCGTATTCTTTCTTTTTATACTTCTGTCTGAAACTCTGGAATATTTTTAATTATTATTATAATACTTCGAAACATAACAATGTTTAAAAGGGCTGTTTTAAAACAACTGATACTTATATTTGTGTTTAGCTTTGAGAAAAAAATAATTTTGTAAAGGTTTTTTTGGTCTTTTATGCTAAAATAGCACTTAAAAATCAAAAAAAGAAACAAAAACTTAACTGTAAATAGCATACCATTTTTATAAATTGATCAATTTGAAGTAATTTTTAATGAAATTTAGCTAAAACACCTATCATTCTGCACAAAATCCTAAAGCTAATGTTTTAAACTAATTTTAGCTTTTGATTGTGGAAATTTTTGATGTTAAAACATGTTAGCAATGTATTACATATGCATTATTTTGTATGTCAAATACAGTTGCAGATTAATTTTATAGAAATTTTTGGTATGACTTTCTTAAGTAGCATGATTTATTTTTTCTCGGTGATATCTTTTTCTTAATTGTCATATTTTGAGAACATAACTTTTTTAAATTAAAAAAACACAAATAACAGTTTATGTTAACAAGATTTATTGTCAAGAATTATATTTCACATGATTGGACAAGCCACAGGTCAAGAAGTGTTGAAATTAATGGAGGTAAGGTTAATTTTTTTTACATGTAGTAAATTTTTCATGTCCTGATAAATGATTCATAGATTAGAATCGATAGCTGATTTATACCTCATTTATATTTTTAGAATTTAACTTCTTACTTCTGTTTTAACTTTCCTGTCAATTTTACCATCATGTTTTGTTTTGCTATTATTGAAGTATGTAAAATGTTTTTCATTGCTTACTACGATTTTAAAATTCTTTTTTTGTATTATTGGCCGGAGCATATCTGGCCGCAGCCTGTACTTTTTATTCATACTGTGTTATTTATACTGTTATTTTTTGTACGTTATTTATACTGTATTTAGTTTTTAAATTGATTTGGTATTGTTTACCTTTCAGCTTTTTCCGAATGATTTTCCGAATCTTTACACCGGAAAGAGAAGCGAGACTGGAAGAAATCAGACAACAACAGCAAAGAATAGTTGGACAAAAACCACAGGATCGTCATGATTTGTTAGCAAGAGTGTTTCATCAAAAATAAAATCACTTATGAGTCTCATCACAAAGGCAAAGTTTTTTGGAGAAGTTAGGTGTCATATGTACACCATAATTGCAGTTTTGGCTGATTTAAACTCTGTTTTCTCACATTTTGATGCCCCTGTAGCAGTAGTGGATTACATGGTTAACTGGACTTACTCATTTTGTTCCATTTTAAAGGAATTAGGCTGTAGTTCATATGGGAATGGCGTTTAGAAACATACGGCATATGAGGCAGATATTACAGATCAAATATTAGCCAAAGATGACACCACTTCAGTCAGTTGTCACAAAACAACTGTCTCTCTCCACATGTTGCAGAAGCCTCCTCTACACGATTTCTTCATTCTGGAATGGCGTTTAGAAACATACGGCAAATGAGGCAGATATTACGGATCAAATAATAGCCAAAGATAGCAAGTGTCTATAGACAATGCGTGGATTGTCCCTATTGCCTCTACTAACCACAATTTTCAATGCCCATATAAACGTAGAGTACTGTAATTCAGTTTTATAATGTTGCGTGTGAGTGGAACACTGGTGTGTGGTTTTCAAATGATTTTAGCTTTTACTGGAAATTAGCAGAACATTAGCTTCCAAAACAGTAATTGTTAGGAAAGTTTTGAGTTTAATTTATTAAATGCTGATCACGAGATTTCTTTTCTTTTTGTGATACTTTAAATTAATTTTGCATCACGTGCGTAACAACGAAATTAATTGACAAAGAAAATATTAAAATACAGTAAAAGATAAAATTTAACCACTAGACTAATTGAAATGGAAATTTTTAAAAATTTAGTTCAAATTAGTAAGTTTTATGGATATTAAATTAAATCTATATATAAAACTGTAATTTCCTCTCAAAATATGCTTCGCCATGACGATAAATAAGTCCCAAGGCCAAACTTTAAAATATGATGGCTTACATTTACCAGAAAATTGTTTCTCTCACGGTCAGTTTTACGTAGCTGGCTCACGCGTAAGTTCGCGGACGAGCCTGGTTATATTAGTTCCGCCCAATGAAGAAACAAAATATATTGTTTATAAGAAAATCCTCTAAAAAGCAATTTCATTACTTTTTTATTGTAATTATCCTAAAATGTATCCCGTAGCGAAGCACGGGTATTCAGCTAGTATATATATATATATATATATATATATATATATATATATATATATATATATATATATATATATATATATATATATATATGTGTGTGTGTGTATGTATGTATGTATATACACTGCTGACTATTAAAATTGCAACACCGGGGTAAAAATCAAATAAAAAAACTTTATATATTGTACGTATACAGCATAGTAGGAAGAAAACATCATTACATTTGTAGGCAATTAGTTGGTATATAGGATCCGAAATTAGTACACACAGCAATAAATATATAAGTATGTGTGTGTGTATATGTGTGATTGTTTAACGATAACGCCCATTTTAAATTGTCTTAGAAATCTAAATGGTATATTAAATTATCCTTGCAATAAAGCACAGTCCCTATTCCGAATTGCGAACGAGAAAAAAACTAACTGATTAGATAATCTATTCACTTAATACACGCGCTGAAAATTAAAGTTATTTTTAAACTCTTACCCACTAACAGGCGCTTGGAAAGATGAGTCACAGATGATTTAGAGGCGTGTGGACTTTGAATCATCCCTTCACATGGTCAAGTCATTTGTCCGATTCTAATCAATTATATAATTCTAGACGCCTAGCATCAAAATCAAGAACCCTTAGTATAAAACGTTGAGCAGAGGATGTTCGCGCGCTTACTTACTCACTATCTCCTCGTCTTGCACTAGTCTTGTGCATCCGCGCGTTTCTTCTCTTCGCTCTACTCTCCTAACCTTCAACCTACATACCGTCGCTGCCCGATCATGTAGTATAGTTTACTACTTTCTCACTGTCCGGGCAGGACCGATGACTGCGCGCTGATTTTCGCGTGCTTACTTACTCACTATCTCCTAGTCTTGCACTAGTCTTGTGCCTCCGCGCGTTTCTTCTTTTCGCTCTACTCTCCTAACCTTCAACCTTTATGCCGTCGATGCCCGATCATGTAGTATAGTTTTCTACCTTATCACTGCCCCGGCAGGACCGATGACTGCCATTGTCATTATTGCGTCTACTGCAAACTGTATATCAGCATTTTCTGCCAATCCTTCCTAACGATTCAGGAATAAGGGGAATTAATGTATTATTTCCACCAGCTGGATTTTTTGATTGGATTTCATGCTACTCGAGCCTGACTACAAGATTTAACCCAACCTCTCTCAGGTATTTTTTCCTCAGCAAGCGACCACGACTACCAGTTTAATAGCAATGCTTTGTGCGAGTGTTCACGAATCGTGTCCGTGATGTGTGTAGATTGCATATATATATATATATATATATATATATATATATATATATATATATATATATATGTGTGTGTGTGTGTGTGTGTGTGTGTGTGTGTGTGAGTGTGTGTGTGTGTGTGAGTGTATATCTATACAGTGGTACCTCGACTTACTAGTTTTTCGAGATACGAGCATCCTCTCGGTAGATTTTTTGCTTCGTATTTGCTTTCGTATTTGCTTTATATAATATTTATAATCTTTATGTACAATTATAATACAATTGTATACATATTTTTCTGAGACTACTATCCAGTCTTAAACCGACAGATTAACATTGAACAGTTACCACCCGGGGCAGCTTGCTCTACCCAAACTTGAGTCGCCCTCTGAAACTGAACAGCACCCAACCTCTCCCACAGAGAGATAGCTTCAATTCCCTCCCCCACACTGGAACCCCCCATGGGTTCTAAGGGATGGGATGACCTTGGTCCTAGGATCGCAAGCTCTCCCCCTTCTACGGATTCTGAAAAAACGTTCTTCGGATTCTCAGAAAAAATCTGGACATTACAGTCACAGTGAACGATGCAACAAACGCCCAGCTTCCATGTCTCACTCGTTCACTTTAAGAGATTAACTCATAATGAAAGCGAAAGTGAGTAATGCTGAGCGAAAAGGTAAAAAATCAACGAATAAGATTTAATTTTTCAGTTCAGCCTTTCTCCTTCTCTTCCATCAGCATCTTCAAGTCTGATCTCCAAGGTAAATGTTGTACATTACACTTAATAAAACAAATCTATTGCAGTACATTCTATTGTATTGCGTTTTTATATAATGTTCGTCTTTAGTAAGCAAATTGTTTTGTGGGAGCCCGGAACGAATTAATGGCATTTCCATTTATTTCAATGGGGAAAATTGATTCGAGATACGAGTATTTCGAGTTACGAGCTCCGTCATGGAACGAATTAAACTCGTAAGTCGTGGTACCACTGTATATATATATATATATATATATATATATATATATATACACTGCTGGACATTAAAATTGCAACATCCGGAAGGTAAGCAAATAACAAAACTTTACATATTGTACGTATATAGCATAGTAGGAAGAAGACATGATTAATCTTGTAAGCAGTTTGTTGGTATATAGGGTACGAAATTAGTACACACAGCTGCCGCATCTGTCAGCTGAAACGACTCTAATTCGTTTAGGCATCGAGTCGAACTGGGCTTGGATACAGGAAAGTCATTCCACGCTGCTTCAAGTCTATGCCACACTTCATCAATCGTAGTGGCTAGAGAGCGGTGGCAGCCCAGTCTCTCAGCAACCCATGGCCAGAGGCTTTTAATGGGGGAGAGATCTGGAGAACGTACTAGCCAGGGCAACAGTCGAACACTCTCTGTTTCGAGGTAGGTCAGCACACGTCGGTCAACATGTGGTCTTACGTTATCTTGTTAATGACGTCTCCGAGGCCTCGAAGAAAGGCACAGCCACCAGCCTTAAGATCTGAGAAATGACGCGCTGGCTGTTCAGATTACGGACGATGCGAACAAGAGGAGTTCGTGTCGTGTACACGATGGCTGCCCATACCATCACACCAGGTGCAGGGGCCCGTATGACGATGTCGAATGCAAGCAGGCCATGTGCGTTCTCCTCGGTGCCTCCAGACCCGGATACGCGCATCCTAATGCTGCATGCAGAACCGGGACTTGTCTGAAAAGACGTGGTGCCACTTCTGTATCTAGTTTTGTCGTTGGGCTAACCATTGTCGCTGCCCGTCTCTATGCTGCAGTGTCAAGGAAAACCGCAATAATGGTTGTCGTGCAGATAATTCGTGCTGCTCCAGACGTGGTCGCACCGTGCGTTCACCTCGGTGCCCCCAGACACGGATACGTCCATCATGATGCTGCGCGCAGAACCGGGATTCATCTGAAAAGACGACTTGGTGCCACTCCTGTATGCAGTTTTGTCATTCGGCTCAACGCTGTTGCCTCGCGTCTCTATGCTGCAGTGTCAAGAGACACGCAATATTGGTCGCTGAGCAAACAGTCCGTGCTGCTCCAGACGTCGTCGCATTGTCCGTGCGGATACTTGTCGTGCTGCAGACAAGCCCATTTCCTGACTCAAGGTGCGTGATGTGGCTGTACGATCCTGCAATGCCGATCAGACAGCATGTCTGCCACCAAGGGCGTTAGTGGCGGGAGGCCATTGAGATATTGCATGGCGTTCGGTATGACCTTCCTGAACCCATCGATTCCATATTCGCATGACAAACAAAGGATTCCGACAAATGCGTGTGGCAATATCGTGAAATGATAAACCGCACTCTCGATAGGCCACGATCCTGTCGCTATTGAATTCCGACACGTGCTGGTAGCCGTTTTTTATACGAGGCACAACACGATTTTCTCCCAAACAATCAACATTCAAATGCGATTTCCGAACGAGAAACCCGCTGCGTAACTTTCCTTTTATACAGAGTTTGAGATGACGTTTCTCTCTCCCTGTCGTTTATTTCACCCAGTCCAGACGATCATATAGCTTTATTATGATCCCGCGTATATCCCGCGTATATATTATTTATATATATATATATATATATATATATATATATATATATATATACATATAGCCTATCAATAACTCTGTAAATTATAAGTATTTCTTTGATGAATTTCTGCAATGAACAACTGCATAGAACTTAGAAAAACTTCATAAAAATTACTGTAAAGGATAATTATTTACATTTTATCTTTCCCTTTATATATCATTAATTTTTTACGTGCATGAAATAAAGAAATAACAATTCAAAACAATATCAAGATCGGATATTTCACTCATATTCAGTTATATTCATCTTTATATAAAGGAATTAAAGGAACTTCTATATCCATTATATAAACATGTGAAATGTATGATAATACAAAACCCATGTTATTCTATAAATGTGAGCTACTTAAACATGTTTGCTCAGTTATTTGGTCCATCATAACAGAAACTTAATAAACTTGATATTCTCCCACACGGTAGAAATCTCCCATTTTCTATTCTTAGGCTTCCACATATCATTCAAAATGTCCAGTACTTGTAATTAATTCTATAATTACGTTGGCGAGCGTTTCATTGTAATATACTGTATGTAAATGAGATCTTACCTGGTTGTGTGTTATTCAATAATATGAAGATACGGGTATGGGAATTTAAAGCAGTGAGACGTATAGTGAACTTGAAGGAATTACTGTAAAATTTGAAACAGAGGTACGTGATGCAAATGCAGATGATTTCGAAATAACTGTTATTTTTGAAACGAAGCGTATACTATTGGGCAGCTTATTTTTTAAATGAATGAAAATCTGTACAAATTTAAAATCTGCTTCTGATATTTACACATCACATTACTTATAAAATTAGGATATATATATATATATATATATATATATATATATATATATATATTTATTTATTTATTTATATAGTATATATACAGGTGGTTATCAAAATAATGGAAACACTAAGGAATAACATGAAATACTTTATTAGTATGGGGTGGAACGTTTTTAGCATGTAATACAGCCTGAATTCATCTAGGAACAGATTTGTACAAGACATAAATAGTGGTTAAGCGAGTATTATACAACCTGTCATGAAGAAATCGTGGAAGCTAATGAAGAGTTGGTGTTGGTGGATATCGATACTTGGAGCTATTCTCTAAAACAAATTACAGTTATTCGATGTTATATCCCCAAGTCGGGGGACTGGGGGAGTTAGGTAACATGTTTGCCTTGGTGTTCATGTTCCTCAAGCAACAATATGACAGGTCTGGCTGTATGGACAGGAGCTTTATCATCTTGGGAAACACCCTCTCCAACGGAAACAATGTTTGCATCATAGGATGAACCTGGTTGGCAAAAAGTTCGACATAGTCCTTCCCAGTGTATCTCCCTTTTAGTGTTACAATGCGACTTGCTGAAAACCATGAGATAGCAGCCCAAACCATCTCAAATCCGTCTCCATGATTGATAGTTTGTACGACACAATCAGGATCATATATTTGTTTGGTTGTTTTCCAGTAGTGCGCACGTCCTCTTGTGGGGAACAATGGTACCGTTGATTATTCTGACCACACGACATTAATTCACATATCACTTGACCAGGATTTGTGCTCGTGACACTATCGTGGACGACGTTTTGTATTGACATCTGTTACAAGTCGCTTGGGAATTAGCCCAATAGCTGGGTTCAAATAAATGTCCTTACAGAACAAAAGATCGTGTATTAGATTTTTTTGCCTACTTGTATATGTTTTGTCCAGTAGTGAAAAACCGAGTTTTCCAATTCGAAAGACCTCGGCGGAATTTTCTGTGGCTTAAAAACAACGAATTTTTTTAAAACTTTTATGGGATTTTTTCAAATATCTCGGCAATGATTGGTTCTAGAGCTTAGATTGCAATTATAATCTTAATGAAAAAAAAATTTTGAACAAATCTTATATTTGCATCTTTTTTGTAAAAACAATAAGAAGCGAGCTACGGCGTCAGGAAATTGGGATAATTTATTCAACTTGTCGAGAAAGACGCAAAACGTACTTCTTTAATACACTAACTCGTACAATTGCTATATATATATCCATATTTGAGAAACGCACAATATGTATATTACAACATATATATTTTTTTACTCGCACATACTTAAATAGTGTGCATATTTATATAATTATGTACACAAACTACACATTTGTCGATATATAGGAAATTAATTACAAAAATCGGAGTATTCAACATCCATAAAAACCGTTTAAATACATTATTATAAATTAGAAATTCTAGCAGAAGTGAAATAATATATAGAATAAATTACATAAAAAATAATAATTGTTATGTAATTATAAATGATGCAATAACTGTACTAAAATTGAAATATTTCAAATTAAATAACATTCTTCCTACCTATTTGTTATAGCTGTTTTGATGATCTGGGGTGGACATCATCTCTATGTTTGGTGATATGTCATCTTCAACCTCTAAATCATGAGGCAATTCAACTACATTTGTACATGTGAGGTCACTGAAGTGCTTACACATATTTGAGCACTTCAACCCTGCTTTTCGACAAGTACATGCGCCAGAACAACCCTTTTTGCAAGAGCAAGAAAGAACTTTGAATAGCGACTCGGGTGCTGGATCTTTGATCATTGCAATAGGCTCCAAGCCATGATAAGTGTGTACCCACCCCAACTCTTCTGGTTTTTAACATTTCTTAACCAAGTTTGTACTTGGTGATAAGCTCGTAGTGAATGTTGGCGAGTAGAAACTTGAGTTGGTGGTAGCCTGGAGAGATCAAATTTGCTCTTTGTTCCAGACTTCATTAATAACTGATACCGCAGTGTGTCGAGAGATTTTTCAGCGCTCATTTCCCCCGACTGTACAATGCCAAGAGAAATCTTTCTCCTGCATAGGGAAATTTGTTGTTATCCCATCATTACCCTTTCAGAGCATAGCAACACTGAGTAGCATCATTATTGAGGACCTTGGTGAAATCATTTATGCAGTTGAAGTTTTGCCAAGCAATTTATTGTGGATTTATAAAAAAATGGCAATGCGATGAGACCCCAGGTTGGAATGGCTTTATGAAAAACATTACATGTACAAAACAGCACTGTAAATCACAAATTATGTTTCTTCCTTTCATCAATTCTCCTCCCTCAAACTATGACACCGTGTACAGTGCTCTATTTGTGCATCTAATGAATGTAAGACATTAGAACAGAGCCATTGTTTTGTGACCTTCGATCAGCCCCTTTACTGGAAAGCTCGGGAAATCATTTCCTCAAGTTCCGTAGAATCTGAGATTGGGCCCGTAACTGTCCGTTTGGGGGGCTTTCATCTACTAATGTCCTTCACGCTTTATGGGGGCAGTAGGATACATCATGGAGGGCAGTGGGTTGCAGGACTTATTGAGCATTGCCTATGCTCGGGCATCAATTGAGAAACTGGTGATGGGTCATGCATATTCGAGAGATTTCAGGGCTCACATGATGTGCCACTTGGAAATTGCAAAGATCATTCTTTCGAAGATTGAGATTTCAGATGAAGAGCGAGATGCCACCAGTGACGTAGACTGTTCTCTTTTTGAATCGGATACTGCTGTACAAAGTATTGTGCAGAAGTTTACTCAGAAATTAGGAGAGATAGAAAATAATGGACCGACAGCAAAACTATGGGTGCAATATTTTCAAATGGTAACCTTGATAAAGCAGTTCATCCAAGCAGAGACAAGTGTAGATTGGAAGCTTCATCTACTTCGTGTGAAAGAATGCTTCCTTACTTCCATGAAAGTGGCCATTTTTTGTATGCAAGTCTGTAACACTGTACTTGCAGGACATGCTTGTCTTACAGAATAAGCTGACTCCTACAGAGGTACAAAATTTTGTAGAAAATGGCTTTTTTTACCATTCGGCGTTTCTGAAAAGTACTCATTCAACGCAGAATTAATGGTCCACAACATTAGTTAGAGCTATTTTTTCTTCCAAACAGGTTACTTTCCCCGAAAAACACAATTATAACCAAAAATCGCAATTACTAGCAAAAGTTGAAAAAATGACGGCAACTTCGGGAGAAGCTAGTAACCTTATACTGAAGTAATTTGTATAGGTTGGTACTCAAATTACGCAGAAATTTAATGCTCTAAAATTTTAAACTAAAGTTTCTTTGATTGGTTGACCCGGCTTTATTTTATTTTGCAAAAAAAAAAACTGAAAAAATACCCCTTTTTCACTCAATTGTTTTACCTAACCACCAGCTCTCGCCTCGGCGGAGAGGGGCAAAACTCCGGATATTCATATTGACCTAAAATAAAGTGATTAAAATAGTTATATACATATATATATATATTATATAATATGATATATATATATTGTAAGACCATAAGACTTACCGGACGATAGGCACACCTCAAATTTATGGGAGAATTTTCAGAGAAGAATATTTTGTATTTTGTTTCTACTGAAATTTTTATTTCTTACTGATATTTAATTTTCTTACTGAATGAAGATAAAAAATAATATGTTACAAAAATATAAATAAAAACTATATATAATATATTAAAAAATATTGATTTATTTAATCTCACCTTCGGACTATAAGACGTACCCCAATTTTAAGTTGATTTTTTATGTAAAAAGGTACCTTTATGGTCCGAAAAATACTGCAATTAATTCATATTTTGCGATGTAAATAATACCTTTTATTTCGTCCAGTATTCACACTGGAACATGAATTTGATCTCTCAGTAAGTTGCGGTTTAATAAAAAAAAGATTTGACTGACTTGTAATATTTCTAGATGAAAAGAGAATTGAAATTACTACATGCTGAAAAATAGGCTAATAAGAAAAATATATTAAAAAAATAAGATTACTGTACCATTTACGATATTTACTGACATGTTTATTCTCATTTTAAGCTTAACCTCTTTTGATGAACCCACAATATACATTTAAATAACATTTCACTTTATCCATTCGCAAAAACTTTTACCACACTAATACATTTGCAGCTTTTATTATAGATTTAGTATATGAAGCCATTTTAGCGTGCTTACATTGCCGACCGATATAATTTCGTTGCTGATTTTCCTTCACACCAGTTATGGATGAGAGACTTGCAACGGGCTTGGCAATTTGGGATAGTTATATGTGATGTGAGTAGGCGTGCATTACACAAGAATGACAATATCGATATCACTGGTAAATTACACTGCGAATGTAACAGATGAATGCGACACCACCAACTCGAAGAATGACAAATGTATCTCCTTATTCAGAGGCAACTCATTTCAATTCCTGCTCGGAACCGGTACATCAATGCGTTATTCGGTATGTATGTGTCTCGTTGTTGAATTGTTTATCTGTAAGCAGATTTATGATCTATGTATAATACACAAGTAGAACAGAGAGTGTTAATAGAAATTTTAAAGTCAACACTTCCCAAATTACAAATGAGATATTATATTAAAGAGAATATATGAAATACGAAATGCAAATTTCCTGAAAGGAAATAAATGAAACGATTAAAAGGTTAATTGAACTATTAAGGGTATTATCAACTCTTTTTAATTTAACATTTATTATTTTGAAAAACAGTGTTATTAGGTAATTCACGTAACTTGGCGAGTTCACAGACATACGATCTTAATATTTCTTTTAGTTTTATTTACAATGTTGTCGAATACTAGAATAGTTCAAAAGTAAAGCAGGTCTAATATTTTGAGGATGTAATTCAATTAGACGTGTATTGATTTTATGTAATACACTCGGTTTCAGCCAAGAATGCACCGCTTTCTGAAATTCGCAGACCAGAGCTTTACTCATTATGGATTGTTGTTTGCTCATTTTTAGGCGTATTTATCCTATCGTACACCCTTCTCTCGCCATTCTGGAATCTCTATACTGTGCAGCATTCTCTATGAATTTTCCGAGATTTCACACCGTCTAACCCCCCCCCCAAAAAAAAAAAAAAAAAAAAAAAAAAAAATCAATTAAAAAAAAAAATCTGATGACTACTCGCAATTCTTTTACAGAGCAAACTACTAAGGCCAACGCATTTTGTATATGCTGCTCTTCTATTAAGAACTCCATGGCAATTTATTTGGCAGTGTCAACATACTTTGTAACAGTGAATCTAACCTGTGCAGGAATTTGAAAGGCTTGGAGATTTTGTTTCAGGAACGACGGTCAATTTGCTGTTGCTTTTGAATCACCCGTATAAGAAACTTTATTTTATTGCTTTATTTGGATAGTTCTTATAAACTCATTACAGTACGAGGTTGCCGTATTACATATAGTTGAACTAAAATTTCAGAATACACTTAATATATTTTATTAAAGGACCAAAACTATTATGGAATATGGTATAAAACACTTTTACAGTAGCCTGATAGATAGCATAGAGGACACTTATCAATTACAGTCTGTCTAGCAGTTAGCTGTTTAAAAATTCAACCGAAGAACATAAAATGGTTTTTCCTCTACGATCCTTTGAGAAATTGTGTCTAAAGCATATAAAATTACATATTGTACATTATTCCTCAAAGCAGTGTCCACGAAAAGAACATAAATATAGTATAAAAATGTTGTGTGGACATAAAGCAAAAGAAAAAAAAGAAAGTACACGTACCAAAAAAATTGTATCATTCCAAACTTTTAAATGTGTTGTAAAAAAATGTACATTCCTCTTCATAGTAGGGGCGTAATTTAAATCATTCTATATCTCTGAATCAACTAAAAAGTTTGTGTAAAATTAAATATATATATATATATAATATATATATATATATATATATACACACTGAAGTGCCACTGAATTAGGGATACCTACCTAGTAACGAGTTGGGCCACCTCTGGCCTTGATAGCGGCTGCCACACGACGAGGCATAGATTCAACAAGTTTCTGGAAACGTTCCACGGGAATGGCTTGCCAAATATTGGCTAAAGCTATCCATAATTCAGTAAGGTTCTTTGGTGGTGTGTGATGGCCTTTCACGCCTTGTTCCAAAACATCCCAAAGATGCTCAATAGGATTTAAGTCTGGGCTTCTAGGTGGCCAATTCATGACAGAGAAGTCAGAGGAATGCTCATCCAACCAGCCAGTAGCCAATCGGGACTCGTGAGAGGTACAGTTGTCTTGCTGGAAAACTCCATTACCGTGCGGATAACAGAACAGCATAAACTGATGGAGGTGATCACCCAGCAACTCTACGTACCGAATTGCATTGAGGGAGGTTGGTACACGCACCAAAGATCCCAAACTGTGCCACGAAAAAACACCCCAGACCATGATTGAGCCACCATGCCCTTGTACAGTTCCAGCCAGGCATGCAGGATCCATGGCTTAATGAGCCTGACGCCATATTCTCAGCCTCCCGTCGGCGTTAAGTAGTCGGAATCGAGACTCATCACTCCATGCTACTCGTTTCCAGTCCTCTACCCTCCAGTCTCTGTGCTCTCTTGCCCAGGCAAGACGTGCAGCCCGATGGCGAGTATAGAGCAATGGTACTCTCATAGGTCGACGGCTCCCGAAACCCATACGGTGAAGCGAGCGTTGCAAAGTCCGTTTACTGACTGTACGACTGGCACCGTCATTAAACTGGGTGGTAATTTGAGCTAATGTTTGACTTCGCTGGCTACGTACAATACGCCTCATCCGTCTCTCACCACGCACTGTCAAGGCTAATTGTCCTTTGCAGTTTGCCCGATTGCTAGTTTTTTTTCCACCATCCATGTATTCTTAGTATACTCTTGACACTGTCGACGTTGAAAATCCTAGCTGTCTGACGATTTCCGAAATTGAATGGCCCATGCGTCGCGCACCTACGATTTGTCCGCGATCGAAGGCGTCTAAATCAGGCAGTTTACCCATACTGGCAATTCCAACAACTAATTCAGAACAACCACAGTACGCGCTATATATGCAGTTACCACAGTGCCCTCACTTGCGCATACATGATGCGCAGCGCTACACAATTTGCATAGGCTTTGCTATCCCTAATTCAGTGGCACTTCAGTGTATATATATATATATATATATATATATATATATATATATATATATATATATATATATATACATATATATATAATTATGTATTCAGTTCCCCTCACACACAAACACCCAGTGACAGATCATAGCACGGGTGCAAGTGGCGCGTGATAAAATTTAGCAGCTTTAAAGAGATATGCATTCCATGATTTTTGGAATTAAGTAATAAATTGATTTGATAGCAGTACTTAGTAATTAGAACAAAGAGGACTCAAACAGGACGTAATTGGGTCTTCAAAAGTGGATTTGGCGACTTTATCTCCTGTAGCAAGGTAAATGCTTCAAGGTACAAGTGCACAGTAATTAAAATTTAAAGTTAAGAAAAAAAAGTTTATAATAGAAAAGAAGGAATTAAAAGTTTAAGGATAATTTAAAAATAATCACAGGTGGTAATAAGTTGAGAGACTAATATTTAAATTAAATATTTAAAAATTTTAAAGATAAACTAAAAAAATAAAAATTTAATTTACAAGGTATTAAAATTGTTAGATAAGAGAATTGGCGCATAGCAGAATACAAGATGTTATAAAAGATGTTGAAAAGTAAAAACGTACTTAAGTAAGAAGTGTTTTCAATTTAAAAAAGTTCGTATTGAGATAATTGTAGAGTTCCATGGGGGAAGCTAAAAATAGCAAGAGGAGGACTCAAATCTAGGTTGCGCTTGGGGCCTTCCAAGTGCTTGATCCTCCACTGCCCCAACCCCAATAAAAAAAATTACATCTGTTCGTTGTCTGCTAGTGCAGAGCACTTATCAATGAAGACATCACTTAATCCTCGTGAATCATTGGTTGCTTCCAATGGGGACACTGTACGAAGACCCCTGGTGCCACCTCAATTTTGACCAAGCATCCCCAAGTGCGACATCTGGGTGATCATACCTTCTTCCACCCTCTCAGACTTCATAGATGGACTTTCCGGTCTACGTATACGCACCCATATCCGGCCTAGACACGAAGATGTATTTAATTGAGTCGTTGGGATTCGAACCGAGCACCCCCAGTTGCAAGCCCAAAGCACTACCACTTGGCTACCTCGGGTTCATAATCTATATATATTATTTCTTGAAAGGGATTTTTTCCTACGATCCCTTTTTCTCCCTTCATTCTTAACCAAAATCGATAAATGAAGTACCATTTTAAAGATTAAGATCTCCGCTTCTGACGAATTGTTAATTTAGAATGACACATTGTACTGTTTGTTTAAAAATCGAAGTATAAACATTATAAACATTTTTCTTTGCGCTAGATAGCATGCGCTTGTTTGATTTTTTTCCCATTCTTGTTCTTTGAAATTTTAAAATCGTCTGCTTTTATTATCATTCTGTGAATTAATTAATAAGTTTATTTCTTGACAACATCCGCGTAGGTTGACATTATTCGTTTTACATGGAAAAAAAATTTTTTTCGACTAAAATCTGTTTTCTTTTCCCCTGAAGAACATTTTATGAGTGATATTTTCCTTTGGTATGCCTTTTTAGAGTTTCATTTTATTTATTCAATTCTATGTACGCAGTCGAATTGCATATGATAAAATTCTACTAAGATATGAAGGGAAAGCCTTTAATCTGTCTCATGATTAAAGGATAATTAAAATAAAGGTCTTACCATGTAGATGTGAAATTCAAAGAATAAAATGAGATTGGGGCAACGGTTGGTGCGTGGCGGATCGGCAAATTTTTAATGATAATTCTATGGGAAAATGTGCGTGAGACATGTAAAGTTTCGCTCTCTTGCAGATGGAAAGCACTCACTCGCTTACATGTTCATAAAAAATTTCACTCCGTACTGAAACGTTTCGTTTCTACTTCAAAATTGGCAATACAAATTATCTAGCGCACAATTCTCTCAATCAGTCGGAACATTTTTTTTTTCCTTTTGGTCCAGAAAAAGTCCACAATATTATTGGCGGAAAACTGGTTACATCCTTGCAGCAATAAATCTTTATAATGATGTAAAGATCAGTTCCGTATTCGAAGTATTTAAACAAAAGTTTGCAGCTGAGCTTTCAGAGACGGAACATTACTGCTTGAGTTTAAAAATGGCGTTTAAAAGCAGAACGCAAGTATTAAGAAATAAAGAAATTTCTCCCCGGAAAGAGCGAAGAAATAAGTCAACAAACCGAGAGCAAATAGTATTTAAATTTAAGGAATGTTATCAGCGAAGATATAAATGGCATTTGCAAAACATACGTTCTGACTCATCATTTATGATTTTAACAATGGGGGAGTATCAGTGCGAAGGATTTAACGATAAAAAAAATTCTGGAGGGAAAAGAACGACGTACTTTCTTACTGGAAGATGTTCGGCGCCATATTTATCAATGATTATACGAAGTGTTAATGACTAGACTGCTGGAGCAAGAGTCTTCCCACAAGATAAAGACATGATTCTAGACAAAAAATATGCTTGGAATTTGTTTAGATGTTACTCGTAGAAAGAATCCTTAGTTTAGTGTTTAAGTATCATTTATTCTTCAGTGTAGGCCTGTTCATATGAATCACAAGAAAACACACTCATTAGTTATATTGAATAAAAGTTATATAAAAAATAAAAATAAAAAATGAAAGTAAATAACATCCTTTTAAAAAAAATATGAAAAATTATTTTTTTTATATGGATATGGACTATTTTTGCTACTTAAATGATACTTACTTTACTTAAATGCATATGGCCTTTTTTATATGCATATGGACTTTTCATATGTATATGGGATTATAATTTATTTATTTTATATACATATGGACTTATTTGAATAGAAATAGAAGTTTGAAATTCCTTCTTCAAATCTCATTTAGTAGTAAGATTGTGATGGATAAAAAAAAAATTCGGTTCAACTGTAACTTTAACTGTAATCAATATAATTTAGTCAACATAATTTAATCAATCATTTTCAACGAATTTAAATATTTACTTAATAAATTTCAATAAACTACTAAGGTTTAAATTTATAAAACAATAAATATATTATTATAAATGATAAATATTATTAGGTTTCGTTTATATTTAGTCATTTAACTTTATTTCCCTGAAGGTTATTCAAGGAGAGTATAGTCAGCTTAACTGGAAATTATGTGTTGGGTAGAGTTAAGACTTTTAATGTTTTTATTTTCATTAATAAAGTATATAGGCTGAAAACCGAAAATATTGTGATTTATTTGTTTGTGAAGAAGCTGTGTTTTAATTTCTGCATGAGGTCAGTATATTTCCTACTTAATTATTTTAAACTTTGTTATCTGTCTAACCCGATTCCTGATTTATCGTCGATATATTTCTCGCACTTTAAATTATGCATTAACCTTTTTCTGTTCTTTCGAGAAAGATTCTTTTAGACTAAATATCGGCTTTATGGGGAAGTTCCTCTGCAATGTCCATTCACCAAACGTTAAACAAAATTAACTTATTCTACGAAAATTACGAAATCATGTTTGTGTACTCAACCAGAGAGAAAAGCTCACGTGTATTAAGACATTTCGTTGTCACTTTAACATTAGGAAAGAAATTTATTTCAAGCATGATTCTCTCAAGCAGTCCAATCGAGGATTTCGGAATATTGAAGAAAACTGGTGACATGTCTAGAGCAACAGTCTTTGAACTGGTGTAAAAATCAATATGCATCCCAAGTATTTAAATAGATATTTGCAAATTTGCTTTTAAAGACATAAAATTAATGTCGCGTTAAAAATGACAGTTAAAATAGAGTGCAACTATTAAGGGATAAAAAAAAATTCCCAACGTTAAGTGATATTTATACACTATCACATATCTATTTTATGTATGTGTATGTATATCAATATTTATTTTATTGTTTCCACAAAAGATATGGTGTTTAAGTGAATTTGTCCTTTAACACTTTTTCTAAAACCTTAGTTATTTAAATTAGTTATCATTATTTAAATTAAACCAGAATTTTATACCCAGAGTGTAATTATTTCAAGACTCCAGAAGAGTTTAATTTTTTATGGTACAACAGAGCTACATTCGGATAATTAGTATTTAACGATTCTCCGTTTACATCCGATCATTAGTTAGATCAAACATATTTAGCGTTTTTTAAAATAACTAGTGGCCCCGTTACTTGACATCGAGCAAATTTTATTTCATTTTCGAAATAACAAACACTTTTTAACTTACGGAGAGCAATGCTTATTGAGCTTCTAACATTTTAGTCTTTGCATCTAATTTATGAACTTTAACAGGTCACCACGGGCGCTCAAACTGAATAGCCAAGCGGGCTTCTTAGTGATGAAATTTTTTTGCAAGTTTGAGCACAGACGTTTCCTCCGTAGGTTGCGTCTGTGGTTACGGTTTCAACTGGTTGCTCAGTATCGGGATAAAAACTGAAGTTCAGTTTCAATGAAATAACTTGAAGGTAAATCGTGTTGTTGGCAAAACTATGACGTAACTCTTCTCGAAAGCTTGTGAACTGACTTCTCTCAGCTTGACTACGTTTAGAAGAGTATTGCTACTTAATAGTAACTTAAGTTCAGTTTCAATGAAGCAACTTGATGGTAAATCATGTTGTTGGCAAAACTATGACGTAACTCTTCTCCAAAGCTTGGGAACGGACTTCTCTCAGCTTGACTACGTTTAGAAGAGTATTGCTACTTAATAGTAACTTAAGTTCAGTTTCAATGAACCAACTTGATGGTAAATCGTGTTGTTGGCAAAACTATGATATCACTTTTCTGCAAGTCTTGGGAAAGGACTTCTTTTAGCTTGACTACGTTGATAGAAGAGTATTCCTACTTAATAGTAACTTAAGTTCAGTTTCAATTAATCAACTTGATGGTAAATCGTGTTGTTGGCGAAACTATGATGTCACTCTTCTCTAAGGCTTGGGAAAGGACTTCTCTCAGCTTGACTACGTTGATAGAAGATTATTGTTACTTAACATTATAGTAGAAACCAGTCAAAATTCACGGTTAATTTTTTTTCGAAAATTCTAAACACATATAAAGCAATAAAAGTAAACTTTAGGTGATTAAAAAAGCAAATTTATTCAAATGTCTGTAAATGTTTGTTAACGAAAAATTGCTAATTTACTCAACCTTCATTTTGGTACCTCAACCAAATTTTTCTTTTGTTCAGCCGTTTACTCAAAAAAGTTTAAAAGTTTTAAAAAATGTCATAAAACTTATACATAGTACGAAAAATATTTATTTACTATAAGATTAATCACAGAATATCATGTGCACACCAAATCTCAAATCTGACACTGAACTGAGAGCCTTAGGTAGATAAGGACAATGACAATTAAAAATGGCATGTTTTTTAAAATTTAGAAACTCCAGTGTGCAAAGAAGTGAGTGCACGCACGCTTTAATTATAGACCGTTCTCTCAATCTCATTTTTCTCTTTGACTGGCACATCTACATAGTAAAACATTTATTCTGATACTTCAGCCATATTCTTACGTTCAGCCTTCTGAAAGTAGGTCTTGTTATAAAAAAAACCTTACAGAAATAATATATAACTACTTACGCTGTATTCACCTATTAAACATCTGGAGACAGTATAATTTTGTAATAGCTTCTTTTAAATTTTATATGGATAACACTAAGAAAAATGCAATGTTTTAAAGAATTTTTTTTATTCTATTCAGAATGAAATAAATTTTTTTTTAAACAATGTTAGTTATTCAATGGTTAAAACTGTTCATACTAAAATATACTTACTAAAAGCCAGGAAGGAGTACGTCTGGGCAGTATTATAATTAAATATATACTGCCGAAGAAACTTGCCGAAGCATTTATCTCCAGCCCCAATATATGCGGAGAAAAACAATACACTGCCGCAAAATGTGAAATCAAGTCAGCAAAAGCAATAACACACCCAATATTTCATGAGAAATGATTTTCTTATTGAAATTATTCCAGAGAGGAGAGAAGATAAAAGACAAGGAAACTGAATTTTTTGGAGACTCAGCAATATGTGAAGAAAACGGGACTTGCAGAGGCGAATTAGTTTGATCAGCTAGAAAATAAATGACGATCCCAAAACAAAAGTCTCCGCGACGGAACTTTTATGACTCTGGAATGGCAGTGGTATGAAAATGCAGACGATAACATAAAAAAAGGGGAGGGAAAACCGACCTTAAGTTGTTAGGCGCCGACGGTTTACAATGATCATTACCTTCATTAATGACTTAATTTTTGTACCCCATACCGAAAGTGTGATACTTCAATGGCAGTGCATTGCTTAAAAGAAAGGTTATTAATAGATTGGCTTTTGCTTGACGAGAAGTGAAACGTCTTTGAATGCTGGAAGTTGAATGGGGAAGTAGGGAAAAAATGCAGGCGTTTTATGAAAATACAGGGAAAATTGCCTTTTTTTTCGGTTGCTATTGAAAATGATTATTGAGGCTGGCTGAAGGAAATGTAATATCTGGTAAAGCTTCAGATGCAGACGAAGCTTTGAGAAACAACTCAAATAGTTAATTATTTTTTTTAGCGGGTGGAATAATGTTAGACAATGGGTTTTCTTTCTGAAGTCAAAGGAAAGAGCCTGAATAAAATTGCATCAACAAGGGATTATTTTAATGTTTAATGCTTACTTTTATTTTTTAAAATTAATTTATAACTAGCCAAAAAATAATAACCTTTACTTATAGACAATTATCTTGGGCAAATAGTTACTTAGATTTACCCAACAATGCAATTTCCGAACATTTCAAGATTTCGAATTTTTTCAGAACTCAAAATGCCTTAATGTGCCTTGCGTAAAAATGCAGATATCAGTCACGTTTGATACTGCCCATAAACTATGCCAATATTGGGTATTCACAAATAAATTGCTCTTGATTATTGCAAACTATCAGATCATTTTTTTCGTAAATGCTGACAATTACTTTAGAAATAACCACAAAAGTATTTTTTTTTATTTCTAGAACAGTAACTCGTTCAGAGAGTATCTTTGATTAACCCTCCAGTACGTTTTCCCACCAGTACATTTCAAGTCATGTGAAATTCCAGTTTAATCATGGCTCAAAATACCCCATTTGAAAGGATAGGTGAAATTCAGTTCACTTTCAAGTATATAATGCATATAAATTACGCATATACAAAAGTCAAACACCGATAATTGGATAGTTTAGGTAAATTATCGTATAATGATATTATTGAATGCCGAAATTTGTTTCATCGATTTAAATCCTGAAAAATAGTACTTTTTTACTTCTATAAAAGTACAAAGTGCAAAGATCAACTTTGACATCAACTTCAAAGCATGTAGATTTCGATTTTATTCAAGGCTCAAAATGTCTTACTGGGATGCATATGCAAAATGCTGTCCTATGGCACAAGAAGTATAAAACATATCTATTACCTTAACATGTACTATTAACTAATAATCTTTTAACTCTTTTAAATTTTCAGATACAACAGATATTCACTAAGTTTCCTAGTCCATGTCCAAGCTTAAAAAATAAATTTATAAGCCACCCTTTTTTCATTTCAGAATTCAGTAATGGCTGGAAAATGTTTTGTCAAAGGAATTGAAATATTGTCATACAGTAAAAATGCTGAACTTAAGATAAAACTGATTGTGAAGACTTTTCACTGTCTAAACAGGACTGTATGACTAATTTAAAGCAACATCTCAGGGGTACGCAGAAGGAAATTCTTTGGCTGTAATCACAGTGGGGATATTGATGCATACTAAAATTATTTTCCGTAAAATAATAGGCCTTCTGTCCCTACCTTGTAATAATATTTTTATTTTGGGGCTCTTAAGTTGCTGTCAATTTTTAGCCGAAGCAGAATGAGGGAGAGGATATGAAGTTTCCAACTTATTTAACTAACTGAGAGCCATTTTCGAGTTAGACAGTGTTTAAGGTAATACAAAATTCTTTTCCCAGAAGCATTTATCTATATAAGTATTACTTCGATGTAATAATAATTTCAATGCATTCAATGCATTCTATAGTTTCAGATGTAAAAGGTCTTTAAAGAGCGTGGTGATGCGTAGGGAAAAATAGCCCAAAAAAGCTTTTTTAAATAATAATAATAATAATAATAATAAAACCAACTTCTTGTCAAACATTAGGAACCATCAAAGCGAGAAATTAGACAGAAATCTGACAAAATTCAACACCTCCTGAAACTTGGTCCAAGTTGTTAATAAATTGTTGAGATTATCTTGTAGTAGAATTTGCCTGTAAAAGACATTTATGACCACTGTCGTCAAATTTACAATGTTGATAACGTCATCCCCATGGTTCAGACAGAAAAAAGACAGCCCATAAGGAGGTGAAGAGGGAAATCACATGTAAAGCAACAGTATCTCTCCCTTATAGTACATAGAAAAAGTCGCATTTTATTACGTCAAACACTATTGTCAGTGCAGTATAGAACGAAGTAGTGTTCCCGTAACGTAAAAATGTTTCGGTTCTCTCCAACAACAACAGCAAAAGAAAAAGATTGATGTTATTTAGCAATGCACTGTACTGAATGTTCTGAATGCACTGAAGTAATATTCTGTGGCTGAGTTATTTATTCACATTTAATATCAATGTGCATGTATTTAATATAAATATATAAACTCAGTCATATGTTTTCTTTAATATTTCAAAGACTGATCACTATCATATGAGATAATTATTTATCCAATGTTAAAAATTTGTAATTCCTGTATTTTGCTTGCACATTGTTGGATTTGCAGAGGTCTTGACTTATTATAATATTAGCTTTCTCATCATAACTAGCTGAATACCCGTGCTTCGCTACGGAGTATATTCAAATTAAATACAACGGCCAATGTCTGAAATTAAAGCCCCCCAAAAAATAAATAAATATATTTATAAAAAATCGTAGCGGATAATTTTATAGACAAAATAAGGTAGAAAAAAATATTCAAATTAAATACAACGGTCAATATATGCACTTAATTTGTATGTTTAATATCCATAAAACATACTAATTTGAAGTAAATTCTTAAAAAACTTCCATCTCAATTAGTCTACTGGTATAATTTTATCTTTTACCGTATTTTAATATTTTTTGTCAATTTATTTCGTTATTATGCACATGACGCAAAATTAATTTGAACGAAAAAGATTTCATTTTAAAGGATTTTTTATAATCTTTGTCTTGATATAAATTTTATAACCCTCAGATTATTTTTTTAAATGCAAACTTAAAGAATGTTACAAAAACAGCTTAAAAATTGTGTTAATTTAAAGCAACTGTAACTAGTTGGTGTATTACAAGCGATGTATTTTTTGAGGAAAAAAGTATATCTATTTATTAAATATAAATAAATTCTAAATAAATTATTTAATAAAAACCAATACATGTATTTCAAGATACATGAGTTATACAAGGGAAGATTTCTTGTGCCCCATTGGCACAGACATTTAACCATAACAGTTTGGAGTTTATGCTTCGAAGTTATCTATTAGAATGCTCTTGAAAATTGTTCTATAATATTGTTCAATATTACGATATTTTGTTGATAAAAAATTATAAAAATAATAAAATATAGTCGAACTATTTTCAATAATAAGTGTTTATCAAATTTGATTCAAACCAATGGAAGTTATATATCAGAAATAATTTTTTATTTATCGTCCTGCTTTACTTTTGAATTCAAACTCATTTTAGTTGTAATTATTTTATCGAAAATCTTCATTTCAGTCTCTAATGATAAGAATACAGTTATATTTTATTAGTAAAGTGCGATAAACTCTCAATAAGCTATTTTTTAAAGAAAAATATAAGAGATAAAGAAACACATGATAAAGAAATAATTAATTAATATCACGTCTCAAATATGTAGGAAAAAGGATACAATGAGAGACAATATTTTTTTAATTGAAGGAAGTGTATTAATTATAGAAACTCTAACTAATTTGAAAGTATGCAATTTAAAAACGATATGCTTCCTACGGAATCTGTGTTTATAGAAAAATATTCATAACAAGCTAATATTTAAAAAAACGAATTTCAGAAACTTGACTGTAATACACATTAAAATAATTCTTTCAGCTTATCATATAAAATTATTGTGAAAAAAAATCTGTTTATACGTTTATAAAAAAAATGTTTCATAACGACTTTCATATACTGACTGTACACTATATTTAATGACAACCTACGAGATGTGATGATTTTTTCGTTTGTTCTAAATTTATAACAGTCCAGATAGCAACTATAACTCTCAATAGACCAACTGGTTCTTATTTTCACCGATAGCCTGAACCATTCAACGGATGAGGATGCGGAGAGCAGCTGTTGCTCTCAGATTTTCCAGCCCGTGATAACAGGGATCAAATCAAATTATTATGCCTGCTGGCGCCATCTATTGAGAGGCGTAGAATGTATACCACTGGTACTGGAAAGGAAAAAAATATGAACCTTCTTTTATATATATAGTTTTTCAATATGATTTTAGTGCAATTAAAGAAAATTATGTACTGTACAGTGTAATGTATTTATTTGCTGTTCAGTATTATTTTAAAAGAACATTATATAATGAAAAAGCTTGAAGAGTTACCAGTCATTGACTGTCATTCACGATTTAGAAGTAAGTAAAACAAATACATACAGAGAAGAAATAGAGACTAAATAGAAGAAAGCTAAAAATGCATTATTCCCCAACATCAAGCTCTTTTTAGCCTAATAAATAAAATTTAAATTCGTAATAAACTTACTGGGAATTTTATTATGAGAGGAATCTCTTAAGAACTCCGAGAGAGAATGAAAAAGCTTTGAATTACGTAGTTTGCACAAACATAATTAGTCAGATTACTCTAGTCACAAACTGTAGTAACTGTAGTTAGATAATTGCTTTTAATTTTATGTTAAATCAATAAAAATAATCTTGTTGAAAAAAAAATTATAATTCATAAATAATTTGCCCTTGAGATTTTTTTTTATTATTTGATCTAAAGAATATTTAAAATAAAACAGTTAAAAACTTCATTATAGTTTATATTATTTTTGACAACATTCAGTTTATATCTTAACCAAAAACATAGAGTAATTTAAGTTAAATGTTAAACAATTGGGAAGAATTTCTGACAGCCATTAATAAAACTATTTTTGAAAAGGATTTGATAAAAGTTTTCTTTATTATAAATCTTCAAACAAAAACTTTTGTCTTTACATCAAACACATTGATGTTATTTACATTGGTATAATCTTTAAAAAAATAATCAAGAATTTTCTTTAAATTGTACCTAACTTCGTTCGCAAAATATTTTTTTTAAAAACTTTCTTCCTTTCGCTTATTTTAAGATTAAAGTTTGTACCTAGAACTAATCAGTATTTCACCACTTATTCTGGTCCTGACTATTCCTGTCGTCTACTAACTAACTCCAAACTATAGAAAAAAATCCTTTCTACGCTCTTTTTTTTTCCATTTTTTTTCATTTTTCCCCTTTTTCCTTTTTTCCCCCTTTTCCTTTTTTTTTTCTTTTTGAATAAGCATACAAAGTTCGCTGTAACACAAATACAACGTCATTTCCTTATTTCAACAATTGCGTAACATTGCCACAACAACATGGTGTTATAAGAGGAATGTGTAAATGGATCGACTTGTTACGTCTCGATCCATTTAAACATAACCGACTTCAGTCCTTGGATTCGACTAACTGATTAATTTAAAGTTATCTGATGTGTATTATCAAAATTTTACTCTACATTTAAACACATTGCTGTGATTTATTATAAATCCTTTAGTCGTCTGATACAGTGTTCTTTGTCTGTTATGTTCTGTCATCCTCGCACTGAGCATGTAAAGCCTTTCTCATGTCTCTACATAAATCTATAAAAATAGAACTTGTTTGAATCCTTAGAAAAAGGCATTTTTTTCCTAATCTGATACCAATAATTCTCTTTTGTAAATAATTACCAATATCGAAACCATGAATTTAAATTCAACTACCCTCCTTCAGTTACAGTTCCAAGGTATTTCAAGGTAGTGTTTTCCTCAATGAAGAATTAAACTTTCTACACCAGAAACGGTACCCTCTCCCCCCCCACACACACACACCTCACGCATACACACATACGCATACATACGTACTTCCCCATAGAAAAGTGTATAGGTTGTGCCACTGATCTGTTTAAAAGGAAATAAGACAGCAACATAAAAAAAAATTCTAAGTATTACATTATCTCTGTTCTACTATAAAATTTTTCTCAAATACAGCAATTTTATTTGAGAATAGATATATTTGGGATTCTATTTGAGAATCTATATATTATATATAAAAGTTATTAATTTTATAAATACCTGCAGAAAGGAAATAAATCAACTGTCTATGTCGGGAACTACGAAACGTAAAACTTGAGCCAATGACAGAGTGAACTACTTGACCAATAGTATAAAAATTTATATTTGTAATTTAATATGTTGGTAATACCTTCAATTCAAATTAGGATGGTAGAAGAGTATTACATTATCTCTGCACATTATTTGCACATTTTTTATTAATACACATTAATAAAAAATTAATGATCAAAATATAAATATAAATAAATGAGGACGTGTGATATTTGCCAGGGCACCTTTCCGAACCATAGCAAATGCATAATTCGCAATATCTAGAGGAAAATACATTATAAAATCCGGAACGATCATTTAACTGTAAGCAAACTTGTTATTGCACCTTATTGAACTTTTACGGCTTTGATGAGTTTTTAGTAACTTACAAAAATCGTTTATAATTCAAAAATCAATTCAAATGTCCATTATACTTACCTGATATCTGACTCCCTAGGACAAACTGTGCAGCTAAAGGTATCTGACTGATCCGTTTTAGTTTACTACCTTTTTATGCTGTCTGCTTTTAGGCCTTCGTAAACACAGGTGCATCATTAGAAGTATTCCTGATGAGAAGACGAGAAATAATTGAAATAAAAAATAGAGTAGAAAAACAAAAGTTTAAATAGAAATACAGCATGTCTCTCAAGTTGAAAATCATTAATTTTCATCATTGAAGTAAAGAAACAAGCATTAATGGCCAAAACATTTTCAAGATTAAATATCTATATATATAAAGCAGTTCCGTAACTGACTGACTGACTGACTGATAGATAACGCACAGACCAAACCGCTCTACCTAAAGAACTGAAATTTTGCATGGCGATTCATCTCATAGTGTAGGGGTGCACTAAGAAATATTTTTGAAATATTCTTCTTAGATTTTTTTAAAATTAAATTTTTAAACTGTTGTTGTAACCTTTTTAAAGTTTGCATTTAAAATAATAATCTGAGGGTTATAAAATTTATATCACGAGAAAGATCATAAAAATTACTTTAAAATGAAATGTGTTTTGAATCTTTACCTCCATTTACTGATTTTTGGGGAATTTTTAAAGATTAATTTTTAGAATTTAATTAATTAAATGCTGATCACGTGGTTTCTTTTCTTTTTGTGATACTTTAAACTAATTTTGCGTCACGTGCATAACAACGAAATACCCGTGCATCGCTACTCCGTAGCGAAGCACGGGTATTCAGCTAGTCTTTTTATAAAGAAAATTCCAGATGTACTACATAAGTAATTTTTGCCTGGTAACACCAAAATCTTTGAGGAATCTTTTTATTGAAAACATGTATTGTGTTCATGAAAGCATATGAAGTTCACAAATCCAAAAACTATGAATAGTTAATTCATAGTTTTTTGTTTTGTGATCTTCGTAAGATAGGTCATTCAGTTTTACAAGAATTAGTGTTTTGATATCAAGAAACATAGAAATTTTCAAATACCTCGAAATAAAAATTTGACATTGGACAAACTTTTATACAAAAATACTTTGTAAAAGGTGAGACATGATGAAGCCTTTTTTTTATCAAATAATCTCCCAAAATAACTCTTTTTGCAAAAAATATTTAAAGATTCATTTTATAAATATAACTTTAAGAAAGATTATTTAACTTTCTTTACAATGGCTCCACATTACATTTATTAGACACCCCTTCAAATTGTATTACTATTAAGTAATTTCTTGTAAAATTTCGTTATTATTTTACATTAGATACTCATTATATATTTTCAGTTATTACTTATGTGTAAGGATTTATAATTGTAAAATCTCTAGAATTGATTAATGATGTAGCTTCGAAGTGTAATAATGAGGAAAATATTATTGTAGTATAGTGAAAATGCATATCTAAACATAATAATGACAGAGATTTTTAATAATTATTTATGAATAATAATTTACAATTTTAAAATCCCCGGAATAAAATAATGATATCACATTATAATGTAACATCATAATGTACTAAAGACATACGTTAATATAATAATGTTACAAATATAAAAATGACGTATATCTAAATATAATAATGCGTATTTTCAATTATTAATCAAGGTTAATAATAAACAATCCTAATATCACGGAATGAAAAAGGGTATTTTTTCATGATGTAGGATCTAAATGTACTGAAGACGTGTTAATTGACATCATTTTGTAAATGTAATACTGATGTACATCTAAATGTTATAATAATGCGCTTTTTCAATTATTAATTAAGGATAATGATTTACAATCGTAAAATCCCCTGAATAGAAAAAGATATCGTTTTATGATATTGCTTTCAAATAAAATAATGATCACACACAGATACACACACACACACACATATATATACACACACACACACACACACATATATATATATATATATATATATATATATATATACACATACATACATACGCACAGGTAATAGAGAAGGTTATTACCTGTGCTTAGGTTTATATCTTGATATTTAAAGTGTCTATGTAAATGATACACATTGATTAACAGCTATAACTGAAATTATGGGGGGGGGCGTTCTATAATTATGTCGAAAGATTCTATCTTAGTCACAGATCATTCCAGCAGTTCCCAAGTATTTATTAGCAGCAATCAAGTTAGCGATACATCTTTTAACTAGGTCTTTTATGAAATAAGAATTTGACCCTACACATAAAGAAAAAAAATGCTTATAATGATTGAAGAGTTTTCTCTGAATTAAAATTAAGAATAAGTAAAAAAAAAATGCTCTGATTCAAATATTACTCCGGTAACGGACTCCTACTCATTCATCTTGGTCATATTTTACTACGAATGACCGCAACGGAAAAGTTTCCGTTGTTTTAGTGGATTGTTTACCTTAATTACAAAAATTCTTTAACAAGACATGTTTAGAGAATAAGTCCTAAAAAAACAGGCACTTTTACCAACGTGCTGCAATATTTTCCTAGGAACGGTAACAGCTTGGCCCCGCAAGCTGTTTAGGTTGCCGGCATTAATGAGAATAACTCGTTGTATAAATTATTTTAAATTACAATTTTCTGAATTCCAAATGAATGACTTACATTAATGAGACTTTAAATGATTCCTTATTTGCGCAGTGATTTAAGGTTTTATGCTTGTTTAATGAGCAATGAGAGCCGAATAGCATAAAACTCCCGGTATCGGAACATTCTTTTTGGGGCAAGTAAAACTAAAAGTGGAGCATGACTGGGTAACAACAAAATTGTTTGACTAATATTGAGTATTTGGGCCATCAAAAAGCCGCAAATTTCGGATATATTTTTTCGTGCGTTTAAAATTTTTGATATTTCATTTGGAGATGTAGCGAATTCTTGTCGTAACGATAAAACTTATGTCTACACCCACATCAATGGTACGTTTTAACGTAGGGTAAGAAAGGTCTGCTAAGAGTTTATGATGGGTAATGGAGTGACATTAAGAAGTGTTGTATTCTTTTGGATACTGGTATATAAGTTTCAATGATACATTTTACGGCGTTCAACTGGATAACGCGCCGGAATTTGGCTCTTGGGTGCTCTGTTCCCGGAAAGAGCCATTGAATGCACTCGTGTTTAATCCGGTTATGGGCACGTTAAATATGTAAGTCGGAAAGTTCCTCCGTGTGGTTTGTAAGGTTGGAAGGAGGGTACGGCTACTCCATATGTCGCCCCAGTAGGTGATCGGACTAAATTCAAGTGGAAACAGGGTGTGATGTTGATTCGCCTATACGCTGGTCCCAATACAAGCAATCAACAAATTCACAGTGTAAGATGGGCATGCCGTAATGTCGAAAGACACAAAGTGGCTGTCCCGTTGGGAAAAAATATTATGAGCTTTACAACGTCCAATCTAGTGTAATGTTTCTTTCAACTGCGTAGATTCTTTAACTTTTATTTAACCCTTTCAAGGGCAACAACCTCCCCCGTTTCTAGGGTGCAAATTTTTTTCCCAATTTCTTTTAACATAAAAAATCTTGGAAAATTTTCCAACGAAAGGTTGCAAAATGTTTTTAGTTCTTTAATCTGATATCAGATGGCAGTAGTAACCATTTTTATGATTATTTAACTGGAATACATTGAATGCAAGGGAAAAAAGGACTAGGTTTTAGCGCTTGCACTGTGCAAACGGCGCCCCTCAAAGGAGCAAGTTACCTGAATTTTACTTTTTGCAAGCAAAATTCTAAAAACTGCTATATAGTATTTTATAATAAGTTTCTCAATATCGTTGCCTAATGTCTCAGTTGTATATGTGATTTCCCCTCTTTATAGATCTTGATTTTTGGCTGCACTTTTTGTATCTAAAATTTTAGACATTTTTTTTCCAACGCTGTCCGCAGTTGTCTTATCGAAAGTGGCCCGTCCACACTGCGAAATTACGTTTGTTATTTTATTATAGGTGCTCCATATAGGTGAGCCCATGAGGAGACAGCACAGGAAAATCCAAACCTTAATCGTTATTCGAACCCGAGGCCACTCAATAGAAGCTTCTAACTCTAAACACTGTAGGAAGTCGGTGGTAAATTCTAGACAAAGGAAGCCTTAAAATAAGAAATAGGTATTACATTTTACGCTCGTATATGTCAACGGTAAACTACGAATTTATCCATTCGTAACAAGTAATGGCTTGCTTGGAAAAAAGAAAAGTCTGAAGTTGTTTGAGTTATTTATATCTCACTATTAATAGCAAAGAATATCAGATCCAGAAGTCTAGAGTCTACACCAGGGATGGGCAAACTTCTCCAGGGTACGGGCTACTTCTAATTTTTTCAAGGTGTTGCGGTTCACCCAGTGACGTAGGTGGGGTGAGCTAAAAAAACGGTCTATAATATTTATTATAACTTAATAATAAATTCGGAGTATGTACTTACCTACATAACTACCAGAAAAAAAACTTACTCTTTTAAAACCGCGTTTAAAGCAAATCGCGTCGGTGTTCCATAAATATGGTTCTTTTAGTATGCGCGTCTTAGGCCTTAGTAAAGGCGGTCAGCCCAAAATGTCTTGGTGGTCCACCGGTCGATCGCGATCGACTTAATGCCCACCCCTGGTCTACACCAAGGATCGTCAACCTTTTATACTAGGAGGGCATATTTTAGAAATGCGGGAATTCGGCGGGCACCGATTTATGAAAAGAAGGAACGGGAGGGTCGGCATTTAAACATGAAAATATTAATGCTACATAAATTTTTAATGCATAAATTCAAATTTTAGTTTAAACAAAACAATCTTAAAATTGATAATTAAATGCGATATGTTACATACTCGTTGTAATGGGACACATAAGTTTAATGAAGAGTTCTCAGGCATTGGTCAAATGAGTGCCAATGAGGCTTGATCGGTACTTTGATTTTAAGTATTTCCCATTGGAAAACAAAGATTCACAAGCATATATCGACTCGCAAGGAGAGTTCAATTTCAGAGCAGGAAAAAGGAGCTGACTCACAACGAGGGGAGAGAGACGCTGTGGAGAGAGGGGGCTGCCCAGTTTTTAATTTTTACGATTTTTCGATTTTTAATAATTTTACTAAAATTACTCGTTATATCTACGAGCGTTTATCTACGGCGGGCACTTTCAAATTGTTTCGTGGGCAACTTGGTGTTGCCGATCCCTGGTCTGCATTGTTCTGTATTTTCTGAGACAGAAATAAATCTGGATTCAAACTGTTACGAACTCTCTGGGTGTTTGCTTAGTAGCGATAAGATGTTTTTCGAGTAAACGCGCGGTGAACTGAATTCATATTGCTGCAATATACCCTCTCGACTTCAACTTGAAGAGTTTAGTGACCCTAATGACTTAAGACAAGTATCCACTATAATTATACAGAATCTTGTAGATGCAGTATTTCAGTATTTCTATAGAGCGTAGGAATTTGTACGACGTCATTTCTCAAACATATTAATACACGTTAAATAGACATTACATTAAGTTTCAGATTGGACGTTACGGGTTTGAGTGACCTTTAGCCGCAATGAATGAGTTACAGTCAGGGCCTTTTTATCGCATGGGCAAATCGGGACTTTGCCCAGGGCCCCCTGATGCTAGGGGGCCCCAAAACCCCCTTGGTGTATGTACCTAGTACTTCTAATAGTATATATAGCCCGTGAATAGTTCTTAGAGGGGGCCCCCAAATAGCATCTGCCCAGGGGCCCCCAGCGTTCATAATCGGGCCCTGGTTACAGTTTTGTGCTAATTGTTTTACTCTAGATAATAATGTAAAAAATAAAACTAAAAACCTAAATATAGTCAAGCTTTTATTTAAAAATGAGTGTGATTTTTATGTTGAGACAAACTTTTGACTATTTTAGGCAAATTAGGTTTATACTTGCTACAGGTACTCTGAATACGTCATCAAGTAAAGTCAGTAAGCCGATTTTAATAAACGTTCTTCACATATTTCATTTTGCAATAGGATGATTCACGAAGATACAGAGACGTGAACAACGTGAGATGTGGGTGGCACATTGTTGTACAGTTTTGTGTCCCAAAATTATGTTTCCAAAAGAACCTGCCTAATAACGAGTGTGAATGTTTCGGGCCGCACATCAAAGTTTGATGAGCTGCATGTGGCCAGCAGGCCCCCAGTTTGAGTACCTCTGCTCTAGAGATCGGCATTACGATTGTTCTGTGTTAATACACAAAACAATCTATAAATAACAAAAGCTTCTATAAATAACAAGCAATGCGTGATATTCGTCTTCAAGAAATATGAATACGCTCGATAACTAATGCATAAAAATAAGTTTCAATATTATTTATTTCAATGCCAGGATGAATGACCCGTGAAATCAAAGTATGGTTAATTATTTTTTTTATTTCAATGGACATATGTCATTTATTCTCAATTAATAGATTTGAGATAAATAAGAGCTGAAACACTTCTAAGTTTTGATTAATAACACTGAATCGAGAGATACGGCATGAGGAATCCGTATGTTCGCCACTGTTTGGATGCACAATACTTGCACATTAGCTTGATACGTTAAAGAAACTTATTAAAATAAAATTAACTCGATGCATCCCGTGACATTAAGTGACTTATTTATCCATTAATCTCCTGATATATATTGTTCGCAGTATAGACTTTAATAAACGTTCTTCTTGGAGATATTTTTTGAAGCTACATTTCTTACACCGAGACCAGCATTCAACCAACTATCGTCTGACGTGAAGGTGTTTTAAGTGACTCCACATATTCTCGCCTTTCTTTCGGAAGGCTGAAATCATTTAAAAGAATATTATTCCTTCATTCCATACTGTGAACTTTTCCCCCAAGATAAATACTTATTACATGCTTTTACAACAGACAGATAACTTAGTAACGGCACGGCACTGCATATGGTCAGCTCTTCAAACCAGGGCCCTCATACTTTTCGCTCGGAAACTTTACTACTCCAGGGATGTAAAAAAGTGTTTATATCAATGACGTCCCTTTAAATGTACTATACATACAGTCCGCATGCAAAGTTCATGGGGGTAGGAGCACACAACTTCTGGGAAAAGTCCTCAAATACCACTATCACACAAACCTTCGCTTGTATCAACTTGAGTTAATCAAATTTAATATACAAGAAAGTAAGAAAACTCACTTTTTTGTAACAGAGAATATTTTGCAAATTTAAAATTTCAAGATAAACTATGAAAGTTACCACAAAATTAAATATAGGCAATGCAACGTTATTTAATTAATAATGAAAAAACAAATTGCACATAAATGCGTCTTTTAATGTCCACTTTCCTGTATTCTTCAAATGAATTCATTTTCCTCCTTAATTAGTTAATCCCACTTAATTAATCGTCTTTTCGGATCTATTTTTCCACCTTTTTCCTCCAACGTACTTTTTCAGTACTGTTTGGAACAGTATTAGATTTAATAATTTGCAATGTTTTTAATGAAAATTCACAGTTTACAAAACACTGCTTTATACAATTCAGTACTTTAGGAAACATATTAGATTTAATAAGTTTAAACGTTACCAGTTTTAATATTTTTGATGAAATTCTCACAGTTTATAAAACACAGCTTTATACAATTCAGTACTGTATGGTACAGTATTAGATTTATTCAGTTTTAATGTTATGATAGCAGAAGGCTGTAAATCTAAAATGATGATGGTAACAATAATTTTTTGTTTAATTATTAAAGGCAGAGTAGCGAATAATCGAAGACGAGTTTCGGCCGTGTTTCTATATTACTTAGATATGTATACATTTATAAGGGAGTAAGACATCACACAGTTTTAAATAATTTATTTTTGAAGATGCGAATAAAATGACTACGCCTGTTTGACCTTTGTCTATGAATACTTTATTCAATGAAAAAACAGTTTTCATTGCTATATATTCTCAACCTAAATATTACCTTAATTTTCTACACCATTCCCTTAAATGAAATGAAAAATAGGGGAAATTAAATTTATTTTACGTTTACTTTGAAACTAGTCTTCACATTAAATATATATATGACATAACATCTTCAAAATATCATGAGTCAGGGAGATTTACAAAAGAGCAATTTGCAACACACAAGTGATAAAAACTGAAAAACGGAATGAGTATAAACTTTATCTTTGCATTTATATCTGCTCCACTAACCGTCTGTCGGAAATTTTTCTGATCTTCAATTTTCCCTGTATTTCCTTTCCAATAAAAATAAATATCCTACCATCTTCAATCGAAATATCCCTAAATCAAAAACTAGATCCTTCTCCTATCGCAAAATAATCTCAACAGAAAAAAAGACATAAAATCTCGATAGCATAAACCACAAATCTGATTCGGATCCCGACAAAAGCGCTTACAAAATGAAATTGAATGTTCAGCTGTAAAACGGAGTCAGCAAAAAAAAACGGTATTTTATTTCTCTATTTCCCGGTGTTACATTTGAAAGTCAGTCGAAGAGACTTACTTTTGAATAAATGTCTGAGAAACTCGCTGCAAATGCAGTTTTCGGTATTCAAAAATTTTAGTGAAAACCAGAGTGATTTATTTTTTCCTTTAGAATTATTTTACAGCTTTTGTGAAGCGTACAGACTGCATACTTGTTCGAAATAGTTTATAGGGGATATCTTACATGCAAAATATTGCATCATATGATCTTCAAACATATAGCATTAAATAAAATAACATGTATGTTATTTTATTTAATAAATAAGTTGATATTTATTTTAGTACTGCATAGGGAACTTTTAACTTTTAAGAAAGATATCTATACAAAAATAACCTAGTTTCTTTAAAATATTTATATTAAAATTTATTCTACATATCTGTGGCATTATATCAGATGTTGATATGTCATTTGTTTCATGTTTTCGCAAATTAAAAAAGTAACTTTTGTTGTGAAATATAAAATCGCTCAATTAAATTTTTCAATCCAAATATCCTGTAATTAATACTCATATTAAACCCTGAGCATTTGGCTGGTCTTCAATGAAAATTTTCAATTAGGGATCAAGTATTGCCTCTTTTATACATAACAGCATTTTCCAATACGAAAAACATAGTATTATTTCATAGTTACGCTATCAGCTTTTGCCACATTAAATAACGACTTTTAAATGTGACATATCAACTTAAAACATAAAACTGAATTTTTCGGACATATCAAGATCTACCATAACGCCACAGATATGTATATTTTAAAGAGCGTTAAATCTAAAACAGAGCACACTCCCTTTTCGTATCTCTGACGTAGTAAAATCTATTTCCTACGCCACCAACAAGTTCTAAAGGCCAACTTTAAACTTCGAAAATACAGTTACACCTCTCCTAATATACATAAACCCCTCTTTTATGGGCTTATTAATATCCCCCATGTAAAAACCCAATAGAACTACTTTATTTTGAGCTCTTCCTTCGCGGAAATTCCAAAATGCAGAACGGACTTCATTTTATAAGTTCGCTGCAATGGATTAAAGCCTTTGTTTGGATATTATCTGAACTTGAAAGATATCAGTGAAATTTTACTCATTCACAATTATTGGACTTATTTCCAATAAAGCCATATACAACAACAACAACAACAACAACAACGTTCACAATTATAATTGAAAGAGGTGATAAATACTTCGTTTCCGAAAGAAAAAAAAACCTCGCGGGACTCAACATTAGCCATTGACAAATGGCGATTAAATTGTTATTTTTACAATCACGTGTGTTCAGCTATAAAAAAACAGGTAGAGAATTTCAATGACAAAAGGCATTCTTCAGAGTAGAATATTTCGGAAGATATCAGAGGAGAACTTGTAGGATGTTTACAGGAGTTTCTGGGCACGTTCTCCCCAAGGGACAGAACTTCGAGGTGTATTCTAGGTAATCATGTATTATTAAAAAAAACATGAGAATTCAAGTTGTAACGATGCAACACTTATAACCTTCAGGAAATCTGGCTTTTTAATCGTGCTTTCTCCAAAGCAAACCCTTGGGAAGTAGAATTGCAATGACGGAAGAATTTCTAAAGAGAGCTGCACACTATCCCTTGAAACGAGTACAGAAGACAGCAAGTTGAAGCTTTTTAGTGCGGGGAAATCATCCAGGTCTCATTGTTTCAAAGGAATAGAGTTAAGTCTCCTATCAACTCAAATGGAAAAGCTTCGATGACATTTTAAAATACGTGAAAATAACTGATGAGCAAGCTGACTTGAACAAGCGTTTCGGAGAGAAAGAAAAGAAGAATCGGTTTTTCATTAACAATGCCACATTGCCTAATCCGATATTCGTCCTCAAAACATACAGATAATTTTTTAAATGCATAATACAACTTCTTAATGCCAACCAGTTGTTGTTGGTTGGATGCAGCCATTTAAGGTGCGTTGTTGTCACTTAATTTTAAAACTCTTAATATCTAAAATTGAAGAAACCGAAATGTGACGGACTTGAAAGACTATCAACATATTAGGTACCATAGAATAGAGGGAAACAGGAATAAACTGACAACAAAAGGAAACAAAATCCTTGCTTCCAAAAAGTAGATTTTAAGAAAATTGAGACTATTGAAACCAGTAGGAACAAAGTTGAAGATTTGAAAGTTTTTCAGTCGTTGATGCAAAAGACTGTACTTATAATATATGTGATGTTATAATATTTAATTGAAATCAAAAATAGAAAAACATAAAAAATTCAAAAATCCAAGAACACCAAGGCAATCGACCGGTCTTTTCATCTTGGATTCTTATAAGATTCTTGGGTTTTTATAAGGTTATTGGGCTCTCATTCTTGGGCTCTTATAATATTTATTTATGTAGACGATAACCAATGAAAATACGAGACTTAGATGTAAATAAATCTGAAGTCACATTTCCTTCCCAGAGAAATAATCACTCAAATTGGGCTCTCATTCTTGGGCTCTTATAATATATACATATGTAGACGATGAACAAGGAATATGCGTGACTTAGATGTAAATAAAGCAGAAGTCGCATTTCCAACCCAGAGAAATAATCAAGTTAAAAAATTGACCACAAGAGGAACAAGAAAAGTTGGAGAGAGATAGAAAAAATGACATCTGCAATAAAGGTGTCAAAGTGTTAGAAGTTTGAAATGTTTTTATCCAAATATAATTATGCAGGGACAATAGATTTAAGGTTTGTTTTGGAGTGCAGTGGTCAACTTTTTTGCTACACGAGGGTTAATTAGATCGGGACCTACAGTTTAAAGCTGATTCCAAACGGCTACAAACATCCATGCCAACAGTGGAACCGAATGTCAGCGCCTTAGCCATTCGGCCATCATCCGGACCAACAGATATAACGAAGTATATAAGTTTACACCGGAAAAGGAAATGCAGTCCGAAAAGAAGACTTTATATGCAATGTGCCTGTTTTTCAAAAAGCTTTTTTCTTTAAATTTAATTTTCTAAAAAAAACAACTTTAATTTTCTAGCAGCAAACATCACAAATTTAATACTTTCAATGATTAATTTCAGAAATGGTTAAAATTCTGAAAAAAACTACCAGCTATTTTTCTACACATTTAATATCATACGCAAAACTATAATTCAAAAATATGCATTTACTAATGGAGAATTAGAAAAATAATGATAGAAAAATTCCCCATAGCTTAAAAGTCTAGAGATGATTGTCGACTGATACATCACCTTAATGTCACATTAAAAAGGAATTTCAAAGTCGAAAGAACTATTGTTGGAACACCACAAATATCAAATTGCTTTTGATAAGTAAATTTAACTCTACCCTTCCCTGACATTTAGTTTTGATTGGGCAATATGGTTGATTCTCTCCATTACTGTAAACAGGCTTATCGAAATTTAAATAGAAACGTTCATATTTAGCTATTCATAAAACAGATCTGTAAGTAATATTCAAAAATTCGGTGAGTAGTTGACCAAACCCCTTCATTTACGGTCACCTGTCATTTACGGTCACATTTTTCAGTCTCGTGGATGGCCCTAGTAATTGAGGGGTGTCAGTGTAAAACTGTGTTGTTCTGTTTATTAATTTATTATTTGAAAAAATCATAATTCAAATAAACGTTTTGGGAAAAGTGAAGAAATTCATTTGGGGCTTATCAGAATCATAAAATGAACCACTTTCTTTCTATTTATATGTAATTTTAGTTAATAATTTTAAGTAAGTGTTTTTATTTAAACCTCATTGAAGATTATAATTTAAGTATGTTTATAAGCAATAAGATTCTATTAAACCACTTAAATATCTTAAGCAACATGTCCATACGTAGAACAGTTTTCGTGAATATTTATTTAACTCAAGACCATCAATGGGTTTACATTCTGTTCATTTATAAATATGTTTAAAGTCATTCTAAAGAAAAAATATTTTTTAAAGTTATGAATGGAGGTTATAAGCTTTGGAACACTCTTATAAAAATTCTAACTGTTAAATTTATGCATTAGAGTGCACATATAACAAAATTTATATAATGATTATTTCTGTAGAACCTTGACTTTTAATGACACATAAATTTTAATTAATAACCCATGTTACAAAAAACATCTTTCGACGTAAAAGATTCGACAGGCATTACAGTATCCAGATATGTGTTTCAGGTAAATTGTTAGTTTTGACTAATTGTTGTAAAACCTTTAAAGTTACTTGAAAATTTTGATTAAAATACCTTTTTGATAAAAGAAACTATACAGAGCAGATTTATGATCTTTTTAAAGATTTTTTAAGTTTGAATATATCTAAAATGTCAAATATGTGAGTCTATAATTAATCTCATTTTAAATATTAGAACTCGATTTTATTATTGAAAAATTTCTTTATTGAATTTTATTGCTGTTAGATAGGTGTAAAATACTTTTGTTTCCTATGCCTTTTTAAGAAATTAATGTAACGGATTTTTATTTTTATTTTGGGGAGAGCGATAAATTTTTGTACTCAATATTTTTCAATTTATCAACTATCTCACTTGTTATCATACAAGTCTTATTGTAGATAGTCCAGTCTTGTTATAGATAGAGACTTGGTTTTGTATTTTTAGGCTTTTTATATTTTACTAGATTAAGATTGTGCAACCCAAGTTTATTTTTATTTATGGATTTTCTTTATCACAAAGTTTTCAAGTATATTTTTGTAAATAGAGATTTAAAAAATAATCTATCAATTTTGTCTCACGTCGTCAAAGAAAGAAAAAAAATTGTTTAGCGAAGTTTCATCGATATTTCTGACAATTGATTAAATAAAACTCTTACTTAAATTCAAACTGTGTGAAATTAAATTCTATTTAAAGAATTTTCTTTAAAATAAAAATTTTCATGTCAAACCATGAGACATCGTTAGAGACTGGCTGATCTGCATACTAAAAGATTTATTTAAAGGTGAACTCTTACGGCTTTTCCCCTTTTTTAATAATAAAATTGTTTTAATCTAGTATTGAATGATCTTAAAGGGACTCACTACCCTTAAATCTTTAAAACATTCGATTTTTTGAAAAAAAAAATATATGTTAAATCCTAATCATTTCTGAACAAAATAAAGCAAACCGCGTGAAAATATTCCGCTTATTTCCGGAGATATTGATATTTTAAATATTTAATTACTGATCAAGTTTATGGTAAGAAAAATTTTAAACTCATTTTTCTCAAAATGTAATTTAGCATCATTCCGCAATTGATATCTCAAAAACTATGAAACATAATTCCATAAAATTTTTATCAATGCATAATGATGTTATTTTATTGCGTCTGAACTAGAATAATTGCAATCACTTCACATTTTGTTATTTTTTTTAGTGGTAAATTAATGGAAAATTTTAAGGAAATTTTAAGTATATTTTGATCAGTTTTAAAAAAATTGAAAAAATATTTTAATGTTGAATGTTTTATGTTCAATTGTATTTTGAATTATTTATTTTAAATATAAAACAGGAATTATACATTTAAGTGTAAAATTAATTTCATAGTTCTGCGCGCAAGCCAGTATACAATACAAATACTTGAAAAACAAGGCATATCTAAAGCATTTAAAAAAATTATTTAAAATTATTTTGAGAGTTGAAAATCTTTTTGTTAAAAAAAATAGATCAATTTATCATATACAAAAAATTTGGAAAAATTGGTAGTAAATTGAAATAGTTACAAAGAGTCAAAAAGTATGAAAATATGCCTTATTTCCTCGACTTAAGGGTTGTGAGTCCCCTTGATACAAAGAATTTATGCAAGTAATTTAAAAATTATATAGTATTTTTTAAAGCAACTCATCAATCATAATATTTACAGATTATTATTATATATATTTTTTAAATATATATGTCGATTACAGCAGTGATCAAACGATCTGGTTCCCTCCAGTGCGAATTAAAATTTTGTTGAGAAGCGGGGAGGACAAAACTGAGCTGATAACAATCCATTTGGTAAGATGCCTCTTCTTTCGAAAATTTATTCGTTTAAAATTGGGAGTAAAAAAACTCTATGATTCCTAATTGCTCGTAATAAAGATAGCAGAAATGAGAAAACTCGAGTACTTTTGTCAGGTAGATTTTTGAGGACGCCCATCCTCTCTCAATTAACATGGCACGCATAAAACCTCCAGTTTTTCCAGTAAAATCAACCGCCACTGGTAATAACAAACTTAACACAGCAGTTATCGAAAGTTCATTAAATATGTAATTAGTAAGGAGAGAGCTCCATCATTTAGCTGTTGGTAAAGCCGGAATGTGGACTGATACATGGGAATTCGGGCGATATTTTCTGATACTTACATAGGGAAAAAATACATTTAATTTTTGGTTATTGTTATTACTTGCAGAGTTAAACGTCGCGGTCATTATGAACGCAATCAAGTAAAAAAAAAATTAAATGTGTTCAGAAGTATGTGACCGTTAGAAATTGGTAATTAAAGTTTCATTAGTTCCTTTTTAACTTTAAGTTTTCGATTTCGTCCGTGTTTTTGGGTTATAAATATCAGTTTTCTCGCCATTTATAACGCAGTTTCGTCGTTGTAATTCTCTTTAATTGACGTTATATTTAGTGATAAGCGGATCTGGAGCATAATGATTCTAAACAACACAAATATTTAAGAATTTGAAGGAGGATGAAATTGAATGACACCTTTTTTATTGGGGAAAGTGCAATCTTCAGTTACATAACAGCGATCGTCAATTATTTCTTATTACAAGTCGGAAATGAAAGTACATATTGATATTATTTAAATTAATGACATTTTAAAAAGGAATTTATATTTAGGCGTTTATAAAGTTAGTAGACTGTTTAATATTAAATGCACAGGACTTCATATTTTCTTTCGTTTATTAAATTACTATACTTTTTGCATAGACTTAAATTAAATTTTAAATATAAATTATTTTAAATGGTTTGTAAAATATAAAAGTTCAATCTGTTTAAATAAGCATTTATATATAAAATTTTCATTTAATAAATATTCAAATTAGGAGCAAAATTTTTGTTTCTGGCAACCAGTTTATAAGGCCTTATTTAAATCAATACGAGTCATAGAAGCAAAAATTTAACTTACTTTTTTTCAAATATCAATAATTATATGTGAAAATATTAGTGAAGGTGTATCAAAACTTAAAAAATCTCCGGTATCTACTTTCAAATTTTTAAAAAAATAACTTGTAGATATCCTATAATTTTCCTTGGAGCATTTTACTATTACTAAGAATAAAATTGAGCTATTCATCCAGTGATTTTGATAATTCTCGACCCTTATATTTTTGCCAACATTTTCTTAAAACTTCTCTAGAATTCAAATACAGAAGGTCGTTCGCACTTTATGGAAACGATTTTGAAAGTTAAGTTTTATGTATAAATGCCGTATTTTTTGTGGTGATTTGCTTCTATCTGATAGCCATGTTTGTTGACAATAGCTCTAGCTCAAATTTTCCATGAAAGTAAAATTTTCTGAGTACTATCATGTCAATTTTACCCCATTCCTCTTGGACTGTTTTCCAAAGTCCGTTCAGTGTTATTGTATACCGTTTTCCTAAGGCTCGTTTTAATAAACCGAAAGCGCAAAAGTCCATTGGAGAAACGTCAGGTGATTTTACAGGTGTTTCATTAAATGGGATACACTTTATTCCTGTTTCTGTTCTTTCTTTGCTAAATAAGCGGCAGTTGATTTAAACGTGAGGCTTTGTCCATATGAAGCTCAACTTCAGCTTCCGTATAAGGCTGGAATTTCTTCTTCAAAAATTGGCTCTAATATATTTTGCTGATAGTAGAGTGAATTAATTTTGGCTTTACTTGGGACTTTTTAAATTTTTAATTTGCCGTTGTAACAAAATCCTGCTACTATCATGAATCCCTTTGGGAACTTTTCTGTACACTGACGAAGCCATTTCGTACGGTCATTCCCGTCAGTTGACCAATAGAAAATTGATCGTGTTTTATTGTATTCACTTAAATACACCCATACCTCATCGAGTGTAACCAAAAATTTCCATTTTTCAGCAGCTAGATGTTTTTCATATAATTTTCTACAATTTGTTTTTCTTTAAGCAATATGCTTTAGAAAAAGCAGATGAACTTTAAGTTTAAACAACTTTTTTAACTTCAAATCTTTATGAATGATTTTACTTACAGTGTCAGAAGACATTCTTAGTTTCGATTCAATGGATCTTTGAGTCTGCAGATTTTCTTTTAAGATCAGAGATTTCACTTTCTTGATAATTACCTGCGTTCGAACAGTCTTAGGATGAGGTTTCGCGGTCATATTTTCATTTTTACTTTCAGTTAGACGTTTTTTTCTTTCAAATTTAATCTATAATAAATACTTTTTTTTAAAAAATGCCATAACCGTGATGCTTACACCCGCTTTATAATTTGTTGATACGAATATTTCTCTTCGGAAAGCACAGTTACGTAACCTTCGAGTCATTTATCAATTTTAGGAGCCATTTTCAAAATAAATCTTTTATTTTTCATTCCAATGAAAACAAAACAGTAGCAGACGATTATTCTGAAGTTGCCAAATTTTTATCTCAAAATGCAAACGCCAAAAATAAATTACAAAATCGTTTCCATAAAGTGCAAACGACCTTCTGTAAAAGCTTAGAAGAAAAGGCTTGAATGCTTTTAGTTTTATTTTGTTTCTTCCTAGTTATTTTATTTAAATGTTAAGGGGACTCCTACCTTTATTAAAAAACTTTTAATGGCTCAAACTGCTATAAATTATCACTTGCATTCTTTATTTAGCTTTAAAAAATCTAAACTCCCCAGGAAATAGAATCCATAACTTCTGGTCACTGAATGGCTGTGCTGACCTATATACCAAACAGCCGTGCCATTATCTCCGTGCAAAGCATATTTTAGGGCTGTAATTTGCCTATTCACACAATGATGTAACGTAACGTGATTATGTGTGTTTGATGTGAAGTACAGTGCAATATTAAAATATAACTTTATTGTTGCTGTTTATGCCCCTGGCCGGAATGTAATCCAGGTCTATATAGGCTTCCGGACTGAGGGGTGCGGCTTCGGTTTATAATGGCACCACAAGGGTTGGAGTCCGAAGGTATTTAAAGGCACTTGTCGGAATTCGATCTAAACACCCTCAGTACCGAAAGCCAACAAGCTACCATTAGGCTACCTCTGGCCCATAATTTCATTAAAATATTTGACCCGATTATAACAGATGACTAGAAATATCTATTTTTAAATTTATCTTGTCTTCGTCAGTACGGAAAATGTTTTTAGTTTGGTCAGTATTTTAGATTGTATGCTCATTTGACCATGTCATGTTTAGCCGACGTTCATGAGATAATATCTGGAGATTGGTAAGGAGCAAATCGCTTGATTATCAGAACTTTAAGCCGTGAAAACTTGGTCTAGATGAAAGCCTTTTCTGAAAACAATAAAGTAAGTAATAAAGTAAAGCAAATTAATTTCTTACGTTTACTTTACGTCTGGTCGATCACTCTGGGGGGCAATTACGTTGCCATACAGAGTATATATATTCTGAGGAAGTTGTTTCTCCCAAAGAATGATAAAAATGCAGATTATTCATTTACCTCCGTTAGCCATGATGCAGGGAATTAAATAAACCACACCATTGTATTTTCTCTCTTATAATCTGCTTTTAATTCGTAAATCGGTCGTTCCGTTTCTCTTGCAACAACGGCGACCGTTTTGCAGATTGTTAGGTCACTGGATGCAGTGTTAGCTAAGTAGTTTATAAGAGCAATATAAAAATGATACTTGCTTATTTTGCCATAAAACTTCTTTAAAGTTTTAAGATTAGAATCCCTCTGATCATTAAACTGTGTTAAGTAGACAAACACCGATTCTTTATAAACTAAGTTCTCAGTATCGAGTAGCTAAAAGGATTTAAATAAATGAAAAGAAGTACCTCGCTTTCGACAATTCCGTTGTACCTATTTTTAAATATTTAGATATATGCCTATACCATGCCGATGAAGTCATTTATAAAGGCAGTTTGATTCCCAGTATGTTACAAGACTAGGGATTTTAATAGTCCATGCAACAATGCCTCGGGACTAATGTTTGTGCCCTCACATTTAATAAAACATGTGTTCAGTGTTTGAATCATCTTTAATTCAGAAGTGTTTTTTCCCATTTATTATAAAAAAAATTGCGAGGCAAAACGTAGAAATTTTTTATAATGCTTCAGAAATGAAAGAAGTAAGGTGAGAGATGTATTAGTAACTTTTCTTGAGAACTTGAAACATCTGCAATGAAAATTATTCCCCATGAGAGATAGTTTAACGAGGCTATGCCTTTGTTAGGCAAATTATCCTTAAAAGTAGTCCGCCATTTATCTCCTATTCTAAGGGTTTTGGGATTAATTTTTCACAAGCATAGTATAGATATAATTCTCTTGAATGTGAAATCACGAAATGTCTCTTGAAAATTGCCTTGAAAGTTGTACCTAACTATGTGGTAACATGAATATAGTTTCGGTAAAAGGCATTGACGGCAAAACAAAAGACTTACTTTAAGCCGGTAGATTACATGTCCTTTCAATTCTTGGTTATTTAATAAAAGATTCATCCAAATACTGTTTATTATTTTCAAAATGCTGACATTTCATTCAATAGAACGTTCACTCAAGTAGTATAACATTACACAAATGTTTTAATATTATCTTTTTGCACAAAATTCAAGAATAAACTTCCTATAAGTGAACGTTTAAGCTTTAATAAAGAAGTGCTTTTGGCTGGATCAGACTCCTGTTTTCCAGTTAGATATAGCGCCGAAACTCCATTTTCACGAATTTGATAATTCACTTATTTGCTATCAGGAAATAATCAAAACTGGATTTTTCGGCTTTCTGCTAAGTTAAAGTTATTAAAGTTTATCAAAAATATATTTCTGTATTGTACTGTATGTGCATAATTATTTTTTAAACTATTGTAATAATTTCATTTCCCTTTAAATGATCCCCTTTTAATCAGTAGGCATTGTGTTGCTGTAGAGTGTGTGTACATTGCTGGTACTAGAGATATTCACCGTTTTTCCTCTTTCATAGGTATTCTCTGCAATGATTCCATAGAATTCGACTACTTCTTGTACTATTTTTATTACCTACTGATATGCACTTTTGAAAAATTCTTATTATTAGTGTTGAGTTGTATCATGTTGTTGTTGCTTATGCCATTTGACCGACAGCAATATCAGATCAAGTCAGATCAAGGCTATGGGCGATGAATGCGCGGCTCCTGTTTTGACTAGCACCACACGGGTCGGAGTCCGACTTGGCCAAAGCACCAGTCGCGTAATTTTGAACCGAGTCAAGTGACGAGACCATAACACTTGATCCCGCACCTCCAGAGGTAATTTTGAGAAATTGGTGGACATTGCAGCCACGACAGATTTTACGTGCACCAGCCGCCATTAGTGTACACGGCAGTGGATTTGTCAGCGACGAGCATCGGACCAGTGACATTCAGATCACCAGCCCATTGCTCTTGCCAACTGGACCACTGCGCCCGTGTTGTATGATGTATTGGCAGTTAACAAATGGTTGGAGTAAATTGTGAAGAATTAGTACGTGTATGTTTTGAACATTTGATTAATTCCATTAATTTTCACTCTATTAAATTCCTTAACTAAAGCCTTCACATTGTAAAATGTATATACAATGAGAGAGAGATAGAGGGAAAGAGGAGCAAATAAATTTTTAAAAGAATAGACGGCTAATTTTTCAAACTTAGTTACATAAAGGTATATCAGAAGTCTAATAAACATTTAATTAGCGAAATTTATTTATTTTTCTACTTAAAAATTTACTCTTCCAAGGCAGCAAACATATTAATTACAGAAAAATCAATTATTTTTCTTTGATCTGCTCATTTTTCAGCAAACCAACAAAACCATGGAAAAATCCCCTTTCTGAAACACATTTAATTTTTTTTTTTGTATCCTACCTTAGTTCGGGACAAAATAGTTTTAACCCATTATAATTACAGGTAATTTCTATGGAAGCATCTCGTTTTGATCTTTTGTCCCTGAAAAAGTTTCACAGTAACCATTTAATGAAATATTTCGTAACTTAATAGTAACCGAACATTCTTCTTACTACAACGGCCCTAACAAGATCGCCTGCAAGCCCAACAAAGATGAGGAAAAACTTCTATTGCAAGTCATGTTTTAATTTCCTGCACGTGAGCAAAACAGAACCGATAAATCTTAATTGGTGCAGAGCGAGGCGAGTATGCGGCGTGTTGCCTTTTTTTTTTATCCATACACCATCATTCTCTTAGAAATTCCGAGTGTAATGAAACACTTCCTAAAGGTAAAATGCAAGGTAATTTTGCTAATGAGAGAACATCCTTGTAGTTTGAATGAAACCATGAAAAAGTTTCTTAAAAAGTGATTCTTTTGCAGCTTTCATTCTCTTATAGGAAAATGCCTCACACACCTCTTAATTGCTCGGTGAATAAAAGACGCCAGTATTTTTATTAGATTTTTGTTCGCCCAGAAAACTTTTAGTGCCGAACTAATGAAACGTTCGATGCATGCTCACAGAAATGCTCCTTGCCTTTTGCATAAGATATTGTTAATGAGTAGTGTAGCGGGGAGGTTTATGTTAACAAGTCAATGAAGAAAATATTTATATATTCTCTGACCCAAGTTTACACAGAGTTGGATTTTATTTTCGTTTTCGTATTTTTGAGAATTTTATTTGTTGTTAGTTTTTGCCAGATGCAATGGCGCCAGTTGCATGCTTCACGAAGCCAACGCTAATACGGCAAAGAATTCTGCTCTAAATTCCCATATATTGAAAGATGGATGTTACGGTCGAAAATTGAAAAGGTATAGTAAAATACTGAACTACAAGAACTTATGTTACACATTTTTTAATAAATAATTGTTATTGATAATTTTAAATGTCATTCATTAATATGGTTTTCCCTCATAAACCTAGTCCCCATTATTTGGATTATATAAGATCTCACTGTTTAAATCTAAAACTTTTAGAAAAAACTGTTTGTTATCTATTTTCTAAAATTTACTATAATTTCTCGTATTTAAGATAGTCCACTACTTTGGGGAAAATTTGTGTCTTATATAGTATCAATATACGAAAATGGTGAAAATTTGGTTTAGTTATTGTTATGGCCATTAATATAGTTTTCCCTCATAAACCTAGTACCCATTATTTGGATTTTATAAGATCTCACTGTTTAAATCTAAAAATTTTAGAAAAAACTGTCTCTTATCTTATTTTCTAAAATTGACTCTTATTTCTCGTATTTAAGATACTCGACTACATTTGGAAAAATTTGTGTCTTATATAGCCCCAAAATACGAAAATGATGAAAATTTGATTTAGTTATTATTATGACCATTAATATGGTTTACCATTAATATGGTTTTCCCTCATAAACATAGTCCCTATTATTTGGATTATATAAGATCTCACTGTTTAAATCTAAAACTTTTAGTAAAAACTATCTTTTATCTTATTTTCTAAAATTGACTCATATTTCTCATATTTAAGGTACTCGACTACATTTCGAAAAATTTGTGTCTTATATAGCACCAAAATATGAAACTGATGAAAATTTGGTTTAGTTATTATTATGACCATTAATATGGTTTACCATTAATACGGTTTTCCCTCATAAACCTAGTCCCCATTATTTGGATTATATAAGATCTCACTGTTTAAATCTAAAACTTTTAGTAAAAACTGTCTCTTATGTAACTGTCTGTAAAAACTATCCCCATTATTTGGATTATATAAGATCTCACTGTTTAAATCTAAAACTTTTAGTAAAAACTGTCTCTTATCTTATTTTCTAAAATTGATTCTTATTTCTCGTATTTAAGATACTCGACTACGTTTGGAAAAATTTGTGTCTTACATAGCACCAAAATACGAAAATGATGAAAATTTGGTTTAGTTATTATTATTAATATGGTTTACCATTAATATGGTTTTCTTTGATAAACCTAGTCCCCATTATTTAGATTCTATATGATCTCACTTTTTAACTCTAAAGCTTTTAATAAATACTGTCTCTTATCGTACTTTCTAAAATTGACACTTATTTCTTCGAAGAATACCGACATCAGTATAAAAACTATTTCAGAGAAAGAATCAGATTCATTAGCAGCTTAAGTAAAACATGACCTTTCATCGAAGACACCAAGTCAAACGCACGGGAACTTCCTAACCTGAACAATGCAACAATAGTTCGATAGAGGATAATTCAATTAGGATTTAAATAAGTATTCATGCCTTGTTCATCAGAGGAATACTAGATGTTCCTTTCCTTAGATGTTAATGTAACATATTTGTGAGTTGAATTCCAGTTTTTGATAGATAAATAGCTGGTTTTAGTTGGGCTTTTACCCTGATATAGTAAAAAAGTTAGGTAATTTTTATATTTAAGAAAAAAAGTGTGATTTACAAGTGTATTTGCTCGTGAAATGTAACTTTTCGATCCTAAGAATTTTAACTTCTCTGTATTTTATTTTCTCTATACTCTGGACCAGTTTCCATAATCTTTGTTCAACTTGGTTTTGAGATATTCTGGCATTTTTGTTTGTAATCATTAAGAAGGATATATTTAAGTCCTCTATACAGTCCTAAGATAATTACGCGATCCTTGAATCTTACTTCTTAACTAAATGAAATTATTTAATTACTGATTATTTTTTACTTATTGCAACTATGTTTAAAAGGTATTTAGATTTCAACTTTTCTACTTTCTCTGCAAAATCTTTAATATTGTGTTCGGGATTTGGTAAAACACCAAGCATTTTAAAAACTATGCTATATCCTACTCTATTGAAAGTTCATCCATTTCTACCTTCAAGACCTAGACTTTATTACACATTGTAAAGGTAGTTTCTAATCCGTGAAGATTTTTTACAGTCATTTTTATAGTATCGAATGTTGTATTAGCTTTGTTGTCTCACTGTATTTTTAAGAACAAATATTCCTAACAGTACTATGGGATACTTACATGGGAATCTTGCTATAAGGAATTATTTAAGTTATGGGTAGTTATGAGCAGTTTTCAGCTAAACGTTGTATACAAATGAACAAAAAGTATTAAAAGTACAACTTCTCTGTTTGCGCAATAAATATTAAAAGGGTTACCGTACTTATTAGAACCTTAAAAAGTAAAGTTCACTGTATTCCACTATGATATCAGTGCATGCTTTTCTGTGTAACAGAGCATGATTCTTATATACCTCTGATCCGCCGAGCTTGATTCGATATTTGATACTTACTCCCTGCCTCTCCAGTATCAAAAATAAAAATTAGAAATGATTCCTAATACCGCAGATGAAAGAAAACTTAATGGATTAGATACCTAAATTTTTCGTCATTAGCATGGTGAATATTTTACTTAAGCTTTGTTCCTCTCTTTACAGTTACTCATTAATATTTATCATTTCGCATAAATATTTGCCTTTCTTTCCACCCCAAACGTAGGATTAGCGCAAGAAACTGAAGTGCCCTTTTTTTCTACAGCCAGAGAAGATGCCTGCTTACATGAAGAAACTATTTACGGCATGTTAATTTCTCTTATTAAGGCCTGCCCCGAACAAATAGTTATTTATGCAAAAGTTGAACGTTTGAGGCATATTTAATGAAACCAGGTAAGCTGCTAGTTGCTAATGGCGAATTTATTTCTGTCTTATCTTCGATGTTATCGTACAATAACAATTTTAAATATTTTCAAAGAGATACATTTTTCGCCAAATTAGGGTTTTAGGGCTATTGAAAGGTTGTTTATTTTCTCATGATTTCAGTGAATCATTAAAAATGCTTTAAGGATATGTTATTAGAAATTTTCCCTCGCTTGTTTTTGGAAGGAAAGAAAGATGGAATAAGATTTAGAAACTTTCGATCAGCAGCTTTTAACAGTTTCCTAATTTTTATCGATCAACTAGCAATAACTTCATTTATTTTGTCACGTCTCATATAAGAAATCTTAAATGCACAGATATGTCGAGTCAAATATTGATAAACGTTCGAAATCAGAATTTCAATACTCTCAGACAGTGGTTCTTAACTGGGGGTGCGGGCACCCCTGGGGGTATGAGAGAGCATTTCTAGAGGTGCAAGAGAAAGTTCTAAATTTTTAATGAAAATTACCATTTGAATGAATCATTTGATGGATACATTTCTACGGGAAATATAAGCAAAATTAATACACGGATCCATTTTTGTTTGACCTGAATTCAATGGACGACAACGTTTATTAAAAGACGATATTTTTGCAATACGAGCTAATGCACGTATTGAAATAGAATTTGAAACACTGGACTTGAAAAACTGGAACAGTTCTGGTGTACGCAAATTAGAACATTATCCAGAATTGGCAAAAGCAGCATTAGAGACACTTTTACCCTTTGCCACCACTTACCTTTAAGAAATGAGCTTTTCATCACTTTTGCACATCAAAACAAAAGCCAGAAATCGCTTAAATGCATCTGATAACTTAAGTGTGGCTCTTTCAAAAAAAAGAACCTCGTTTAAAAAAATAATTATGAACAAACAACAACAACGTAGCCATTAAAAATATAGATATTGTTTTATACTCAATAATATAGTATGCATTGTAAATGCATTAATTTTTTATGCAATAAATAAATTATCTCCCAATAAATGTCTTTTCCTAAATAGAAAATAGAAACATTTTCAAGGGGGTGCGAGAGCTTATTTTCAGATTCAAGGGGGTGTTGACTATTAAAGAGGTTAAGAACCACTGCTAAGAAATTAATCATTCGTTTAATAAACCCTTAAGTAAGATTGAATTAGGATTTGCTATTATAGTTGTAAATATGTATGATGTATAAATTTTTGGAAATGTTTACTACACAAAAAGAGAGAGAGAATAGAAAGACAACAGGGGGTGAGATTTTTTAAAATCCTTTTTACAGAATTAACAAGCATAAAATCTCATGAGAATGCGAGACAAAATTTTCTCAAGAAGAAAATTTTTATTTTCTCTATTTAAAACATACTATAGAGCTTTTAAAATTTAATTAAAAAAGAAAACAGAATTTCTAAAAGGTTCGCATTAACAGATACAAAATTTCTGTGCTGTACTGTTTGTGTATACCTACTGTATACCAGTATTTTACTTCAATTTTTCCCAGAATGGAACTAAAAATTTCTATCCAAACACCCTTACAAGGTATCTCACCAGTCGAAGATTTTTTGATCCAGGAATTATTTTCTTTGAATCAAAAGTTAATATGAAAAAATTAATTTTTACTTTAACGGAATTTTTACTTTTACAGAAAGGTACGAGGTCTTTTTAAGAATAAAGAAATCTAATGGCAAACACTCTTGGACAAATATTTCTTTCTAAAACTTTTAAACAATTCATCAGCTGCATAATTTCCAGTGATACGTTAAAAAAATTAGAGTAATCCTTTGAGATAAAATACACACCTTATGAATTATATACTAAAAAGTAGTACCACATTCAATAAAATTCAATGCTTATCAGATCTATTTATAACCGATATTGGTCTCATTATGGCTAATCTCTCGTAATCAAATAAAATTAGCAAAACATGGGACACAATGAACTTCAAGTCATGACTATTTTAACGACTTTGCTCTGGAACGACTTGCAGAAGCATGTCGGCTGTTGCAAATCAGGAGACGACATAATCAAATAACGGGCATAGCAAGTTATTTGATTTTGCCTACCATACGTTTATCTTTCTTTTAAAAGAAATCCAAGAATGTAGGTTCCGGTCTATTTAGTAAAAAATGACCGTAGTGCTCTAAACCAAACCTAAACATAAAAGAAATAAAATAATTATTTGATAAAATAAAATTTTTCAGCAATATCGTGTGACTTATGTTTTCAGGGACATGAATATATTCCACTTAGCCCCACAAAATTGCAGAACAAAAACGTTTTCTTGTTGTTTAATTTTCTATTAAATATCACTAAAACTCGAAGTTTATACATTTAAAAAATTTAATAGTATTGTACAATGCAATCTTACATATGGGTTTATAAAAGAAAGCAATTATATACTACTTCTAAGAGTATGAAAATTCTTATTTCGTAGATTTACCATCATTTCTATCAAATTATGTACACATTCCGCATTTCCGATTTCAGAGATAAAAAAATGACTGAAGTTACCACAGGGTGATATTTAATAGTTATGATATTACCAATAAAGTGAAATTTCAAAATCTTACTTCTTCTTTCTTTACCATTATTTTCTTCCTTTCATTCTTGAAACACGCAAGGGAAAGTTTTAAATAACGTAATCTTAAAGCATTTTTAATGATTCATTGAAATCATGAGAAAATAAGCAACCTGTCAAAATGTGCATATTTGTGATAATATTCAAAATTGAAATCGTGCAGTAAAGATTACATCATCAATGTCAATGGCCATACCATGCTAAAAACACCGGTTCTCGTCAGATCACCGAAGTCAAGCAGCATCGGACGCGGTCAGTACTTGGGAGGGAGACCACCTGGGAACACCGCGTGCTGTTGGCATTTCTTTTGGGGCGCGGTAGCCCAGTTGGCAAGAGCACTGGGCCAGTGATCTGAACGTCCCTGGTTCGATGCTCGTCGCTGCAAATCCACCGCCGTGTTCACTAATGGTGGCCGGGGTACGTAAAATTGGGCGTGGCTGCAATGTCCACAAATTTACCTCTGGAGGTGCGGGGTGGGGTCAAGTGTTCTGGTCTCGTCACTTGACTCGGTTCAAAATTACGGGACCGATCATTTAGCCAAGTCGGACTCCGACCCTTGTGGTGCTAATTCAAAACAGGAGCCGCACCTTCATTGCCCATAGCCTTCGGGACTTGATCTGATGTTGCTGTCTGTCAAGTGGCATAAGCAACAACAACAACATCATCAATAAAATGTTTATTAAATGAAAGCATTTTCTTTTGTAAAACCATTTGGTAAAGTAATAAAAACACATCAAGTGACTTTTTAAACTTTTCAGAAAGAAAAAAAAAAGAAAAAGAAAAAGATCATTCGCACTCGATATATTATACCTCCCAGAAGAGGGGCTTGAAACTGTAAATAAAACCATTAGTATCCGAAAGATTTGTGACTTGGTTTCTCTTTCGCGATAACAGGATTAATTTACTGGCATGATTAGGATAATAATGAACACATCGATGGCACAGAATCCATATGTTGTTCAACTCAGCCTGACAGCATCTAAATTGCAGTCAATTACTGCAGATACTATTATTTGAATTGTGGAAAATATATTCCCTGCTGTTGTATCGTACTAGTAGTAAGATAGACATGCTTAAGAGACTTCCAAGGAAATGTATTACCTCCAAACATCTTGCGTGTTTCTTTGTGTTCTAAGCAAGTAGTGCGCAGACTATGGGTCGCCACTCCCCCAGGGGTCGGGAAAAAATTGGAGGGGTTGCGGATAGTTTGAAGAAAATTTATATAACATTAAATTATTTAATTAAAAAATATTTACATTTTTTATAGTTACATTTTTTATATTTTTAAAAATATATATGATATTTTAAAATAAGCGGTCAAACTATAAAAACTTCATCAACAAAAGGCTATACTTACATGCTTTCATTTGCTTCTACCTATGTGTTGTGAGGCTGCATATTTAATATTGGTAGCTATAAAAACTAAACATCGATCCAGATTTAACCCGGAAGATGATAGGAGAGCAACACTCTTAAATATTTCACCAAATATCAAACAAATATTATCCGAGGCTTAAGGCCCGTTCACATTGCAGTTCGTTAGCGAAGTATTGAAATATATTTAACCAATGACGAACCTCCAAACGGTTAGCAACAAAATTGCCAAGCCCTATGGTTGGTTTATTTCCGTCTCAGCGCCATTTTTCCTTTTACCCTTACGCTAACGGACTGCAATGTGAACTGAAAAGGCCACATATTTTTTACCCTTCAGCGTAAAAAATATGTGGCCGTCTTTCGTTAAAATTCTTTCCGTCTCAGAGCCATTTTTCCTTTTACCCTTACGCTAACGGACTGTGGCCGTTTTTTGGCCGTTGTGGCCTACTTGTGGCCGTTTTTTTTACCCTTCAGCGTAAAAAATATGTGGCCGTCTTTCGTAAAATTCTTTCCGTCTCAGCGCCATTTTTCCTTTTACCCTTACGCTAACGGACTGCAATGTGAACTGAAAAGGCCACATTTTTTTTACCCTTCTTATTAATATTTTTTATTATTTTACTTTTATAAAAATAAATTAAGATTATAATTTTCAGTGTTTAGATATAAAGCTTATAATTTAGAAATAGGGTGTTTTTTTATTTTAATTTTTCTTAACTTTCACTTTTAAACATACAAATAGATATTAGTATTTAAATTATGGAAGTTTTAGTCCCATGAAATTTTCTAAAAAATGTTCAGAAGCAACACTTTCTTTTTTTGCTGTTTTTATGCACAGTAAATTACATACCCCAAACCTACAATTCATTAATTTTAAAAATAATTTGTCAATTTTATTTTTTTATTTCCTTCATAAATATTTTCTATTTTTTTTAATTTGAAAAAAAATTTCTACTACCAAAATTTTTCCTCGAGGATCGAGTGATTTAATATTAAAGGAAACTGGGTCACCGTCGAAAAAAGTTTGCGCACCACTGTTCTAAGCCACTGACATGCGTCTTAATAGCCAATTTGTAACAGAAAGCCAAATATGTGCAGAAATACTGTGATTCGAAAACTCGTAAAAATTCAGGTAAATTCTGTAGTTTTGATATTGTTTGACGGAATATGAACCAAACATTTTTGAAACGATATTTATTGTTAAAATAATATTTATTTGTTATTTCCCTCTGCCTCCGATCTTAGTTCAGTTAAAAAATATATATTTCGCAATTTAGAGATAATGTGCTCTTTCTTAAGGCTGCTGTGTACTAACACTATTGCATTCTCTCACCTCAACGTTAACCTATGGAGAAAATTTGTCAGCTATTTACAGCTACATTAAGGCTGATAATCCAATGAAAATGGTATTTTCAGATAGCCTGAATTTTTCTGCACCTTGCTACAGGATTCACAGACACTATTTTTTTCATAACCAACCTACTGTTCCTTTTTTAGGCATGGGTGTTGTTTGTTTCATTTAATAAATTTCTTCTACTAAAAGGATTTAGGAGCGTTTCAAACACACTATACCTCATTTTTCATCTGAATAATTTAAATTTAAAAATATTATTTGCAATTTAAAAAAAAAACAAAAAAAGATGCCCCAAGGTGTAAAATTTCTTTCTCTATTACTGAGTACAATTTAAAACAATTTAAGGGGACAGTGAACTTTCAAAATTGTGAAATTTGTCCAAAAATTTTATTTATTTTATTTTATTGAACTGTGAAACTACGGACGAGTAGGAATGTGTTGCAAAAAGAATTTTTAATTTATGTCATTACTTTCCTAGTTATAGGCAACTGTATTTAATTTAGATATTATGTGGTTACTAATAGCAATAACTTTAAATGTGTTTTTTTCAAAATAAAAATTTCCATGTCATACGAATATCCAAACTGCTCCAGGCGCATTTCTAATTATCATATTGCTTTGAAATTTAAGTTTTATATACTTAACACTATATCAAATAAATCTTATTGAAAAAAATTATGCTTCGTAGCTCAGAATTTCTAAATTTTGTACTTGAAAAGATGATTTATAGGTATTTTGCGTAATAAAAAGAGGGTTTTCACTATTATTATTTTTTTCTCTTTATATTTTTAATGAATGCATAAAATAAGCAATAAGTTTCATTGTTAGTTCTATAAGGTATCCTGTAACTAAAAATTACCATATTATATGCAAAAGAAATGCGCATGGAGCATTTTCAATTATGCCAATTTTTGATATAATTAATAATTCCTAATTCATAAATTATTAATATTTCATCTTTAAATTTTAACCACTTTTACATATCTATGGTACTAATCACATATTCAAATTTCGAGCAAATCCATTCAAAACAAAAAAAGCTAGGTTTGAAGGTCCACTGTCCCCTTAAAATCCAAGACAAATGAAATTTTGGACAAAAATTTTCTCCATAGGTCAACATTGAGGTGAGCAAATCCAATAGGGTTAGCCCACAACAGCCTGAAATCATTTTGAAAATAAACCAAAACAGGTACTGAGAAATTTATTTTTAATTTGTTTTAATATTTTATATTATTATGCATAATTATTAGCTAGCAAAAACCCTCATTTAATAGTTAAAATAATCTCATAAATTTAAATGACGTGACACGATCTAAGATTTCCCCATTATGTTTTCCTTTCGCTTTACCTCTGCTCAAAAGATACAAACATAAACAGATCAAGTCATTTCAGCTTTCCATATTTCAAACGCATGCAAAAAGAATTCTTTTAGTTGTTTGAGAAATCCGTTTATAAATATTTATACGACGTTCACGTCTAATTAGCGTAAATTCAGCTGTCAGCTTCATGATAAATGGTTTTGAACCCCCCCCCCTAACTTCCTATTTCATTTTTTAAATTATTCTTTTATTCGAAATGTAAATATTATTCCATTTCATAAGAAGTGACTTTTTTTCGTTAATTCTTCGTTTTAATTTCCAACTTTTTATCTTAAACTCGAAAGAATTATGCAAAAATGGTCTGATAAAACAAATTTATTTATGAAGAAATTTTGATGATTAAAAACATTTATTTTTTTTAAACTTTAGATAGCGAATAACAAGTTCAAGTCTTCAAATCTGCATTTGCGTGTGAATTGATTTCCCCCTTCGTAAAGATTCGGTTCGTTTTTACTGCTGACTTACGGTAAAAAATGAACCAAACATTTTAAAAGGAAAATTTAAAAGTCGTCAATTTCAGGTACTTTCTCAAAATCAGGGCATCAATATAACCTATATTTTTACCTATATGCATTTATGTGTACATACTTTTTTTTTATTAGAACTGAAATTTCCTATTTTCAAATTTCCTCAGAATGCAAGATTGTAAACAGTGTTTAATCAAATTTACCAAACACTTCAATGAGAAGAATAATTGAACTTAAATGAAATGCTCTAAATTTTTGTCTTGGGGCTCTATTTGCACTATCGTTATATTTTTGAGGTGCTATTATATTTCTTTGAACTGATATTTTTTTGAGATGCTATTTGAATTTATTCATATTTTTTAAGTCGTGTTCCCTTTTATTTATATTTTATTAATAAACAATAAGCTTGTAATAAATTCCGCCAAATGAAAATATTTAAAATATTAAAGTATATCACAGACACTATATTTTTCAAAACCACACTACTGTTCTTGTTTTAGGCATAGGTATATTTTGTTTGTACATTTGCATGTTTTAAAATTGACCTCATCTAGTTTATTTTAGGACAACGACGCTTATCCGAAGGCAAATTGTCTTCCCATCTCGAATCTGTTCTTTCTTGGGAGCGAATAGCTCCTCTAGAATCCCTAACTGCTTTGCTTCATTTTTTTCTTTTTTTTAAAATATTTATGGCCATTTATGGTGAGGGACAAATAGACCGATACTCACAGTCTGAAACCGAATCTGAATGACTCCAAATAGTCGGGCCAATTCCAGAGTGGAATCCGCAACCGCTTCTAATAATGTATTGTTCTAGTTCAACCTAAGAAGTAGCAAGAAGATACAAAACATGTATATGGTTCTGTTTCTTATGTACCCTGTGAATCCTCTAACGGTCCAGGCACACTATAAAGTAATAGGCATAAATATAAATAATTCCTTTATTTTATACGTAGAGGTAGACTAACATAGACCGACTTGGGGCTTCAAATAATAACACAACAGTACCGCAACTTGCGGTACTAAGAAACTGAAATTTAAAGTCGTAATGAACCCTTTCAGGCAGAATATACGTACACTAGCAATATCCGTAACCATCGGGCTCTGAACTAACTATGGAAATCGTGCAGCCACCTAGGCTAAATACTAATACGTGCTCTATCAGTTAAATACCGCTATCACCATCAATCTAACTTTTCTCGACTCTTTCGTATCTCTACTAATAGCGTAACGTACTACCGTACAAATCTCCACTCCCTTCTTGGGCTCTTGCCAACTCAGCGTGTGTCACTTAAATAGACCAGACACCTGCTCCGAACTCACTTCTACTGGCCTGCACTGCCCAGCTCCCAGAAATTTGCATCTGAGCAACACGCGAACCCTACACATGTTTTATTAATCTATATATATATAAAACAGTTCCGTAACTGACTGACTGACATACAAAGCACAAACCAAACCGCTGGACCCAAAGGGCTGAAATTTTGATTGGCGATTCTTCTTATAGTGTAGGGGAGCACTAAGAAAGATTTTTGAAAAATTCTTAGATTTTTTTTAAATTAAAATTTTAAGCTGTTTTAGTAACTTTTTTGAAGTTTGCATTTAAAATAATAATTTGAGGCTTATGACATTTATATCACGAGAAAGATCATAAAAATTCCTTTAAAATGAAATCTTTTTCGAATCTTTACCTCCATTTTTGATTTTTGGTGAATTTTTAAAGATTAAATTTTAAAATTTAATTTATGCTGATCTCGTGATTTCTTTTTCTGGTACTTTCAATAAATTTATCGTCACGTCCATAACAATGAAATAGACAAAAAATTAATTTTTCCCTTTCTAATGCAGCAGACTATTGGGCATTATCCAAAATAATATTAAAATACAGTAAAAGATATGTTCCTCAAACTGTACTATATTAACTGCACTATATTCTTTACTATGTCCTATTAGATTTAATTTGAATATTTTCTTCTACATTATTTTGTCTATAAAAATATCTCTTACGATTTTTTTATAAATATATACACATATTTTTTTACACCAATTGTATACATTGATCGTCGTATTTATTATACACACACACACACACACACACATATATATATACATATATATATTGGCATTAATTGCATACATTGACCGTTGTATTTAATTTGAATATACTCCGTAGTGAAGTGCTGGTTTTCATCTAGTTTATATATATATATATATATATATATATATATATATATTGGTTTAATTAACGCAGGTTTTTTTCTTCATTACAATTATTACGCAAATTTAACTTTTCGTTTTATTTCTATTACCAGTAACCACACAAATGTAAGGAAAATTGAAATTTAAAAAATAAAAGGCTTTTCAATAAAATGTAAGAATTGTGTTATTTTCATTTAAATATGGCCTAAATTTATGATAAACCTAGCTGTGTTTGTTTAATTTTTTAAGAAAGTCATATTTCCATTGTCATATTTTATCTTCTTATTACTCCATAGAATAAGTTAATCGGTCATTCATAAATTAAAAATAGTTTTGTAAACTGATACATGCAAACATATACAAACACATGTAGATAAATACAGATAAATGTTATGATATGCTGACAACTAAGTTCAGTATGTGAATAATCAATATATAATCCACTTATATGATATCAATAGATATCCAGTTTCATTCACTGACAACTAAATCATATTTTATCAGTTAGCTTAATCGTAAGCTTATAAGTAGCAGAGACAAACTTAAGGGGTCTGGTACCCTTTAAAGGCCAAGAGACTCGACAAACATATCCCTATTTTCAATCATCAGTAGTTACGAAACTAATTTATTACGAATTATGAAAATTTTACTGTGAGTTGAACACTCTTTCTCCTTTATATACATGGCTCTCATTCTATTTCTAGTTTGAAGAGAAATTTTCTAACTGTTCAAAATTTCAACCATTGCTTTTTCATTGTTATGTCATTGCGCACGTGATATCAACAGAACAGGTGACTAAAATACCATTAAATTTTATAATATAAACCTGTATCATTAAAATGACCTACTATTATGTCATTCCTATCATAAAAATTTTAATTAGAGTAAAATTTATCAAAAATTTTAAGTTTTTAAATAAAAAAAAACATTTTCTTAAGAAGAACTAAGAATTTTGATTTCAAATTGAGTCATTTTAAAAATATATTATATAAATTAATTTTAAAACTGAAAAATATGTATTATATTCATTAATATACGGACGCAAGTCTGCGAGCAATGACATAACTTTGAAAAAAAACAACGGTTGAAATTTTAAAAAAATCTTAAAATTTCTCTTCAAGCTAGAAACAAAATGAGAGCTATATTTATAAAGAAAAAAATGTTTAACTCACAGTAAAATTTTCATCTCCCTGAATAAATGATTTTCATAACTTTGAGGATTGAAAATACGGATATTTTTGTCGAATCTCTTAGCTTTTAAAAGGTACCTGACCCCTTAATACACAAATTTAGCGAGTATACCATCTTTTTTTCTTCAAAAATATCCAGTTTTTAAGTTCATTGTGAAAATTAGTTGAAATCAGACATCTTTTTCCACTGATGCATTTTATACAAATTGAGTGAATTATTTTACAATATTAAAACAAAAAAATTATCTGGATTCAATATGTAAAGTAATGATATTTTGTTCATGTAACTTCGGAATAAGGATATTTATTTCATTCCACTTCAAATTCAAAATATAAAATAATTTTACGCCTTTGTGACATATACTTCAGCTGAAGTTCTGCTCAAAGTACATGTGTATCCACCTGCAAACTTATAAATGTAAAACTATTATTATTAAAACGTAATCAAGAATATTATTATTCTTAGTGTGCCATTTTAAAATAATACATCAAAAACAAATAACCTTCATTATCAGAAATACGCCAAATACCAGTATGACAAAATTTATAATTTAAAATATTCAAAACGAATTAATTACAAGTTTATCTCATTTAGTTTAATTAGAGTATTTTCTATTTATACTTCTTAATTCATTATTAAAAGCTAATTACCTTATTCATTTATTTTTAATTACATGCATGCCACGAACTCAAAACCCGGGTGAAAAAAAAAGCTCGGATTTTTTTTTTTCTTTTCACATTTAGTGAGAAAATTTTAATGCTACGAACGGTGGAAAGTTTTTATCGTGTTATCCAAACGATGATAAATATTTAGTAGTGAAATTTTCTTTTCATGAAAATCTTGTTTCCAGATGGAAAACTGTTGTCCTACTATACATGAGTGTATGTATCCATGGAAAATATATATATATGTGTGTGTGTAAGTAATAAAATATTACTAGAGCTCAAATGAGTTATAGAAATGCATAAGTAAATAAATAAATACCTATTCATGGAAACAATTTATTATTCATATATATATACATACACACACACACACACACACACACACATATATATATATATATATATATATATATATATATATATATATATATATATATATATATATATATATATATATATATATATATATATATATATATATATATATATGACGACCAGTCATGGTTCCGAAAAATGTGGACATTTGGCCATTTTCAGGGGTGTCAGGCTAGAGTAGTTTCACTGTGTGTGTGTATATATATATATATATATATATATATATATATATATATATATATATTCTGATGTGTAATAAATGTGTTTGTTTAAGACATATCTCTGTATGAAATCCAGATTTAAATATATAGTTACAGCTTGCTTCCGATTAAGATAGTTACAACGGAATGAAAAATTTTAATGATATACTAATATCAATGTAGTTTTTAAATATTTTTTTCTAGTGTGCTATGTATGTGCTTTGTTTAAGACAGATCTCTAAATAAATTTCAGATTGGAAGATGCAATTACTGATTGACTCCGACAACTAAGATAATTATAAAGGAATGAAACATATGAATGAAAGAATATCCATGTAGTTTTTTGAATAAATTTTTCCGATGTATAATATAGTTGTATATATGTGTTTGTTTTAGGACATATCTCTAAATAAATTCCTAGCTGAAAGACACAACTACTGCTTGACTCCGTTTTAGGTAACTATAATGAAATGAAACATTATGAGTGAAAAAATGTCAATGTATATTTCAAAAATAGTTTAAATAAACAATAATTGATGTGGAAAAAGTACAAGAATTTAATAATATGGGTTCATTTTGTTTGAATATTTATGAATACTGATTAAAAGAATTACATACATATATTAAATGCCCTATTATGCTAAAGCACATACAAATCGGTATATTTTTATGGATTAAGCACTAAATTATGTATTTGGTATAGCTATATTTGTAGACCTTTTATAATTAGAATACATATTTTTATATAACTGAATGTCAAATATAAACTCTTCTTGTTCAACGTATAATTGTATATTTAAAAAATTGTAATGGAAATAATCACAAAAAATGTATTACCATAATTTTTGCAAACTCAAAATAAATTGTTTCTCTTTGCAAAATTAAACTCTTAACTATGCTATTGGAAAAGAGATATTTGTAGACCTTTGATGATTAGAATACATTTTTTTAAATTAAATGTCGAATATATATTCTTCTTGTTCAACGTTTGATTGCATTTTACAAAAATTTTCATGGAAAAAATCACAAAAAAAAGTATTACCAGAATTTTTAATTTTTTTTGCAAACTCAAAATATAGTATTTCTCCCTGTAAAATTAAACACTTAACTATGCTATTGGAATAGAGATATTTGTAAACCTTTGATAATTAGAATACATTTTTTATTAAATGTCAAATATATACTCTTTTTGTTCAACGTATGATTGCATTTTACAAAAATTTTCATGGGTAAAAAATCACCAAAAAAAATCAGAATATTTTATCATCAGATTTTGTATTATCAGAATTTTTTTTTTTTTTTTTTTTGCAAACTCAAAATAAAGTATTTTTCCTTGTAAAATTAAACACTTAACTATGCTATTGGAATAGAGATATTTGTAGATCTTTGATATTTAGAATTCATTTTGTTAATTAAATGTCAAATATATATTCTTCTTGTTCAACGTATGATTGCATTTTGCAAAAGTTTTCATGGAAAAAATCACCAAAAAAATGTATTACCAGAATTTTTTTTGGCAAACTCAAAATAAAGTATTTCTCCTTGTATAATTAAACACATAAATATACTATTGGGATAAAGATATTTGTATATCTTTGATAATTAGAATACATTTTGTTAATTAAATGTCAAATATATACTCTTCTTGTCCAACGTATGACTGCATTTTACAAAAATTTTCATGGAAAAAATCTCCAAAATTTGGATTCGCAGAATTTTTTTTAGGCAAACTCAAAATAAAGTATTTCTCCTTGTAATACTTTAGGATTTAAAAAAAAGGAAATTACTTCTTTGGGTTGGTTCAAATAAAACAGTCGGTGGAGTACAGTGATTTTTTTTCGTGTCCTCCATTTTCCTTTATTCTAAAATGTTGTAGAATAAAATGATCTCTTGTTTTGAGTTTAGAGATGTTTTACTTTGGAATATTAATATTCAGCAAAAATGTTTTAAAATTATTAAATTAAGGTAGTACGCAACAAGGAAATATTTTTTCATCCGAATGAAGAGATGTGGGATTTTTGAGTCCCATTACATTTGAATTCAGCAACTTTTAAAGTAATGTATTTTTCATTGCACTGGAAAACTTGGCACATACTTTGAAGCAAACTCTCACAATATCTACTTCTAGAGACGTTTTTAAAGATAAATATATATAAATTCGGAGTAAGTATGAAACAAGACTTTTCTTAAAACTTTTCATTCTTTCACATTCATTTAACATAATTTCGAAAGTATGTTTTACACTATCCACTCAGTATTTTGTATGGTAAGTTTTCCCGTTCTTGCACCATTAAACCACTTTTCTTTAACTTGTTAAATTAACCTCAAAATGTATGCATTAAAATAAGACGGAAAGCATTTTTCGTATGTGGTTTCCCCTTTTTCTTTTATAAAGTTTATTTAGATAATGTTGTGCAGGGTTTAAACACAGTGCAAGAATGTTCATTTTTTTGGCCATCCTTTTCTCTGCATTCGAACGCTGTTACATACGTGTTTTGGGAGATGGTTTTTAATGACAAAAAATAAAGTGAATTCGTGTGTTTACATTTTGGTAAGGGGTTTATATTTAAACGAACTCAGATTATGCTACGCCGTTTTAAAGTATAATTTTTAAAGACTGGTTTGTACATTCAGAAACATTAAATAAAAATAGTTTTAAGAGGAAAAAAAATGTAAACTGTGCAGAAATTTACTGCGTATGTGGGCGTTATACTTAAAACGCAAGTTGTATAAAGAACTTACAAGAAGTTTAAGACTTTATATTCCATATCTGAGATCTGCGTAGTTCTAAACAGCATTTATTTGGGTTCAAAGGCAAATGTGTGTATTTAAAGACTTATTTATACGCATGCTCACATACGCACACAAACATCAGTATATTGAAACGCTCAAGGGCATTAACTTACACTTATATATAAGGTGAAATATAAAAAATCATAATTTATAAATATTTTATAACTATTTTTGAATCATTTGTACAAACAATCAAAAATTTCTTATTGAAAATATCATTAAATGTGAACACTAAGTCATGAAAGTACAGTAAAGATTTTAAATTTTGCTTTCTCAGTTTTGAGAAAACAAAGTAGACCATAAATGTATCACCCTGAAATTTTTTTTCTAGACTTAAAAAGAAAAATCTTGAAATCAAAACAAACGTTTATTTGGTTTCAAATTTAACTGCGGGGATTTCAAACACATAACTATACTTATGCTCACATATGCACACACACATCAGTGTATTGAAAAGCTCAAACGTACGTTAACTAACACCTATGTAAGGTGAAATAAAACAAAAATCAATTTTAATTTATCCCCCTTATACCTCATTTTTCAACCAAAATTTTGTGCATATATACAAACAATCAAAACTTTTTTACTTAAAATATCATAAAATGTGAATAGTAAGTCATAAAAGTACTTCAAAAATGAAAAATTTTCCTCTATGAGTGTTAAGAGTTGTTTTACTTTGTGTAATAGTTGTATAACTTTGTAATTTAGTTTCCTAAACGTTTTTTTAAACACTTAAAATGCTAAGGTGTAAATGAACAGTTCATGTTGTTAATCCAAAAGGATTATGGATCATTAACGTTGTAAGTTATTAATAAAATAATATCTGTATGAATTACGTATATCATTGTATACAACCATAGTTTTTTCTGCATATATACAAACAATCAAAACTTTTTTAATGAAAGCATCACAAAATGGGAATTGTAAGTCATAAAAGAACAGCCAAAAAGGGAAAATTTTGCTCTATGAGTGTTAAGAATAAAAAAAAAATAGTTGTATAACTTTGTAATTTAGTTTCCTAAACGTTTATTTAACGAATTGAAATGCTAAGGTGAAATGAACAGTTCATGTTATTAATCCAAAAGGATTATGAATCATTAACGTTGTAAGTTATTAATGAAATAATATCTGAATAAATTATTTCATTGCATACAACCTTAGTTTTTTCTGGATTTTAATTTTTTTATACTTTTTTTTTGTATAGCACAAGAATATCAACATTTTATGCGCATCTTTGCAAAATATCTTTCTTGTGAATCTCTTCCCAGGCATAATATCTTCTCCGTGTATAACAAATTCTTCTCCCTTTGTTTTTTCTTCCGCACCTAACACAACCACTGCTTCACTATTTAAACAAAAAATAATCACACATCACCAATATCAGTAAGTGAATAACGAATATGAGGAGTTTAATTTCCATTTAAGTATCCCTCTATGTGTATCAGGCATAAATTCAACAATGTTGCTTGGATTTAGCCCACCATTAAATGCTTAATCACAAGTAAGTAAAATGAATCAAGATTACTGACAACCGAATATAGTTTTTGAAGAAAGGCACTCGCTGCAGCTGCCTCTATTTAATGTATACTTAAATGTTATGCAGAGATATCTAGATGGTGAAGTTTCTGTAATCCTTATTTATGAATTTAATATCTTCTTTTTTTTATCTAAAAATGAAGAAGGGTTTTTCTACTCTTTTCACATCAGTTTCAACCATAAACAAGAAATAAAAATAGCAGTTATAACTCTTGCTAATTAAAAGTGCTTTGAGAGGTATTAAAAACGAAGATGCCCTTAATAAAAAATATGCTTTCATTCTTTAATATACATTACAAGGATAGAATACTCTAGAGAAATTTATCATTGGCTAGTACGAACGCAAGTATTAATGAATGGAAAGGAGAGGTGTCCTGAAATATGAAGGATAAAAAAGAGAAGAAATTTTAATGAAAAATTGAAGAAACAAACTTTCACATCCCAGTAAAATCTGTTCATAGAAAATTTTTAAAGTTTTTTTTATCTATTATTTTTTTATAATAAGGTAAACTTTGAATCATTCATAAATATTAAGTATTTGATTTTTTTTTTAATTATGAGTTTTTCATTAGGAGGTGATTTTGAATAGCTAGTAAGTCCAAAGATTCAGAAGATTTCTACTATATAAATTTAAGTTTTAAAATAGTTAAATATACCAAAGTAGCCCTGCTGTTTTCTGGAGTCCACAGGAGTTATTTTTATCAAAGTGTAATCTGTATGGCTTTGTTACTTTTTGGGAAATTTTCGATTCTGAAATGAAATATTGTGATAAAAGTAAGATTATTTATTTATTGTTTAATTAATTTTATTTAATCACTAAATTACTTGTTTATTATTTTTATTTATATTTAAATGTTATGTATCAAATATATGAAATTGAATAATTTAAAACAGGAGTTTTCGATTAAAACTAACATATTTCTCAGAAAAATCAATCTACAAGATTGAAATGAGGCAAACTGCATTTTTGACGTAATCGTCATCACAGATAAGCCTTGGAATTTCCATAAGGTAATACGCATTCTTGTAATTTACTGTTACGCCGGTAATAGAGAAAATTCTCCGAAGTAAATATTAAGTACAGGCTCCTTCTGAGAGATGCCTTTCAAACAGTAAAAATTCAAAATACAGATCTCAACAAAAAATTTTGGCACAATAAAACCTTTTGGCACAAAAATGACAGAATTTGAGTCTGGTTTGATGGCCTGAGTCGCAAAGTTATGTTCCTAATTATAAGAATTTACGTTATTGAAAATCTGCTTCCTTACCACAAAAATCTTTATGTCTAGGAAACCAACATATATGAAGCCCGTCATAATATATTTATATTAGATATGTTTGAAAAATATAAAAATAAAGGCAATAAACTAGTGAGATACAAATTAAAAGTTAAGCAGGATTATAAACTGACTCGAAAAGGTAGCTTTTCTTTTCATATTTATTTGATAGTACATTTAAATAATAAAATATGCAAAATTTATGTAAATTCATTGTATATATATATATATATATAATTGTATACGATACATATATAGGAACATAAACTATGAGTATATGCCTATTACTAATGCCTATAAATTATTAAAATGGTTTTTCAGTGACGGGTTTGAATTTTAAATTACTGTGCATTTTCTTTCTTATGTTATTCCTAAAAACACATATTTCTACACAAAAAAGTTCTTTTTGAAACGGGAAAGTAAAAAAGTAAAAACTACTCTAATTTTAGTTACGAATTCATTTTTAAAATTAATTTTTTTGGCTGGGGAAATTATGTCGTAGGTTAAAAGAATTATGTTTTCTAATGTTTATTGTTTTGCATCAGAACGTGTTAGTTCAAACGTACAGATTTATATATATATATATATACAGTTGGTTCTCTGTTTAACGACTTTCAAGGGACCGTGAAAAATCGTCCTTAAGTAGAGATCGTCCTTAAACAGAATTTGTGAAAAAATAACATTTCCCTTCACACTTTACAGGTTTAGGACTGTCAATATATTTCTTAATATATTGGCGTGTTTAAAAATGTTATTTTTATTATCATCATTATTTTATTCACAAAAAGTTATTTTAAATTACATTGAAAAAAAAGAGTACAAACAATACAATAAATTACGTTTTAAAAAATTCAAAAAGTGTTGATTGCTTCATTCGCCTTGTTTTCGTTATTCTCTTTTCCAGATTTTCTAAAATGTAAAATGAGTTACCTTCCATTTTCGATGTAATATAGCGTCGGAGAACATCTAGAGCAGAAATTGCATCTGTGTAAGACGGTGGCAGTGTCCCGTTTTCCGTGTCTTCAACTTCACCTTCTTCGTCTGACACTGTGTTTTCGTTTACAATATCTTAATAAATTTGTTCTACATTTCTGAAATCTGTTGTTAAAACATATTTATCACAATTGTAGAAATCTTGAATTGAAACATCCTCATCTTCAACAAGACTTCTCCATTCTTCAGGGGTAATGTCATCTTCGTTGATTTCTACATCCGTACTTTGCAGTTCCATTACAAGGTATTTGTGAATTCCAGCAACTCGAAAGCAGTTTTTTATTGTGGATGAAGAAACTTTTTTACATGCTGATGTTATCATGTGCATTGCTTCCAAGATTGTAAATTTTCTAATTTTTATACTGTCAGCCGAATTGTTTATTAATTTCCTAATTAAATACTTTCTGTAGTATGCTTTCACACTGCGAATGATACCCAGGTCTAATGGCTACAACTTACTAGTACAATTAGCTGGTAAGAAATGGATAGTCAAATTTGTAAGTCCAGGGATATTTGGAGTATGTGCAGTGCATCGGTCGATTAAAAGTAAAACTTTTCACTTTTCTCGATACATTTTTGCATCAAATTTTCTAATCCAGTCAATAAAAATTTGTGATGTCATCCACGCTTTATTGTTATTGCGGTACTCACAAGGTTTCCTGGTGATATTCTTAAAACACCTCGGTTGCTTTTATTTGCCTATAACTAGTGGTGGAAATTTCTCAGATCCATCCGAATTAGTGCACAGTAAAACAGTCAATCGTTCCTTACTGTGTTTTCCACCAAAACACTTTTCGCCCATATACGTTAAGGTTTTATTAGGCACCATATTGTAGAATAGGCCCGTCTCATCTGCATTGAATATGTTCTTCTCATCATATCCATCTAATTTCCCCTTCAGCACTATTTTCCATTCATCCACTATTTTTTCATCTACGGAGCCACTTTCGCCAGATATGCTTTTAAATACAAGCCCGTATCTTTCTTTGAACTTTGTTAGCCAACCAACCGAAGCCTGAAAATTTTGCATTCCAAACTTTTCTGCCAGAATAATAGCATTTTCTTTAAATATCACTCCGGAAATTGGAATGTTAGATGCTCTTGCTTGATGAAACCATTGCAGGACTGCCTTCTCAAACTCTTCTGATCGGCCACATTGAATTTTCTGCCGTTTGGATTTGGATCCCAAACCAAATTTTTGTGCTGCTTCAAGAATTTTCTCTTTGCTTGCTAAAATGCCTTTGAGAGTAGACTCGGGTAGCAAAAATTGTCTTGCGAATTGGACTTTTGTTATTCCAACACTTTCTTCCCAGTTTTCAATAATTTTCCCTTTTTCGTGTAGCTCAAGATGCTTTCGCTTTGATGACATTTTGCTCTGCTCATCTCGTATTCGTACTGGAATGAGCTCCTACACCCAACCATGAATTGAGGCGGTGAAAAGCAAAGTGGTGTAAGTCAGTAAGTAAAGTGGTGTAAGTCAAAAGCATTTTACTGCAAAAACTACAAAAATTCCACTATAAATTGAACAAATTATTATTCATAATAATTACTATAATATTGCAAACAATAATTATTTGCAATTCCAATATAAATTGAACATGGAGATTACATATTTGCCCTCAAATAAAAAAAGTTGAAAATGTGATTTACACCACTTTGCCTTTCACTGCCTCAATTCTCTAAACATGAACACGTGCTTCCCAGAAGGAGTGAGAGAGGGGTGCTTTTGGACAGTTCGTAAATCACATGACAACATGGTAGGTACAATAGAGTGATTCCACACCCGCACTAAGAAATTCGATATACCAGGGAAGAATGTTCGATCTTCCGAGAAACAGTAATCCCCCCCTCCCCCGGTTTTTTCCACTGCAACAAGTCTATGATTGCAACAAACATAAAGGAAATTCCGGGTCTGTTTTTGAAACCAAACTCCCCCACAGAAAGTAACCCTCCAGTAGATAAAATGTTGAAGAAAAAGTTTATCATGTAAGAAAAAATCGTCGTTAAATAGAAACAAAATCGTCTTAAAATAGAATTTTTTTACGTCGGAGGGACCGGGACCGGGAAATATCGTCTTTAAATACAGATCGTCGTTAAGTAGAGCGTCGTTAAACAGAGAACCAACTGTATATATATATATATATATATACATATATATATATATATATATATATATATATATATATATATATATATATATATATATATATATATATATTAATTAATTAATTAATTTATTTATTTATTTATTTATTTCTAAGTTTCATTTTTTTTGTCTATAAGTTAGTTGGCTTTTATTTGCCTTTAAGCAAGTAAACAAACTTCAAGATTCAAATATTATATCTAAAAAATGGAGTATGCTAGTTAAAAGTCAACACTTTAAAATGTGCACACATTATTTAATACTAGAGGCAATGTTGTTAATACTTTTGACATTTTTTGTTTTATTTTCCAGTTTTAAAACTTTAATTTTTATCAAATCATTGAGAGTGACTCTGGAAACAAATGCCTTTTTTAAGTGTCATACTAAAATTGACTACGGATATTAATTTAATCTTGAACTGATTAATAATATTTTAAATTATTTATTTATAATTCTATTTGCTTCCTTTCAACATGTTTTATTTTTTAGCTAGTTTTGATACGTTTTTAAACGCAAAAAATATTTTGTTGTCTTACAGCTATTAAACAACATTCCTTAAAAGTAAATTCAGAACTTTCTTATTAATAACGAGTTTCAATACTTTTATGTACATAATGCGTTAATGTTATATACTTTTATGTGCATATTTATGTTTAAAATTACTAGGATGAACTGGTTAAGTATTGAACTGATAAAGCATACTTTTTTTGTTACATACAGTTATATCATTTTTATTGTATTTATATAATTAAAAAAATGTATTGGAAAAAACAAGGAACTTCATGTTGTCGTAACGCTACTAAAACTATTTTTAAGTGTTATAACTAAACGATAACATAAACTTAATTAAAAATATAACCCATGAAGTGCACAGAAATAACCCAATATTAGTAGCAATTTGATTAATACTTCCAATATTATTTAAATTACCAAAAATGAAACAAAGGAAATGTCAATAGTTTTAAGGCTTGCCTCACATTTTTTTTTCAGTTTTATCACTTACTCACTTACTTTTCTCTCCACACAGATTGGACTGCATTGCGCATGAATAAAATCGAGTTTCATAAAATTAATTCCAAGGAGGCTGTAAAGAATAATCACTTTTCACTCCTTTCTTATTTCGAAGCTCGAAAGGGAAATATTGCCCTGATTTATGGTAAGTACTAAAAGACTTTTTTCGATAATGCCCCCCAAAAGAAAAGAATAAATCCTATCTACTTTCTCTGGAATAAAAATGAATAATATTTTTAGTAATTTTTGCAATTTATGAGGCAATCTTATTTTCTGTGTTTTGTATTTTGATGACTGATGTCGGTGACACTTCCAATGGACCAACAGCCCTCCCCTGTCTTTATTATCCCTTCTAATAGCGTCATCCTTTTGAAATAAAGCAGGCAGTTTACGAGAAAGGGGAAAATAATTACCATGGAGGGAAAATGGAGTTTCAGAGATGAACATCGCGTTTCTTACTCCATTCTTGATATTCCCACTTTATGTCTTTTCGCCACTGTCTGAGATACGCTTGCTCTGATTCAGGCACTAAAAAATATCATCAACATTGTATTGAGGGGCAGAAAAAGCTACAAGCCATGTCCTGGAGTACATTCTTTTACTCTAGACAGAAATAGTAACTTAATTTTGACTTATTTTTCGCATTTTAAAAAGTGGTATATTTTTTACGTTTAAGGGCATAACCTTTTAGTACTTAAACTAACCTTTGCTTTTAGTGTCATGACCTTTATATTTTCCATAGTTGTGAAGAAATTCAAAACCCTTACCTAAGAAAGTTAAGTACTGCTAAGGATTTTGATTATAATGTCAAATAGCAAGAAAGAAATCTATTGACAGTCTACATGAGTATACGACTAAAGATGATAGGAAGAGAATTCAAGGTAAACGTACGTTTTAAAACGACTATAGAGGTAATCGCGGGCTAATCGACGGGCCAATTGCGGGTCAATATCGACTCTAGCGATGATCGCTCGAAGCAAAACGATACATTCCAAAATTATACTAAGCAGTGCTCCGCCATTATTAATGCGCTACTATCACTCTGTGATCATCAAAATAGTCGCTCCAAGCAAAAAGTACCTTTAACAGGTAAAATTATGCACCACTCCTAACCAACCACCAATATAAACTAACTTAATAAAGTAACTCACAGAATGTTTCACCCTAACTCCCTATATTCCAGTTTCTCGTGCAGTACAAATAGTAATAGCATTTATTATTGAAATCTTGCTTCCTATCTCTTCATCTGGTATAAACACTGACAAATCCCATCCAGCGCACGTCAGCGTTTAAAAAAAAAAAAAAACACTGCTGCTAGAGCTCATGATTTCGACCAACTGTTACACATTGCTTCCACTTATAATGAATACCGTCAACTGGGTAACTTTGGCCATGGGTTTTCCCATGGGTAACTTTGGCCCTTGCGGATAACTTTGGCCCAACAAACGAAAAAGGATTATGTGCTATATCTAGACAAAGTAGAGGGATTATCACTTATTTATTGAAAGGTCCAATAGGTGGCAGTATTGCCTTGACATTCTCATAGTTTTGTCTTGTAGTTCCTCAATTTACCACAATTTCAGTGCTTCGCCACTTTGGTATCACTAAGACGTATATTGTTGTTGTCTTCCAGCTTTTCCTTGTAAATGTGATAAAGTACGTGATTCAGAGCAGGTAAACGAATTTCCTCAGTTTATTATTAATTGTTTCAGCTATTTCCACTGTCATTATCTTGATTTATTTTGTGGTTTGCCAGCTAATGAATATTTACTATATTATGCAAACTTTGTCCCATGTGTTGTGGTAACTTTGGTTCAGTTTCAAACAGGCAAAAATGACAATGCTCCAACTTGTCAGAAAGCAATAAACAAAACATTACAAACAAGCAAGTAAATCTCAAAGACAGGCGGACTCTGAATTTCTACATGTATGCTGTAGATGATTTTGTTATTGTGAAGTTCGATGGTGAAAGTACGATTAAATATCCTGAAAAGATTTTAAGTTTAACAGATATAGGACCGACTGTGGAAAGTTTAAAAAGAAAACTCAAATTTTGGCGTTGGCCAGAAAATCAAGACTGTATAAATTATGAGTGAGAAGAAGTGTGCGAGAAAATCAGTCCTTCGAAAATCGAGTCAAAGAGGAACCAGTTTGTTGTTCTAGAACTGGATAATTTCTTCTCCATAGTCTGGACTATCAATTAATCAAAACATATAAGACTGTTAAATTACTGTTTGCTGTTTATCTAGTATTATTTCCTTTTCTTTGAAAATTCCACTTGTAATTTAAAAATAAAATCAGTTTTTCATAGAAAAAATGTTGATTTATCGATTTTTTTCCAAATTAAGCTTGAGATTAACTTGGATTAGATAATATATTATTGATAGGTAATTTGGCAGTACTTGTACATGGTCTAACATTGGTCTAAGCTATCTCTACAATTTAAATGTTTGATTTTCAAGAGATGGGCCAAAGTTGCCCCAATTCAAGGTAACATTAGCCCCAAAATTTTAAAAATTTAAAAATTGTTTAAAGTTTGTATGTATACTTTAACAATCGTTTATATTACAGTTAAATATGTTTAAAATAATATAAACCCCTTTCCATATGAAATTTTAATTGGCTTACAACTATTATTTGCACTTCCTGTGAAATAAACATGAAAAATGTGACAAAGTAACCCCAGTTGACGGTAGTTTGATTGTTGGCCTGCATCGTGTCTTCTAATTAGCATACCTATAAAAACTTCTCTTCGAAGTCCTTCAATAACAAACGTAAGAATTTCTTCGGGTTTTGGTACAAAGAAAATGGCAACAGGAAATTCATCATTAAATAAGTTTTAAAAAAACTGACGCAGTATCATACATAGGCTTCATATTTTACGTACGCTTATTATTTGTCATTTTCGCTTCTAATGTTCTTGTATTATATGGCAACTTTTAGCGTTATGTACACTAATCACTCAAAAAATTTAAGCAATCCTATTCCTGAAATTACTACCACCGTTTAAAGTGTTAAAAAGAAAGATGGCTACAGGTTTTAAACTATTTAATGGTTCATCTTCAGGTCAAGGACCATTAGATGGGATTGTCGCTATGAGCAGTTTACAAATACCGACCTGTAATTCACCTTTAGTGACCTGTAAGTCATCTGTAGTCACCTGAAGTCTTCCTGTAAGGCATAAGCTCTATCCGGCAACAATTCAGCCCAGAGTGACACAAAGAAAACATTCCAATAGTAAGGGTGGATGGAAGTTCAAATTTTTAAACTATTTAATGGTTCATCTTCAGGTCAAGGACCATTAGATGGGATTGTCGCTATGAGCAGTTTACAAATACCAACCTGTAATTCACCTTTAGTGACCTGTAAGTCATCTGTAGTCACCTGAAGTCTTCCTGTAAGGCATAAGCTCTATCCGGCAACAATTCAGCCCAGAGTGACACAAAGAAAACATTCCAATAGTAAGGGTGGATGGAAGTTCAAATTTAAGGTGTGATCTAAACAAGTACTTTAAGTAAAATTGCTCAACGTATGATCCAAATTCAACTCTTAGAGATTATTCTAAGTAAAGCTTCAGGACTACAATGAACTACTCTGCTTGAATTCAGATCATAGTTGATGCAAACTGCTTTAAAACAAACAGCATTGCATTTCTAAAAATATAAAATGGGGAATCAAAATGAGTTCCCTGCATACATCCTTTCATGGGGAAAAGCTTATTTTTCAAGGGAAAAATAATTAAAAATTAAATAAAACCATTTTAAGAAACCTTCCGATCCCCCATTTCTTTGAAAACGCAATCATGCACGAAACAAAAATTAATGGCTCGTCAACAATGTTTTTCCCCGAACAAGAAGTTATAGATTTTCCAAAACAATTCTTAATTGAATAATAAATACTACTACATTCCGCTGAATAACTCACACCTTAAAGTGCTAAATGAGGTGCGTTCATAATAATTTTGACTCGCACTCCTTCTTTCTGTAACAAGATATTTAAACATTAAAGAACTGGTGACATTTTACTCATTATGATTTTTTACTAATTAGCTAATAATAAATACTTATCCATTTGATTCCGCTGCGTTTACATTAAAGCATCCGTTATAAAAACTCCTCTCTCAATCCCGCGCCCCTTTTATTTTTGTCTCATCACAAAGGATTTTAATAGACGCAGTCATTACTGTTGTTTCCCCCGGTAATTATGCTTGTTGCAAAAAAAAAGCGGAGAGTATCCATTATGTGTCATGTCTTATTCACCTAAACAACCATAAAATTCATAAATTATCATTAAATGGTATTCTGTACGAGGTTTAGAAAATTAAAACTTATTTTTTTTCTTTTTTATGACGGAATGTTATTAGTTTGACAGCCTTTGACAATCCATTTCAGCGGGGGGAAATATGATTTTTATTTCCTACGGCGCAACTTTAGAATTCATTGATTTCATTCTGTAATATGAATAGCATGTTTTGTTGGTATATTTAAAATATTAGAAATCTTTGGAAGTGTGTGTTGTAAGGTATTACGCTATTATTTTTTTACTTATGAGGATTTTTTCTGCAGTCCACATTCCAGTCACCATGCCTCTGCACATGCTCTTTGGAATAACCTAACAAGCCCTTAAAAATCTCCACGAACTGAAGAAGCAGTCATTGGCATGCTAATTAGGAAATTAGGCATAAAGTTAGGCACTGGATTGAAACTATTTATCCTAGGAGAATCCAAGGAGCTAACCGAGTATAAATCAACGATTGTGGAGAGTAGGGTAGAAATATTCAACTTCGACGGTTTTGGGCTACATGTGCTAAAGAAGTTACCAAAAGGAAGTAGATGTGAGGTAGACTTCCCGAGTTAAAGTAGCAGTTCGTGTCGGGTGTTTTTGCCTTTAACCCCTTCCTTCTCGCTCCCGTCAAAATTACAGGGTGAGCTTTCGTCCTATATTTCTCGTGCCCGTGATATTTCCGGACTGGAGTGTTCAAAAGTAATGCAACAAAAAGATTAAAAACAATCCATTTAATTTGCCCTGAAATTTTTTTATTTCTTATTTTATATACCAGATGGCAGCACCAGACTATTTATAATGTAACTGGGGTTGGTTTTTTTAAAACTAGATGTTTCAGATCAAGAACTGAATGGAATCCTTCGGAAAAAAATAGGCCCTTTTTTTACAATTTTCATGAAAATTATGCGATCGTTAAGGGGTTAAAGTGATTTCAGGTGATAGTATGATATTTTGTCATGCCTACTTTAGTTGTTAGTGCTCAGTAGATTGATTCTGTTTGATATTACAGTTATAGTTTTGTATCTTAACAAACTTATGAAAGTAGCCAAGCAACTTTAAGTTGAAATTTTAGATAACTTTACAAGACCTCAAACACACTTACGCGTATCCTTAAAGGAAGCATTCTGAACTATTTCGTGGCATAACGTTACAGATCGAGATAGCTTACGCACTGTAAGACTCGATTTACAAGCTCAGGGTTGAAGCCACGTTTCCAAACCTCAAGAATGTATTCTATCAACTGAACAAGCCCTGCGGTATGAGAAAGTGTTATTTTCGGGGAAATTCCATCAGCTATGTCTCTCTATCTTATTGTGGACAACAACACCATGTATTGAAGTTGATATGCTTTCATATATTTATTTCTTTTTATAGGGACTGTTTATTTTCACTGTGAATTTTTGTCATATATTTGACAAACGTTCCATAATCCAAATATATAGCTCTGATATAATAACCATTTTTCTTAAGACGAAATTCGTACTCGCTCGTCTATATCTCCATGTAAGTATTATCAAGTCACAGTGAGTAATAATTATTTTTAATGACTTTTCCTCACATCTGGATTTTAAATATTTAACATTGAAATCATCACTCTGTTTGCACATACGTATTAATGCACAAAACGACTTTTTTTATATCAAAAGCAGCCTATTTTGCACTATTTATATATATCTTTTAACCCATTCCGTGAATATTATCCACGTTTACTCATGTTACCTACAAATACCTACACATACCTTCATAGAACTCCTAAATCGGTGATAAGACATTTATTACTTTTATTTATATATATATATATATATATATATATATATATATATATATATATATATATTGTATATATATATGTATATGTATATGTATATGTATATATATATATATATATATATATATATATATATATATATATATATATATATATATATATATATATATATATATATATATATATATACGTAGCATGAATAAAAATTTTCAGATGCGATGTAATGTAATACACATAAAAGCCATAAATATATGGCATACATGAAGTAAGAAATCAAAAAAACTACCTTATTTTCGAAAAAAGTTAGAAACAGTCTGTACGCGCATAGAAGATTTTCGCATTTATCTTTCGGAAACCATTTGAAGCGAAAATTTCTTGCCTCGAACTTAAATCAACGACTGTAACACCTTCATGAACTGATCTACTCCAAAACTTGCCCATCATATTACTTTCGCGATTTTATTTTCTTATATCTCACGGCCTTCTCCTCCCCCCCCTCACCCCTTTTAATGTGACCATCATTTCTGGGAGCGTGTCGGAGGTACACAGAAGAAATGCTACAACGAAGAAAATCGGGAAATATTTTCATCCAGCATAAAATTAAACTGCCATGGGAATCTAAATCTCCAATTTTTTCTCCCACTATATCCATTTTTCTGTTTCTCTTTATAACCAGAGTGCGTGCATTTTGCACGTTAAATGCAGAGTATGACTTCGTGGCCCATTAGCTAGTTCCAGTGGAGTCACTCATTAAACCATGAAGTTCCGGTGTGTAATTATATGATATTTTGGATACATTTTTGGATAATGTGCTGGAGAAAAAAAACTCCCGAAAAATTTTTGTTTGATTTTGTATCCTTTCGGATTTTTTTAAATGTGTTTTATTTCGATAATATTTTTCTAGAAAGTTATGAATATATTCCAAAACGGTTTTTTTTTTCGTAATATATTTTTACATTCATTAAGCATTTCATATAGATCGAACATATCATCCTAATGCTGAATAAAAATTGTTTTTAAAAATATTTAATGAAAGTTATGTTTAACTGTTTCTGTATGGGCTTTTAAATTTCTACGCTTATTTTAATAACCTTCGGATAAAAGAATTTTACATAAAAATTTCTAATTAGTTATAATGTATTGTATTTGGGGGGGGATAAAAATATTACTTATTAGTGCTTGAATAAATTCCTGTTATAATTCTGTGAGCTAAATTAAAGCTTACAGCTTTACCTGGGTAGTCAGTTGAAATTGGCAATATTGTTGCCAGTATACTTAATGAAAAATAATGGAGGGAAACGGTACACTAATAAATAAATTATAATCCTTGTACACTAAGTGAAAGGATTTTTGCTGGGTGGAGGTGTTGGTAAAACAAAATAGAACTTTAGTAAGTTCCGGCTACGATTCTGACAATGATTTCATGAACTAAATAAATGCTAAACTGGGATAGTCAGAACTGCTTGGAGTGTAATATAAATCACTGTGTGTGTTTATAAATCATAGGTGCTCAAACTATGGGTGCCGACCTCCATGTGGGTCGCGAAGATAATAAGAGGGGTAGAGGATAGTTTGAAGTAGATTTACCGTATTCACGCGTGTATAGGTCGCACTTTTATTCCATAAAATAGGTCGGTAAGAATGGGGTGCGGCTTATACAGGGAATTTTGAAATTAAATACAGTAAACATCCTTTAGTTTAGAAGACTTTACTACCATAGAACACTAGTATCTATATACCTTACAACCTATTACACCGTAACCCACGGCAATTCAATGTATTGCAAATATTGTTTGTACCGTATATATTATATCTTAGGACTATTTAATAAAAACTCTTTTGAGTTCCCAAGAGTTTGTCTTCGTGCAAAATAATTCCTAAGTGTACTAGCTTATATATAATCTTTTTTACACTGTACTTTCACCACCATCAGCTAAGGCTGTACCTGACATTGTTAGGCGAGCATTAAACTCTAAGAAAAGTACGACAATGCTACATTTCGTAGAAAGATGCTACTTTGAGTCTACAACGGAATTCAAAACGAAAATTTCCCCAAATGTTGTCTCAAAATTCAGGTGCGGCTTATACACGCACGCGGAATATACACGAGTAAATACGGTATATCGGATTAAATTATTCAACGAAAAATTTGCTTGAAATATGCTAATAATTTTGAAAAAAATTTTCTTTATCAATTTTTAATTTCGTTAATTTTTACGTTAATGAAATACAAATATTTGTTAATATTTAAATATGAAGTTTTAGTCACATGAGGTTTGCCCAAAAACAAGTAGGTACATAAGGTTGGGAAGACATTTTTTAATGTTATTATGCAAAGTAAATATGTAACCAAAATCTACAGTTCATTTATTTTTATAATAGCTGTCGAAATTTGTTTATTTCTTTTCTATTTTTGCTAACATTTTCCTAATTTAAAAAAAAATAAAATTACTACCAAAATATTTTTAAAGGGTTGATTACTTTTTATCTAAAGAAAGTAGGTCAAGGTTGAAAACGTTTATATACCAATGTTATAAATAATACATGTCATATGAATTAAATAAATATTCGTAGAAATCAAATAGTTTCTAATTGTGGGGTCTTGCATTGAGAACAAAAGCTGACAGCATCTTGTGTTAACTTAAATTGAGTACATAGAATGAAGTTAATATTGTACAATAAATTGTACTTTAACTTGAAAATAGACAACTAATATTGCACTACATTAAATATCGCAGTTTTTATATTATTAATTGGGTCAGGGAGAACAAAGAGACTCAGTGTGAAAGGAAGAGACCATTTGGATTGGTCATAGGAACATTGTCACTAACAAATACTTTTTCTTCAACCCTACTTGTTGTGTTATTAATAAAAGAAATGTTGGTAAGGGGCTAAATAAGGTATTAAATAAGACAGGTAATGTTTTGAGAAAAAACACATCACACTCACACACATACAGATATATATATATATATATATATATATATATATATATATATATATATATGTGTGTGTGTGTGTGTGTAAGTAAGTAATAAGCAAAACCATGATATTCTACTATCTTCAAAGGACCAAACCAAGTCGTAAATAGCTTGTGTATGATTAAAATATATTATCGAGAAGTTCATTAAACATCGTTTCACCATGTATAACTTCATATCTACATATGTAGACATTGAGAGTCAAATTGTGAATACACCATAATAAACGGGAAGTCTCTCCCCTCTAGAAACACTGCTGCAACATTTTTGCCTCCGTCACTACCTTGATTCCGTGTAACAGTTCTGATGATAAGAGAATCAATGAAAATTGCGCAGCTCCCATTACCCTTCTCCTCCCCCGATCCATCAAGGTCTGAAAATCAGCAGGGAGACGTTACCCTGAAATGAGTCATCCTTTTTCACACCCAAGTTGGAGGTAATGTTTACCTCCCAGAGGTTTGCGTTGGAGCTCCTTTTTGCGTAATGAAAACAAGCATTGATTTTTGAAATTATGCGTCGAAAGTTAAATTATCAGAATATATCTGATTAGATTACTGTCTGGAAACTGGATGCTGATAAAACGTGTTATTCAAAGTACGAAATAAAATTTTGAACCCTCATTTTTAATGCTGTTAAAATGTTTCTCACATCTGCTTAAAACGACAAAAGCGATAACCTAAAAATAAATTGATTCATACTTGCGCATTATTAAATTCGCCTTGGCTGGGAACTTTATAACCGGAAAAGACATACTCTTTAGACCTATAGAAATGTATTTCCTCTACTTCAGGATAAAGATTTTCGCTATATTTAGAATTTTTTTTCTGTAAAGTATTTTATTCCCCTTCCAATCTCTAATTCAACTTTTGGGCAAAAAAAAAATTATTTCAGCTCTTCAAATCAATTAACCAACCCACCAATTCTTTATGTCTTCTATTTAATAGCATAAAGAGCTTACTTACCCCCTTCTCAGCGTAAACTGTATTTATGTAATTCAAAATGCCAGGGTTAATAAGCGTATCGAAAGCAGTGTAGAATAATTGCTACAAACTTCCTGAAAATGTTTCTCAGTTTTCTGCTGAAAAGAGCCATATTTTAAACATGTGAACTATAATACAAAATGTCGCTTTTTATCCTGAAGTAGAGGAAATACATTTCTACAGGTCAAAAAGAGCATGTTTTTTTCCGGTTATATAGTTCCCAGCCAAGTCAAATTTAATAATGCGCAAGTATGGATCAATTATTTTTAGGTTATGGCTTTTGTAGTTTTAAGCAGATGTGAGAAACATTTTAACAGCATTAAAAATGAGGGATAAAAATTTTATTTCGAACTTTGTATAACACTTTTTATCAGCCTCCAGTTTCCAGACAGTAATCTAATCAGATATATTCCGATCAATTAACTTTCGACGCATAATTTTGTTTTCATTACGCAAAAAGGAGCTCCAATGCAAACCTCTGGAAGGTAAACATTACCTCCAAATTAGGTGTGAAAAAGGAGGACTCATTTCAGGGTAACGTCTCCCTGCTGATATATATATATATATATAGATAGATAGTTAGATAGATATATATATATATATATATACAGAAGGTCATTCGCAATTTATGGAAACGATTTTGTAAATTATTTTTGTCGCTTGCATTTTAAGATAAAAATTTGGCAACTTCAGAATAATCGTATTCTACTGTTTTGTTTTCATTGGAATGTAAAATAAAAGATTTATTTAGAAAATGGCTCCTAAAATTGACAGATAGCTCGAAGGTTACGTAACTACACTTTTCGTGGAGAAATATTCGTCTCAACAAATTGTGAAACTGTGTAAAAATCGCGGTTATGGCATTCCAAAAAAAGGTATTTATATTATATTAAATTTGAATGGAAAAAAAAGTCTAACTGAGAGTAAAAATGAAAACATGACAGCGTAACCTCATCCTAAGATTGTTCGAACGCAGGTAAATGTCAAGAAAGTAAAGTCTCTGATCCTAAAGGAAAATCCGCCGACTCAAAGATCATTTGCATCGAAACTAGGAATGTCTTCTGCCACTGTAAGTAAAATCATTCATAAAGATTTGAAGTTAAAAAAGATGTTTAAATCTAAAGATCATCTGCTTTTTGTCAAAGCATATTTCTGAAAGAAAAACAAATCGTAGGAAATTATATGAAAAACACCTAGCTGGTGAAAAAATGAAAATTTGTGGTAACACTCGATAAGGCATGGGTGTATTTAAGTGACTGTGATAAAAAAGATCAATTTTCTATTGCTCAACTGACGGGGATGACCGTACGAAAACGACGTACGAAATGGCCTCGTAAGTGTACAGAAAAGTTCCCAAATGGATTCATGATATTTTCAGGATTTTTTTTACAACGGCAAATTAAAAATCAAAAAAGTCTCAAGTAAAGCCAAAATTAATTCACTCTATTATCAGCAGAATATTTTAGAACCAATTTTTGAAGAAAAAATTCCAGTATTATATGGAAAGGGCATTGATAAAGTTCAGCTTCATATGCGCAAAGCCTCTAGTCACACCCTTAAATCAACTGCCGCTTATTTAGCAAACAAAGAATAAGAAACAGGAATAAAGTGTATCCCATTTAATGAAATACCTGTAAAAACCCCTGACGCTTCTCCAAGGGACTTTTGTGCTTTCAGTTTATTAAAGCGACCTTTACGGAAACGGCTTCCAAGAACACTGAACGGACTTTGGCAAACAGTGCAAGAGGAATGGTGTAAAACTGACATGACAGTGCTAAGAAAAAGTTTACTTTCATGGGAAAATTTGAGCTAGAGCTATTATCAATAGCCATGGCTATCAGATAGAAGCAAATCGCCGCAAAAAATATGGCATTTCTACATAAAACATAACTATCGAAATCGTTTCCATTATGAGCGAACGACCTTCTGTATATACTATATATATATATATATATATATATAGTTTTTATGACTTACATTTTTGTCACAGAACAAGAATTTTTAGATCGTCATGATCTTTTAATTTTGAAATACTGGGAAACAGTCATGGATGCAAAAGAGAAAATTCAATTTTATTATAATTTTTAAGTAAACTATTACAGCACATTTCCTTTTTGTGTATTAGTAATTGCAGAGCTAGATTATGCACTTGCAGGAGCACTGGAACAAGAGAGCTTCGAATGTAATAGCATATTTCAAATTTAACATGAGTAGTAAGTAACATTCAACTTCGGAAATCAGGGGCTTTAAAAAGAGATATACAATTTCCTTCCGATATTAATCATCGAATGAAACTTACATTATGAAACACCTTTTAACATAACGAACAAAAGTTTTTAGAAACTAGACAACGCAATTTGGGGAATAATATTTTCAAAAATTCTAAAATAATGATAAATTATAAGTAAACACACGAAAGGGAAAAATCAATGATTATCCGAAATTAAGTTTTCCCTGAAATTTTTGCCAATATCACCTGAGGGCATGTTTCCTTCAAACCATTTGAATATCATCCATAAAAAGGGAGAGTATTCCAAACACGTGCCTTTCGAAAGAACTGTGATATAAGTTAATTTACATATAAATCCTTCATTTGCAGAAGCAGATACAATTACTCGCACGCATTTGCAGATTTTTAATTGGTTTGCCATTCTGTTACACCGAGGAGCAGTTAGGTTTCAGGCGAAAAGTGGAATAAGACCAAGAAGTGAGTGATAAGGATGCCTGAAAGTTTGGGTAGCTCGACTCGCGGTAGTTTCGTTAGAAGACACTTCCTGAAAATTTTTTTCAATGCTGCAGGCTTTTATTTTTTATGCAATTGTTACCATCAATAAATGATTATAAGCCTAAATCCTAACCTAGTGTTTAAAATAATTTTTGTCAACATTATTAAATACAAAAGCAGGTAAAGGGCTCTTTTTCAATGCTTAACTATCAAAGCAGCTGTTGAGCTGAATTTATAACTTTCGGTCTATTAATTAGCAATACCTTTCAATTATTTTCGTAGAGTTCCATAATAATTCAATCACTGTAGGATTAGTAAAAATTATAATTGTAAAGGGGTATAATTCAACAAAGCTTACAACGGAATCATTCTTATCTATCTTGTAGTTAGAGCAGCTAAGTAGTACGACATAGCAAATGCATATACGTCGAATCCCGTTGAAAATTTTAGAAAAAGAGCCGTTAACTTTGTATATAAGTAAAAAGGTTAGCGTTGTTATTTGGAGGAGTAGGTTAATAAACAAATTTTTCTTCAACAGTGGGAAAGCCAGTTTGTTTGTTATGAGTGTTAATCAGGCAATTGTCTGAATGTTTTCCCTTTAAGCTGTCCGATTTTGGACCTTGCGCCATTAACATCAACGCAAACCTAAAAAGTCGTACGGTGACTAGCAATCTCTATTACCATCTTTCTAACATTATGGTACACATCTTCCAATCCCTGTAGCACGAATGTAATAGACCAAACTGATATTCTCCTGCAGTAATCTATTAAACAATTACTAAGCAAGGAAACTGGTGAAATATTTTCTGCCTAGTTAATCGGAAGTTTTGTGCATTCAATATCTAATATATGTTGTTGTTGTTGTTGTTGACTTTTATACCTCCTGGTTTGAAGTTTCAGACCAGGTCCATATAGGCTTCGGACGGAAATGTGCGACTCTGGTTTAATTAGCACCACAAGGGTCGGAGTCCGACTTAGCTAGTCGCCACCTCAATTTTGACAGAGCAACCCAGGGGCGACATATGGGGGGATCGTACCCTCTCCCACCGTCACTGACCTACATAGAGGAACTTTCTGGTTTACTGATTTAACGTGCCCACATCCGGCCTAGATACGGGGGTATTTAACGGCGCGTGCCAGGATTCGATTGTGTCCATTCTTTTCTAGAGGGGTTTACCTCTATGTAAAATGTAACTTAATGTTATAATAACCCCCTCCCCCCCCCCCCGTATTGTAAAGATGTTTCTGATGCGCTACTATCAAGTGGTCTGGGTTAGTATCCCGACCAAACATGGATGTTTCTGTTCTGTCTCTTCATAGAGCAGAGTGATGGTTCACCCACTGGGTGCTTCCATAATGAATTAACCAACACGTATCGCGCTATGTATATGAGTTAGTGTTTTCTGGATAAGTTCCTGCAGAAATAACTGTTTCGTACTAATCAGAAAAAAAACTTCAGTAAGAAATGGTAGAAATATATCACTCAAGTTATACTTTTTAACCGATATCAAATACATATTGTTATTTAATATTCTTCTATTTGTTTCAGCTGAGTGCAATGATCTTCAATTTTATAATCCATATAGTGACTTAAAAAAATTCCTTTAACTGATTGTACGCGTAAGCATGGTCAAAGTTTTAAAAGTAGATCAAAGTCTTCATTACCTAATCAGAAAACAAAACTCTAAAATTAACTTTGGAATGGAATCTTCATGTACATATTGAAAATGTATTGCTTAAATGTACTTCATAAAGGATCTTAATCTCTTTATATTGTTTCTTATTCTCTTTATGTCTTCAACCTCATTGTATTCAACCTCATTATATTCTAAACCATTCAACGCAATTTGTATATTAATACTGTTGTAATAACACGTAAAAATTTGGCGTAGCTAAATGAAAGAAATTAAAATATTTAATTTAACCATGTGAAATTCATACTGTTGATATTTTTTTGCCGTATTGACTGTTGTATATTATACTTTCCCGTGAAGTAATTATCCAAAATGTTCCTTTCTAAAATTTGCCTTCATTATTACCATGGTGGAACGTCTTAATCATTTATTAATTGATCGGAAAACAAATGTCAATTTAAAATATTCACGCGGAATCACTTTCAAAATATTGAATAAATATCACAAAAATATCCCTTCTATTTATTATTTTTTCATAAATATTCTTTAATAACTTTCAGTAATTAAAGTATATATTTTACCCTTATTATATTTATTTTTACCCTTATTACCCTTATTATATATCAAACCCTTATTATTATTATTTATTTTTGTTCATTTTGAGTGGTTTTTTTATGTTTTACATCATTATGCTATACATAGATATTGTTCGGCAAAAAATTGTCAAACATGTATGAAAGATATTAAAGTATATTGTTTACCCTCATTATCCTAATTATATATCAAGCCCTTATTACTGATTGATTTTTGTTCATTTTGAGTGGGTTTTTTATGTTTTTTGTTCTCTCGACGACCAAGAATTTTCCTTAATCAGAATCACCTCAAGAAATTCCAAGTCTTGATCGTTCATTACGTAATCAGAAAACAAACACTGCCACCAGCTTTTTCCCGCGGAATGCGGCAAACTCATTTATATAAAACGATCCATCAGTTTTTATTACTCCATAAACCACACTCTCTCCCAATAAATCAAGCACTTTATTCCAATTGCAGTAACATTAATAACATCGTGCCATAGTATTAAAAGGAAAAGGTCTATGGACTATGTCATTTGCCCGGATTAACTGCCTAAGATTGCGAAATTCGTCTAGAAAAATTTGCATAATTCCTTACGTCCGGAGCACAAATGAAAGGAACCAAAGAATATTTCAATGTAAAGACCCTATTCCAGTAATTGCTGCGCCATAAATCATGCGGATTAAAACACGGTTTCCACATTAAGCACCGAGGCACAGTTACGTTGCGGAGATTCGTCATGTATATGTATACGTCTTTACTTCCATTCATATTTTACGGTTTACGATGAATAAACGCGAGTTCATAATAGAAATTTATAAATTATCGAATCATTCCGCAAGACTTATTGTTTAAACACTGAATGAAATGTTGTGCTATATGTTATGAAATTCTTCAGAGAGAGGAAGCGGAAAGTCCTCTTGTTCCAATTTAGAACTTCGTTATGAAGAATATTCATTAATTAAAAACTAACTAAAGTTGTAAAAGCATAATTGAATATGATGAAAACTTTTAAGACTGTTAAACTATTATTTAAGATATAATCATTTCAAAAAAGTGAATATGAATTTAAAACAACCGTGAGAAATTATTAATAGCAATTGACACTACTTGTAACATAAAAAACAAAATTTATTATCTGCATTGTGAGAGGCTGCATATAAGTTACTAAATTGAAAGCTTATATTTTGCTTTTTTTTATCTTCTATATTATCTGACATTTGATTTCGGTCCCGTCCAAAAACGAGAAGGGAGATTTATAGGAAATCTCAAAAGCAACGATAATATTCTAGTTATATGTCAAGGAGTTATAAAGGAAAAGCGTAGTAGGTAGATGTGTTCTCACAAAGCCATAGCTAGCGTATGGATTACCAAATTGGAATCTTATATTTTCCCCTTTTAATGATCTGTATTCTCTCAAATTTAATTTCGAAACCGTCCAAAAAAAAGAAGGGAGATTCATAGGAAATCTCAATAGATAGTTGATAGTCTCGGTTGATATTCTAATTAACTGTCAATCCAGAGTTATAAAGGAAAAGCGTAATAGGGAGGTGTGTTCTCACAAAGCCTTAGCTAGCGTATAGGTTACTAAATTGGAAGCTTATATTTTTCCCTTTTAATGATCTGTATTCTCTCAAATTTAATTTCGAAACCGTCCAAAAACGAGAAGGGAGATTCATAGAAAATCTCAATAGATAGTTGATAGTCTCAGATGATATTCTAATTAACTTTCAATCCAGAGTTATAAAGGAAAAGCGTAGTACGGAGGTGTGTTTTCTCAATAAGCCATTGCTAGCGTATAGGTTACTAAATTGGAAGCTTAAATTTTTCCCTTTTAATGATCTGTATTCTCTGAAATTTAATTTCGAAACCGTCCAAAAACAAGAAGGGAGATTCATAGAAAATCTCAATAGATAGTTGATAGTCTCAGATGATATTCTAATTAACTGTCAATCCAGAGTTATAAAGGAAAAGCGTAGTACGGAGGTGTGTTTTCTCAATAAGCCATAGCTAGCGTATAGGTTACTAAATTGGAAGCTTATATTTTTCCCTTTTAATGATGTGTATTCTCTCAAATTTAATTTCGAAACCGTCCAAAAACAAGAAAGGAGATTCATAGAAAATCTCAAATATAGTTGATTGTCTCGGTTGATATTCTAATAAACTGTCAATCCAGAGTTATAAAGGTGTACTCGCAAAGCCTTAGCTAGCTTATGTGTTTTCGCAGCCTTGCTATTACCCAGAATGGGGTTGAAACTCCTACAAGGAATTACATTTCCAGAGATACTAGGATTTTTGTAAATATATTTCAAAGTTAACAGGTTAAAAAGTTAACAGGTTTCAAAGTTAAGTTTACAGCAAGTAGCAGGTAAACATATTTTTGACTGAGTAAAGGTAGATTTTTTTTTTGACCCGATATTCCTAGTTTAAGTCGTCTTTAGTAATTAAGTATTATACGTATATCGTGTGGGACTATGCATGATGGTAGTTTCAACCTTATTTATTACTAATTAACTTGCAGTGAAGTTTTCGAGAACTGGTGTTATCAATTTCAGTCTCATCAAGTCACCAGAAGATGTACAGCTTTAGGAATCGTATGTCCTTTTTATAAATGCTTAAGAAACAAGGACAAATAAATCAATAACAAATCATTTATAGAAAATAGAGATTTAAAACAATAATGAGCGATATTAAGATATTTTCACTATAATCTGTCAATGCAAGCCTATAAGGATTAAGAGGTACTACTGAATTAATTGTTCTGCAATTTATAGGTAGGAAACTTTATTGGAACTGCTTTTACTATAGTTAAAATACAAGTTATACGAAAGATATGTTTGGTTTAATTTCTCTGTAAGTATCCAGTACGAGACAAAAATAAGAAAACGATGAACTTATTTTACAATGATTGTTCTTTTAGCAAAACTTTTTTCTGCATTCGAATGATTACTGGAAAGTCGATGTAAATTATACTTGTGACAAAAATTTCTTGACCGGGAAAAATTGATTTAATAAAGAAATCTCAGAGAAATTCTTTAATGAAAAAATACTCATAAGTTAAACGAAGATAAAATAGTCTCCATGTCACAATTTCCCCTTTGATGAAGTCAAGTATTTAACAAAATTATCCACAAAACCTTCCTTTTAACAGTCCTTTACATGCAAATAAATCCTCATATTACGGAAATATCTATATGATGAAGTTCTCTCAATATAAAAGCATTTTATAGAATACAACAGGAGTTGCAGTTTTTAGAAAAAGGTGCAAATGAATTTTTCTTGTTCTAAGACATAGGTGAATTTTTATGTAGAAAATGTTTTTTATATGAAACGCTTACAAAATAAAAATAATAACAATAACGGATACATTTAGAGTTCAGAATGCATATAAAAAGTAAGTAATGATGCAAGAAACTTTAACCAATGCAAGAAACTTTAAAGTTAAGTTTTTTCAGTTTCGTAAATCAGCACCAAATGTAAAATACAGTAATTTGTTTTTCCATTACCACAACATCTAGTTGAGTCTTAAATGTTTCATTAAAATTTGTTTAAAGGGAAAATGAGTCAAACATTAAATCTTATAAAATGGGTAGGTTTGAAAACTGAACTTTTAATTGCGGTTTAGAGAAATATCAGTTATTCAAATAAATTTATTTATCATATGTAAAAATAAATTTATAACTAATAAGACAAAATTGATAAAATTTATGCTAATGAGCACGCACTTCACTTAATTCAATAAGATAAATACCCCACATTTCTTTTCAAATGCGAAATAAATGAGAAAAGAAGAGAGGCAAATCAAATTCGATAGCATAAAGTAAACAGAAACTTGCAGAATATTATGTGTGTGAATTCCAATTTTTTCTACAGTAACTCATAATGCGGACAATTTGGCATACATGTCTCAATTTATGTATTTTTCATAATGAGACCATCCTGTACATGAAGTTGCATTGCTCCATATGGTGGGACCTCAATAGTATCCTTGCATCTGCTGGAATTCAAACCCCGAACCACGTGGTAGAGGCCTACCATGGCATTCAAAGGTTGTCAGATGTGGTGAAAAGTCTTACCAAAAAATTATAAAAACAATAAACGGTAGCAAAAAAGAGATATAGACATTTTTCTGTCATATGTTTGAATGTTTCATAGCATTACGTTTCACCATTAAGTTTGGTTGAAAGATGGATTCTTCTTAAAATTCATCAAAGATAACATTTATCGGAGGAAAGCAATAATTGCAACAGAAATTGCATTTTACATATTCAGGCCAAACTTATTCTTTTCTCAGAAAAATGGATCGTGCTCAGTATTGAAACTCAATGACTTGCCAGGTCGAGGATAAAGACAGAAAAAGGATTCTAGCATAATTTAAAGCTTAACCAAAGCGTCCTAAAACACCAAAAACATCTTAAAAACACGCTTTGAGAACAGACATGTTACTGAACAAAATGTTGAGGAATAATTAAATCCAAATCCTATACTATAAGTAACACTAATAGATTAAATTATGTATTTCAAAAATAAAATTTCAATTAAGTGAAGTAAGCCAGAATTGTTTACAGTTTATAATTAAAGAGGGACCTAATAAGTTGCAGGTAATCTATCACATTTTAAAAGTATTAATTACATATTCACCTTGCTCAAAATCTGCAAAGCTCACTATTTAGTTAGCCATACAGGAAATGGATTAACATCGAGATAACACCTAATTTCCTAAGTGAAAATTTGTCAACACGATAAAACCACTTCGACTATGTTTTGATTTCACTGCTTATCAGAGACAGCTGAAACCGTTGAAATTATTTCAAACTTTTTCTCTCTCCCAAGAAACACACGCTGAAAGATTCAGTGGATATGTATCCTTTTTCCTGTTACTTCACTGCCCTCACATTTTCCATTTGCATGATGAATATTCAACATATATAATTAAATCCAAAAAGCACACCATGTTAATTTGATTACAATATCTGAAATGTTCTTTATAGCTTTTATGCTTAATAACTTTCCTCTGGCTTGAAGAAGAAATTTCATCACGAAAAGGATATACATTGCCCGATGACTGTCTTTGAAAAGAGTTTCATGTTTCCCGAACATTATTTTCATTACTTTACTAATTACCCGCCCAAGTAATATGTAAATGCAACTGTAAAACGCAAAGAAACAAGCAGAGCTTTCTTCCGAATGTCATCCGAAAAGGGGGGTTCTATGTTTTCCCCATCCAATACCAAGAATCGTCTCCGTTCTTTTGTTTGGACGGTGTCGAATGGAGTTAAAAGTCGGTCGCTCTCCTTGATAATCGTTTAAAAATATCCAAATAAAGATGGCGTATAATTAAACACAGTTTGTCACATGTTCCCAGTTAAATGTTGGTTGAAATATTTCCGTCTTTGGCGGAGAATTTGTTGCAAAAATAAACTCAGCATGAATTTAGACGTAAGCGTGGTCGGTTTACACTTAATTAACTTCTTGAGAAACGCAGCAAAAGAAAAACAGAAAATTTCCCAGCATTTAATGTAATTAAAATATGTAATTCTTTCTAAAAAATGAATTTTGTAAGCAATCAAATGTCTATCTCATTTATTCTCTCTTATACATACATATATATATATATATATATATATATATATATATATATATTATATTTTATATAAAAATGGATGTATGTGTGTATGTTCCAGCATCACTCTGGAACGCCTGGAGCAATTTCAACCAAACTTGGTACACATATCACTTACAATCTGGAAAGAAACACTGGGGGATAAGATACCCCTAGCATCCCTAGGGGGGGGGGGGCAGGGGGCACGTGTAAAAATAATCGAAAACTTCTGATATTAGTGTCGAATCCATAGTTTTCAGGGTCGCTGAGCTTAATAGTGACACTTCAAATGACGTTTGAGTGCAAGTTCAGCCCCCCATCAGCATGGGGGGAGGGGGAAGGGGAGGAAAAAGTGAATATAAAATGACCAAAATACTGAGAGTAGTGTCGAAACCATAGTTTTCGGGGTCGCTGAGACGAATAGTGACATTTCCGATGCTGTTTAAGAGCAAGTTCAGCCCCCCTCAGCATTGGGAGGGGGGATGGGGAAAGAAAGGGTGATTATAAAATGTCCAAAATGACCGAGAGTAGTGTCGAAACCATAGTTTTTGGGGTCGCTGAGATTAATAGTGACACTTCCGATGACATTTAAGTGCAAGCTCAGTCCCCCATCAGCATTGGGGGGAGGGGGGGAGGGGGGAAGAAGCGGTGCATATAAAATTCCCAAAATACCAAGAGTAGTGTCGAAACCATAGTTTTCAGGGTCGCTGAGACGAATAGTGACATTTCCGATGCCGTTTAAGGACAAGTTTAGCCCCCCCCCATCAGCATTGGGGGGAGGGGGGAGGGAAGAAAGGTTGAATATAAAAATGCCCCATAGTAGTGTCGAACCCATAGTTTTCGGGGTCACTGCGACGAATAGGGACTCTCCCGATGCCGTTTAAATACAAGTTTTGCCTCCATCAGCATTGGGGGGGGGGGAGAAGGGGTCAAAAATAAAATGTAAAAAATGACCGAGAGTAATGTCGAATCCATAGCTTTCGGAGTCACTGCCTAAGTTTTAACTTAAATTAATAAGTAGTAAATTTGTAATTTTACTTTATCATTTGTATACTGTACTTACTTTTAAATACATGTAAATTAAATTACTTAGATTTTACACTATAGGTATAATCCATTCTTTTTCCTGTGTAATAAAAAAAATGGGATAAATAAATACCCGGGCAACGCCGGGCAACGCCGGGCAAACAGCTAGTGTATATATATATATATATATATATATATATATATGTGTGTGTGTGTGTGTGTGTGTGTGTTTCTTTGTGTGTTTCTGTTTGCACACAGAATTGCTAGCATTTACTTTTTTCAGTAAAAATGCACGTCAGAATATTTCTAGAAGGCAATGAAATTTGTTACCCCTCACCCCATAAATACATGCGACGAACTTATATGGTATATCTTTACACAGAAAATGACAATATTTAGTTTTAAAAATTAATTTATATAATAATTTAATTATGCTTTTTTCTTTTAAACTTTAAAATAATTTATTTCAAAGATTGATGTGAAAAGTACGTATATTTCTAAAAATAAAAATTCTTTGCATTATTTTTACATGACGTCTTCACAAGGTCCTACATCTTTTACAGCATTATTTTATATAAACATTTACGTATATTTTTTTTTCAATATGTTTTTGTTTATGAGTTGCGTAAATAGTTTCTTAAGCCCACTTGAGGGATAGAAAAGAATATTTGTCACTAGCATTAATCAAGGGCAACGTGAAAATAATAGTAACATTTTTTTTTATTTCCAATGGCACATTAAAAGACAATTGAACATCAAAAAGACAACAATAAATCTATAAATGAAAGCGAGAAATCCAGTAGCGTTCCCAGATTGGTGTCCGAGGAAGAGCAGGTCATCTGGACAGGTGAGGCAAGTCCATTTCCTCGTGAAGATCACACAAGGTACATAGAGGGTCAGGAACCACGTTGATGCGACATAGATGTTTACGCAGGCAGTCGTGGCCAGATATCAGACGAAACATTTGCGACAGATTTCATCCTAGGCCACTGAGGGACATTAAGAATCTGATTAAGCCATGGTTTATTAAGGTTGCGATTTTTGAATTATTCGCGAAAAGAATCCCTGAAGATGTTCTTTATTAGACATTTGATACTATTAAAAGGAAGTCTGTGATTAGTTCTCTGAAGTACAGAGGCCCCCTTCTTTGCCAAGAAGTAGGCCAATAATAGTAATAAACAAATAAAATAACAAATAATAGTAATATATAAATATAACAAATAATAGTAATATCAATAACAATATTTTTACATTTTGTTGATTTCTTTCTATTCGTGATTAGGAATAAGTCAACAGTTAATTTATCAGAGGGCAAACTGAATCAGGAAAACAGTATTTGTCATACAGGTAATAGATAATGAACATCTCAATTTTGTATGACCCTAAGTCCAGTCCGCGTTTGCGATAATGCTCTTTTGCCAAAAAATCGGTATAGACCACCAAAATTTACCAGAAGCGTGCTTGTTCAGTAGCAAGAACATCACTAATAAAGTGAAAGGTGTATTTCTGACGAGTCTACTTTTTTGGATAAACGGAATATGGTACAGCGCATATTACCATAAAATTGGCAAAAACAAGCCAAGAGTCATACCAGGGGAGTGCTCGTATCTCCAAAGCAGCATGAAAGCACGAAGCGAAATATTGTGCGGAACTAGTTCGGAAACGAAATTTGCATTATACATGAAAGATAGGCTGAGCAACTCCAAAGCCTATTGTTTTATCTCATATTATAAGCTTCAAGCCTTATGATATGAGATAACAAGGGCAAATCCAGCTTGAGTATCGACACATGCAAAAACAGCATAAATAATTTTAACTGCGTAAAGTATTTGGAACATTTACTGTAAAATTTCATTGCTTTATTTTTTCATTTACTTTTAGGGATTACTGTATTTTTTTCAAAAGTTTTTTAAACTGATAAATTATTTTAATAACAATTATTTACAGTTGGAGACAAAATAATTGCATCATTCCTAAGTTTTACAAAAGACCCTTCAAAACAGTAATCAATAGGTATTCAAAATAACGATAAGATTAAAAATATACATAATATTATACAGTTGGCTCTCTGTTTAACGACGCTCTACTTAACGACGATCTCTATTTAAAAACGATATTTTCCAGTCCCGGCCCCTCCGACGTTATGGGAAATGTTACTTTTTCACAAATTCTGTTTAAGGCCGATCTCTACTTAAGGACGATTTTTCACGGTCCCTTGAAAGTCGTTAAACAGAGAGCCAACTGTAATTTAAACCACATACTTATTAATACTCTTCGCAAAAAAGTAAATCAAAGTAATTTCCTCATTACTGATGAATGAAAATCAACTTTAGTGTGTTGCCCTGACAAATATTTCTTTACACTATAATTTACTTAAGCTGTTATGCAAAAGCAGTTATGCAAGTTATGCAAAATTAGTATCGAGATAGCTGTATCTCAAAATATTTTTAAGTAGTTCTTAATATAATTTTAATGTTTCGTATCCTCATCTTTTAATTTGTTTTTGTATATGATATATGTTGGGTATTAAATAGATAAAATTTTAACTATACTTTACTAATATATTGAATATATTCTGATAGTGTGAATTATAGTTCTAAATTGTAATCACTAGACCTTGGCTACTTTGAGACTTCTGTTAAAACATATGGCAAATTTTAACGTAGGATTACGTTCCTCCATATCGGTCAGCGGTAAAGCAAAATTTCAGACGTCCGTTGTCGCGAGTTTTAATTTTGGCAGCGCGCCAAACCCAGTCTGTATCTTTTGGGCAAACAGTAAATAGTTAAACAGAAAAGTGCCAAACTGCCGCAAAAAAAAGAGGTAAGCAACGATAAGTCATCCTACGTTAATAACCCGCGGTAGTTTCGTTAGAAGAGACTACCTGAATTTTTTTTTAACTTTTATTACTCTTTAAATTCTTTTAACTTCATATCAATAGTTAGTTGGGAATTCATTCATGCATTTTTTGCTTATAATTCCTTTATTATTTTAAACATCTACTCAATAATAAAAATAGAATATAATTGAGATATTTTTTTAAAAAAAGGTTTTTACCTATTTTAGTTTCTTTGTTTGATTGGTCTGTTTTGAGCACTGCTGTTATATTTTATCATACGAGCTGATTATATCATATTTTAATCTGTTAGATTTCTAATACTTGTTACATTAAAATTTTGGATTCTCTGAAACCATTCATAGGATTTCTTCTCCCTTAAATGGCTGAATAAATGCAAGTAAAAAAAAAGTCTCATTCCGTTATCGAAATCTCTTTCTTCCAAAAAAAAAGGTGCATGTTGTTACCTTCTTACCTATTTTATTTCCTATTTTATTACAAAAAAAAATCTATATACACCAAATTATAAAGTCAGAAACATACAAAAATGCATTTTATGGGGCAAATAATCAGGGATACTTATCTCTCGGCACTCTTTTAATTAAAAACGGCAAACGTCGTTCAATTAAAAATACGCAGTTTTCATGAAAAAAAAGCTCTACTTTAATTAAATCAGAAATACATTTAATAAGGTACGAAAATGCCGTTGCCAGTTAATCAGCATTAATGTACAGAATTGATGCTCACATGCATATCTTTAATAGCTCAGGTAATTACAATAATGTAGGAGTTTTAAAGATTGCTGCAAAATATGAAAAAGCGACGTGTGGGTTGATGAGTTTGAGAACAGGCTGGGTAGGGAGTCGTTTTATAGGGGTAATTAGTATGAGATCCTCAGTCGTAACGGAGATTCGCTTTATCCGGTTTGATGTCCAGAAGAAATTAATGCGTTCCGGAATCTCAACGTGAAATGCAATACGATGCGTTTTATTTAAAAGATGTATATTTACAATGCTCTTGTTTGCAGCCTGTGTTTTGTAAAAGGCACATATTCTATCATCTCGTTCTAATGTTTCGCTGTTTTTCGCATTAAGTTAAAGCTTTTGTATGATGTAAATTACACAAATTTTCTTTATTAAAAAATTCCATTCAAATATTAGATTAAAAAATAATCTTTCTAAAATATTACTAACATTTTTACCAAGTAAGTTATTTGTTTCCATTTTATAATTAAATCTATTTCCTTGTGTAATAATTAACCAGGAACCATGTATAATAATTAACAAGGACCCTTGTATAATAATTAACAAGAAACCTTGTATAATAGTTAACACGGAACCTTGTATAATAATGCACATACTTTATCATCTCATTTAATTTTTCACTGTTTTTCGTATTAAGTTAAAGCGTTTGTATAATGTAAATAACAGATTTTTTCTTTATTTAAAAATTCTATTAAAATATTATATTAAAAATACTCTATCTAAAAAATTCAAACATTCATATAAAGTAAGTAATTTGTTTCTATTTTATAATTAAATCATTTATTTTCCGTGTGTAATAATTAATAAGGAACCTTGAGTAAAATGCAAGTATTTTATCATCTCATCCTAATGTTTCACTGTTTCTCGCATTAAGTTAAAGCTTTTGTATGATGTAAATAACATAATTTATTTATTTCTTAAAAAATTTTATTTAAATATTAGATTGAAAAACGCTCTTTCTAAAAAATTTCAAACCTTCCTACCGAGTGAGTAAATTTGTTTCCATTTTATAATTAAATCCTTTTCCTTGTCCTTGTGTAATAATTAACAAGGAACCTTGCGTAAAATTCCCATATTTTATCATCTAATCCTAATTTTTCATTGTTTTCCATATTAAGTTAAAGCTTTTGTGTAATGTAAATAGTATATTTTTTCTTTATTAAAAATTTTTATTTAAATATTAGATTGAAAGTACTATTTCTAAAATATTTCAAACACTTTTACCAAGTGAGTAATTTGTTTCCATTTTATAATTAAATCATTTTCCTCGTGTAATAATTAACAAGGATCTTTGTGTAAAATGCACATATTTTATATCTCATCCTAACTTTTCAGCGTTTTTTACATTATGTTAAAGTTTTTGTATAATGTAAATAACAGAATTTTTTCTTTCTTTATTCAAATATTAGATTAAATAAATACTCTTTCTAAAAAATTACAAACATTCTTACAGAATAAGTAATTTTTTCCATTTTTTAAATAAATCATTGTTCTTTGTAATAATTTCAAAAAATATTTTTACTGCGTCATAATTTATTTATATTTGCATTTTCGTATATAATAGTGACATATTCTTATTCAAGAATCTTTTTCAATTTCATCTCGAGAATGGGTGTTACCGGACCATCCAGTTTTTCAATCAGTGATATTCATTTTCCTCTCCTCAACACAATCTATAAATAAATTAACAAATGTTAAAATATGAGCTAAATCTATGAATTATGACATTATATAGCTACTAAATGACTCAGTGTAGATTATCTTTGTATTAATAGGCTGTGCTTACAACCATACAGTCGAATTTAAATGTGATATTTCTAAGGTTTACATAAGATTCGATTCACAATAATCGAACTTTTAAGCTGCATTCAGACTACGCTGACGTGACGTGTTGCAACGCGCTGACCGCAACGTCGGCTGACGTGGGAAAACGTCAGCGTCAGGCGGTGTGTGCACACTACGCTGACGTGTACGAATTCACGTCCGTTGTTGTTTGGTTCCCACAAGGTGCATATCGTTGCGGGTGGACCCTATAAATAATATGGGGGGCACCCTATAAATAGTGGACGATCGATTTATTGTCGCTGATGAGGCTTTCACATTAAAAACATACTTGATGCATCTTTATAGAAAGAATTCAATAAAGAGCGATGAAAATATACTCCGTTTCTCCTGAAGGGGCTGCAAGCATTCATAAAGGCAGAATGGCCCATTAATATTTTTTTAAACATTTTTATTACTGTTTTTTTATAAACAAATTTATTATTTTGGTTGCTATAATTTTGAGTTAGTAAAGAATATAAATAAGTAACCTGTAGTGAATTTTATTTCTGCCTAGTATTCAAATAATTCAAATACTAAGTAGGTAATTTTTGGTCGAAGACCGTCGTCTGCCTATAATATTTAGTTGAAAGTAACGATCAATTAACAAATATATATATAAATTTATAAGTACCCATAAACTAAGCTCATATAAATTATTTTTTATATTTAAAAGATGGAAGTTTAAAAACAAGAGGGGACGAACACCTGTTTATATTGTATTGTTGCACACTCCATTTGTTTACATTTAACAAGATCAGTAGCCAACTGTTGCTGCTAATTCATAAAAAAAAATTACCATGAAAAATTTAAATAAACTACTATATTTATAAATGTAAATAATATAAGCACATATAAATTATTTTTGCTATCTAAAAGACGAAAATCGAAAACAAACCGAGGGGACGAACACCTGTTTATATTGTTAAATCACCCCTTCCTCTTTGTTCACATTTTACAAGATCAGTAACCAACTTTACCGCCAGTTATTAAAGAAACCAAATTTTATGCTATGACAATGTTAGGAAAACACTGATTTTATAAACGTGTTTTTAAAGTGTTTGAAATATTGGTTAAATCAATCAAACGGCCTAAGTTTGCAATAAATTAGTAAATAAATGCAAATATTGCCAGCTATTTCCAGGATTCTTCCAATCTCTTCCCATGCTTCATTGCGTGCATATTTATTTCTGTAATCTTTGTTGAAATGGTCAAATAAAATAGGGTATTTCTTCACATGCTCGATGAGCTCTTCTTCCGTATTCATAGCTGACGGCCAGACGCCTGCTGACGAGATCTGGGAATTTATATTTGGAGCTGACGCGTCAGTTCCCACGCCAGAGCGTGTTTTCCCACGTCACGACACGACAGCGTAGTATGCACACTCCTTTTTAAAATAGTGGTTTAATTTTTTTCACTGACGTGTCAACACGACACGTCAGCGTAGTGTGAGTGCACCTTAAAGTGAATAAAGTTAAAGAAGCCGCTTAAGATATGCTAATTGCGGCATACGCGGTTGCTATAAATACCAAGCGGCTAGATTAAAGGAGGGTCGACGAAGTGTTGGGGAAGTGAGAGGAAGTGAAAGGAGGAGTAGAGCTGACGAAACGAAGTGTCGAGCTGGAGCTAGGCTTAAGAGTCTGGTTTAATAATAGTTGAGTTTTGCGAGCAGCCGATCGAGGCATAGCTAGGTTGCTTCAAACCTACGCGAGTTCTTGTTAGACTCAAAGTTTACGAAGCAGCATTGCTGGTCGACTTTCCGAAGTATTTGTGAGTATCTCAAGTTGTATTGTCATTGTATAAATAGTTATACCAGAAAATATACTGAATTGTATTTCCTTGCATAAATATTATATATCTCGTACTAGTAATGCGCTTGCTTTATGTTGAAAAGCAAAATTTACAATTGCAAATATTTGAATAAACATTGTTGTTATGTAAGAACTGTGTTTGAATGAAATTATTTAGAGTGTCACTTCAAGATATACATACCCAAAGGTAGGGAAGAAGTGTTATTCTCTATATATTGTCATTTCATATTCATATTAAAAGAAAACCAAAGAAATTTTCAGGCAGGTGTTTTAGGATTTGCCTTCTAAACTACGGGTAAGATAACTTAAAAAATAATTCAATCAAGGAAGGCTTTTTAAAACCTTTTGTTGCGGATTATGATTGTTCTCCAATTAAATAAAATTGGGAATAAGGATTAGTTTGATGCACGCTTTACTAAATAAATATGTTGTACTCTTTCTTTTATCTAACTGCAAATATTGATGGATATGGTAATTAAGGCTTGTCTTTAAAAAGAAAGAAGTGTAAAGATAGAGTAGATATTTGGTTTGCTTAGTAAAAATTTTACAATCAATCGAATATGAAGTCTATTTAAAAGAATTAACTTTCGATTGTACACAACCTGTACCAAGGCACGCAAAATTTAAAGTTAATTTTCTATTGAATTATCAAAGAAAAAAGAGTTAAAGAGAAAGAGAAGGGGAGAAAAAGAAGAAAGAGATGGGTTGGTATTTTCAACATTTCGTGTTTATTAAACTTTCTCCTGCTACAAAATTTGGCTGTCATTTGATATCTTGTCGAGAAACCGTTTTCTAACTTATATATTTAATATTTTTATTTCTAAAACTGCCTGTTATTCGTTTATTTTTCCGTTACATCCCAAATTAAGAAACTTCTATAATTTACATTTGCTTTTAGAATGACTTTAATAATATCCGACTTGCATATTTATTTTTTGGCATTATCAACACGACTCAAAATTTTAAAATTTTACTGTTTGGTGTCTGTATTTAAAAAAGAAAATAATAATGAATAAAATCATGGAATATGATGTAAATTTTGATTCTTTAATTCCGACAGGCGACTAATTGGGTATGCAGCCACAATAGTAGCGTTTTATCATATTACATTCGACATTTTAATCGTTCTTGCTTTTAACTACTTAGGGAGCTCTCACCAATATACCAGTATACCAATATAGAAAATATACCAGTTGTTTAAGTAGATATTCGTCAATAATTTCACGAATGTCTGGTATTCCATCTTAGGGAACGAGTCTCCTGTGTATACTTACAAAGAAAAATGTGTTAGAATTTATATGCATATGATTTAAGTATTAAATATATACATATTTAATATATTCCTTTCTATTTATTATATGTATGCATACACACACACACACTTACAAACATACATACACACACACATATATATATATATATATATTTATTTATTTATTTATTTATTTATTTATTTATATATATATATATATATATATATATATATATATATATATATATATATATATATATATATATATATATATATATATATATATATAGAGAGAGAGAGAGAGAGAGAGAGAGAGAGAGAGAGAGAGAGAGAGAGAGAGAGAGAGAGCGTCACTGAGTTATTTATTCATAATCGTGTATAAATATGTGTGTAAAATATAGTTCCAAGCATACAATAATACTAAAACTTTCTAAAAATGTCTTCAAGGCTTACAAAAGATGTGTCGAAATATGTGTTGTGCATTGTTGTTGGACAGGGAAATTAAAATCTTCTGATCTAACATTTTTCAAATATAAGCAATAGCATTTTCACATTTTCTGAAAGTAACAGTGAGAAAAAAACAAATAAAATCTTTTCACTTTTGGAATCAAACACACATTTAGTATTTAAAGCGAAGACAGTACTCTAATATCACCTCCCTCGCAAACCATAAGTCCACCCAAAAACAAAGAGCAGCACGGTTTACGATGTCTTTTTACGTAGCAGGAATAAACTCATTCTAGTTGCGACCAGTTTGTAATTGTTTCCCCACTTTTACGACGTGGGGTTCGCTCCCGAGAATACATTCTAGCCTCTATTGCTCGGGCTGTAGCGGCTTCATAAAGTTATAACTGGTTCCTAGATTGTCCCTCCCTATTACATACCATTTCCAATACTTTTCTAATTTCTTAAGCAAATATAGTAAAAGAAAGAATGCAAATAATATTGTCTTTGCGGGCCAAACTGCCGAAGAATAAGAATGCCGTACGGAAGAATTTAATAAAACCTTCTGCAACTACGCTGTTTTCTTCTATTAAATCTATTTCGTTCAAAGTTTGAAGTAATAGTTTTCAATTTAGAGTTAAAATAAAATCTTCTTTGAATTTTCATTGCGTAAAACAAAGAGAGACGAAAAACTTTTCTTGCACCTGAATTTATTCAAAGATGTTGGCCGACCTACTTTGAATCACTTTCTACGCCGGCGAAAATTAGACAAATAGAATTTACTCTTGGGTAGAATTTTATTTAGCATAGTTTTGAAGAAGCAGAATTTTTTTACTTGGAATTTTATTGGGATTTTATCCTTGGGAATATGAAAAGTTTTTCAAAAAATTTTTTTTCAAGTTATCGAAAGTAAAGTGTGGAATGAAAAGTAATTTTCCTCTCGCAAACTTTTTAATGCAACTTTAAAATAAAAAAATACCAAAAAAATCACATTGGAATTCAATGTGATTTTTTTGTAAATATGCTATTTGAAATCTGTTGTTTTTCAGCTTGTGTTTTATCATAATGTAATAGACATTTCTTATTCACCGCCAGGATTGATACAAATATTCAGAGGGGAAAAATTAATGACTAGAAGATTGCCGATAGTAAAAGGGTGTCTCTCTTCCCTTTGTTTTTTCAACACCAAAAGATAGGAATAAGTATAGAAGGATTTGTCTGTTCATACCATTAGAGAAACTTATAGTACGAGACAAGCTTTCATTTCTAAAAAAATAACCGGTAAGTAAAAAGTACACCTCTAGATAAAGTTGTGCTAGATATGTTAATGTGATAAATACCTATATAGAGAATAGTAAGGGGCACTCTATTTGAATTTGACACAAACACAGTTATACATGAAACAATGTTTATTGAATTAGTTGCACATATAGAATTTGCTTTCACAGCAATAAGCATACGTACTACTTGTACGGAATATATATTAGCATTCAATAAAAATACACTTTGCCATACTCACAAACCAGCAGAGAGTCAAACCAGCAGTTCTGCCACGTAAACTTTGAGCCCCCTAAGCACAAGCGCCGGATAGTACTGGAGCTGCTTACCTCGTAGCTCCCTTAACTCGCTTATCTATCAACCTTAACAACCTTTTTACTTAATCAAGCTGCTTGGTATTTATACCAAGCGAGTATGCCGAAATTAGCATACCTCAAGCAGCTTCTTTAATTCATTCACTCAAAAGTTCGATTCTTGTGAATCGAATCTTATGTATACCTTACACCTATTTTGTTATAACAATGTCTAGATTCATTTATTTATTTTTGGATAAAGCAAAGAGGCATCTTAGTATGGCAGATTTAAAGAAGCATTTTCTTTGCTAAAGTATTTTTTGTAATGTTCCTGAATGGGCAATGAAAGTCTTGACATCGCTGTGTTGGTAATTCGGGAATTCGCAACATTACTTTACATTAGTAACAGAGATTTTCAAATTTAGATAGTTTGATTGCATAAAACATTTTTGAAATTACAGAAATCTAAACATTTAAGTCATACTAAAGGCATTTGATGGAAATGTTTGCTGAGGTAGGTTACGTCAGTCGAGCTTTTGTTCTTGTATTAACATAAATACAAAATGCGTGTATATATATATATATATATATATATATATATATATATATATATATATATATATATATATATATATATATATATATTGCTATTATAAAATTGTCTCAGAAGTTTTTCTATAATCGTTCAGGAATGTCATTGAAAATTTAAGGTGTCTGCAGTATGATGGTATTTAAATGTATAATAAGAATAAATAATTTAAATCTTTGTTTCCCTAAATTTACTTAGTTTGTATGCATCCGGAAAAGAAAAAACACAAACAAGACTGCGTAAAATGTGTTACTCGAAAATTACGTTTAAAAAATAAAGCTCCTTTAAAAAAAAATAATCTTTTAACCCCTTTCAAAATCTTTGTTAAAGATAGCGTCTGTAACAAATTTATTTTAATCTTAAGCAATTTTTACAAGTGCAACCCGTTCAAAGTGAACGTCCATCTAAAATCGTAAGTTTTCTAGTTACATCACTTTAAAAACTTTTCCACTTTATATACTGGTACACGTTTAATTCCCCTGCCTAATAATTTATAAAAACGTGCAGAAATTATTACCTTCCCCCAAACCCATCTCTTATGAAACTACACTATTTCAAATCAGGTTAATAAAAAAAAAAGATACATTTTTCCCAATTTTCTGCATGTGACGTCCGCCCGGCCCATAATTAACTTCCTCTGTAGTCGATTAAAAACACAAAATTTTTGCAGAAAAAGACTTCCACTGCGATTCACTCTCCCCAGAAATGAATATAATAAGCTTTTTTAAATATGTATTCCATCACACTAAATTTGTAATGTCCAGGTTTCACGTGTCGGAGTGAGTTCAATATTTTTGGTAATTACAATAAAGAACGTTTGCTCCTCGCGGCTCAGAGTTGGTGTTTAATGGGGCTGGAAGCGGGGGACTATCATGTTATTGTTTTATGAGAGAATTTAATATGAGATACGGGTCGTAAACAAGTTCCGGCTTACTCCAAGTTGGGTTCCGAACGCATTAAGTACTTAAAGTGACGTAACAGACTAATGTGCTATAAACCTGGTCGTTGGTCTCAAGTGGCTTTGCTGATAATGATAAGTCAATTTGGATGAAAAATGGAGTCGGTCTAATATCTTTCTGAACTCTAGATTTGTTAATGAATCTTTTTTTTTCAGTCCCAAGCGCAGGGTACCATGTTTATAGGAAATAAAATTCAGTTCTCTGTGATTATTTTTATTCTCATATCCTTATGTAAGTGTTCGATATTTTATTTCCTCGCAGGTCTTGAATATTAGGGAATGGGATCTATCATTTTAAGTATTTATTTTCAGTCCATAATTTTGTCTCTTATTTATTTATTTCTTGTAATTTATCCTTACTCGTCTATGCCGGGTAGGGTGAGTGTCCCAAATATCGCCCCTGTGCCTAATATCGTCGACTCGTGTTTCTAAAGTATGATTCGCGCTATGTATGACAAAATGCAGTAACTTCTTAGTTCTGGGTTTGTACTAACAGCGGCGATAGCGACAACGCTCTTATCACTGACAACAGAAACCATATGGCCTCTGAAGTTGTTTTGGCTGTTGTCTTCGTAAACTTTGGCTACAAAGAATTAGAATCCAGTGAATGACCAGGTAGGTGCATCCAAATTATAATTTTGCTTATACCATTTGAAAGTGCATTAAACAGAGACTTTGCTAACAACGCTTTTTCACAGGTGCTTCTAATTTCGCCTGGTAGGCGGTAAGAGGAACAGAGATAGACGATATTAGGAACTGCTCTTGAGTTCACTGGAAATTTCAATTTTTCCAATTTAGCTACATTACTTAAACTGGCACTGGTTTTGGAGCTGATTGATCTCAGGATACCAAAGGAAATAGTTCTTAGGGATTTTCTTTGAGTTCCCAGCCTAATCAGAAACTAAAAAATTGGATAAAATATCGAAAAAAAGTTAGAGTAAGCGAATTTTGAGATACCTACCGTAATGAGGCTAAAGTCAGATTATAATCTACTTGTCAGTCCAAAGTTTTGTACCTCTTTTCTAACGATTATCAAGTCAGATCAGTTTAGTTGTTCCTGCATTAGGTGAACTTCTACTACACACAGAAACTTTAAGTTAAAAATCACAATTATCGGAGCTTCGTGTTAATTGCTTCTCCGTTTGTAGTTTTTAACTTCAAAGAAGAAAAAAACTGATTTCGACCCATTTAGCACTCTAAATATTTTAATTAGATGTTCATAAAAGTACTGAAATAAATATTCTTTTACAATGTCATTTTCTTTTTAATAACAAATGCTTCAATTTAAAAACAAAATTGCATAGTTGACGAAAATTGATAAAGGACTATAGGTCTTGAATTTAAGGAAATGGGACCTATCATTTTAAGTATTTATTTTCCGTCCACAATTTTGTCTCTTATTTATTTATTTATTGCAATTTATCCTTACTAGTCTATGCGGGGTAATAAGGCTAAAGTTTGATTATAAGAGTTATAAAGTCTGATCTCAGGATACCAAAGGAAATAGTTCTTAGGGATATTTTTGAGTTCCCAGCCTAATCAGAAACTAAAAAATTGGATAAAATATCGAAAAAAAGTTAGAGTAGGCGATTTTGGGGACACCTACCTTAATGAGGCTAAAGTCAGATTATAATCTACTTGTCAGTCCAAAGTTTTTCACCTCTTTTCTAGCGGTTATCAAGTCAGATCTGTTTAGTTGTTCCCGTGTTAGGTGAACTTCTACTACAAACAGAAACTATATTGTTGACGAAAATTGATAAAGGACTATATGAACCCACTAATTTGTTTATTCATTTATCAGTTTTGGTCAGTTTTCTGAGGAATTAAATTTGAAAAATGATTGTTTCTCACACCACTTGGATTCAGCTGGAAGAGCTAGGAGGTTAGGAGACCTGTTTTCCAGTCCCTGTCCTACAGGCTGTACTTACAGTAGAAACGACTATCTTCCAGAACCATAGGGAAAGACAACAATGAAACATTACGCGGTAAAACAGATGTGGAATGTTTTTAACATGTTCATGTTAAAAACACTCCACATCCGTTCTCACATTAAGAACTTCTAAATGTGAGAGTGTGTAACTGTTATATAGGACCAATATCCTCTACCGCCCAACTAGGAAAGAGATAAATGTGTCACTGAATTCAACAAATGAACGGACTTCTCGTAATAAAATAATTCAGCTGTACAATTGTCCCCGAAGATAAGTTATTCGGGTTCCATGTTTCTGTTGTGGCCGATTGCCGTTATTGCTTGCAAAGATTACCAACGATATAGTATAGTTGTTAAGGCTGCTATGTACTAACCCTATTGGATTCGCTCACCTCAATGTTAACCTATGGATAAAATTTGTCCAAGGATTGCCGGCTTGGATATAAAGATTTTTTTAAAAAAACTTGTACTCTGTAATATAGAAAGAAATTTTACAACTTGGGGCATTTTTTGTTTTAAAAAAATGCAAATAATATTTTTAAATTTAAATTATTCGGGGGAAAAAATCTGGTGTATTATGTTTTAAACGCTCTTAAATTCCTTTGGTGGACGAAATGTATAAAATGAATCCTGTTGCAAGGTGCAGAAAAGTTCAAACTATCTGAAAATACAGTTTTTAATTGGATTATCAGAATTTACGTAGCCGTAAATAATATACAAATTTTCTCAATGGGTTAACATTGAGGTCAGCAAATCCAGTAGGGTTACTAAAGCAGCCTTAAATAACTGCAACATTGACCTGGGATGTCGAATTTACAGGTTTGGACGCTGGTATCGGACAATGCTTGTTTTAATGGAAGGTGAAAAGAATATTTAAATTCCTCTGTTAGAAATTCGAGACCATGCAAGTACATATATAATAAATTCATACGTTTATAAATAAAAGTCATGAAAAACCTTGTAAGAATTATAGAAATGCTTTACAACTTTTGCGAAGATGACGTAAACATAAGGTTTTAAAACTTCTTCAATACAGAGCTACATTATGCAGCCGCCTCATTTAGATTTAACTTTCCGTTTCAAAGCATGTTAAAAAAAATATCCATAAAAATCCTTATCTATAAAAATTTTTACAATCCTATTTCTGCAATGCGTTTCCTTCTAAATAAACGTCATTACTCGATTCCGCTTCATCCAGGGGACTTAGAATTTCAATGTCTAAAGTGAAGACAAAAGAAAATAAAGAAATATTTCCCCTGAAATTCAAAGTTACATGTGCAGCAAAACCATTTTGGTAATTACAAATTCAAAGCAGGCAGCTTGTAAGAACGAAGAGGGGTAATAAAATAACCGACTTAAAAGAAGCAGCTCAAACATGACAGAAGTTTGGGGGTAATCATGTTAAATAGGCGACTATGCAACAAGTCTCACAATAACTTCGTTTCAACAAAAGCTCATAGGAGTTCGTTTATCTAAATAAAAACATTACCGAGAAGCGCAAGAAAAAAAAAAGAAATTTTTAGTGTTGAGATGGATATTAACGTATTGCTCGAGAATTTTATTCGGGGTAGATGGGATATAGATTGAATTTGCTTTTAAATACTGAGAACCCACTACTGAGAAGAAAATACTGAGAAGAAAAAGGCCACAAGTGTTGAAAATGTTATTTAGAATTAAAATGCACTCACAAATTGTATTTGTAGAATATTCGCAGGAAATTTTGTGCTGGGTTTTTAATACTTTTGCGCCTAGGATAATTTGTTGATGTTTAAACACTGGATAAAACTCAGAACTTCTGTAAAAGATAAATTTCTCTTTTCTTCAATTTGGTGTTTTTCGTGGAACAGAAAAAAGTTTTAAACATATTCTATCAATTCCAAGTATAATTTGATTATATGCTATTTAGAAAAGTTTTTCATTTGTTAAATTTTTCTTTGATTTTTATATTTAAAGATATGATTGAAATGTTTATTAATAGCCTTGGAGTTCCATGTTTTTCGAACATAAATATTTTGTATAAGTTTGATTACATAAATATGGGGTTTTCATTGCATGCTTTTCAAATTAAACTTCCGCTAAATATCAGTATTTCCCATTGATTGATGTTGTTTACAACACAGCCAAACACAATTTTAAAAACAATTTCTTTTCCTTATCTATATATATAAAACAGTTCCGTAATTGACTGACACATAACGCACAGACCAAACCACTGGACCTAAAGGGTTGAAATTTTGCATGGCGATTCTTCTTATAGTGTAGGGGTGCCCTATGAAAGATTTTTGAAAAATTCTTCTTAGATTTTTTAAAAATTAAATTTTTAAGCTGTTTTTGTACCTTTTTTAAGTTTTCATTTAAAAGAATAAGATGAGGGTTATAAAATTCATATGAAGGGAAAGATCATAAAAATTCCATTAAAATGAAATCTTTTTCGAATCTTTACCTCCATTTTCAGATTTTTGGTGAATTTTTAAAGATTAATTTTTAGAATTTAATTTATTAAATGCTGATTACGTGGTTTCATTTCTTTTTGTGATACTTTGAACTAATATTGTGTCACTTGCATAAAAACGAAACAGACAAAAAAAAATATTTTTTATCTTCTTGCTAATGCGGCAGACGCTTGGTCATTATCCAAAAAAATATTAAAATGCAGTAAAAGATATGTTCCTTCAACTGTACTATATTAGCAGTACTATATTCTTTAGTAAGTTCTATTAGATTTAGTTTTAATATTTTCTTCTACATTATTTTGTCTATAAAAATATCCGTTACGATTCTTTTATAAATATATTATATATTTTTGTTTTTTTTACATCACTTGCATACATTGATCGTTGTATTTATTATATATATATATATATTTATTTATTTATTTGGCATAATTGCATACATTGACCGTCGTATATAATTTGAATGTACTCCATAGCGAGGTACGGGTATTCAGCTAGTTTTTATATAAAGTTACGTTACCACTTTATGCCATGCTGAGGGGTCCATAATAAGGTTGAAACTAAGTTTCATGGCTACTGGATATGCTAAATATCTTTGTATAAGTGACCCCTCCCAGGAGGACGTATTTCATACATTCTTTTGTTGTTATCTTCAAGCACTCTTAACTTTGCACTGCATTAAAAGATAGGTGACAGTTCTCTCCGCTGTGAACTTAATAAGTGCGCTTTGTCATTCATCAGTAAAAATGTAAAGAAATTTCGCATTTGGAATTCTTTCTACCTCTAGCTCACTTATCAGCCATGCTGAGGATCCCATAAAATATCAACACCTAAGTTCTTAGCTTCTAGGTAAGCTGGAGACGTATATCGTTACTTGTCAGGGGGCATCCATTAATTACGCGAGGCTTTTAGGGGGGGGGGGGAGTCGAGCTGAATCTCACCCAGTCTCACATGGGGGAGAGGGTGGGTCTCGGCAAATATCACGTAATTTTTTCCGCAAGAAAGCAGTGTAAAATTGCTAGAAAACTGGGTTATATTAAGTAAAACATGTTCCTACACTAAAATATGGCTAAATCCTACACAATAGTTCCAGTAGTCTCTCTTGAGACCACACGTGAGTCCCCGAAGACTGAATTAGAATGAATATTCTTTTGTGAATTTTAGTAGTTCCTATTTAAGTATTTTATTGTTCAATTTTCTCACTGTGATTCTAGACTACATTTTTAGTAGTCTTAAATACTAGTCTTAACTAGTCTTAAATAAAAATAATTAAGCAAATTACGTTTTTTTAAATAAATCCAACGCAATCAAGCACAGATTAACGTATTTACACTAAAAATACGCATTTTGAAAAATCTCGACGAAAAATCGCCTCACGTAATCAATGGACGCCCCCTCATGTATTCTTCTCCAATCATTACATTGCGTAAATTAATATACACTATTAATGTTATTTTTCCTTAACCTGTTTCATATTAAGTTATTTTAAAACTAGAAACTCTTCCACTCTTTACACATTATTTATCAGATTGACTCCCTTTTTTAAGTATTTTACAACTATTAACTCTTTTTTACATGTCCTATTTTTTTAAGCACTAACAATCAAGTACACGGGAAATTAAATTTCCTGTGTACTTGCGAAATTGTCCATTTTTTTTACTTCGTTGTTATGTTTTCACTGAATATTGGGTCTGCAGCCTAGTCTTGATAATTTGGGGGAATGAAATATCCCCTCACTTGGGAGCCCTGACTGAGAAATCATAGTTTCAGAACTACACCGACATAAACTCATATTATTTTAATCATTTGGAGAAACACAAACTTGTGAAACATAAATTGTACATACATTAAAATCTTGAAATAAAGGAATGATACCAGCGAATTTAATATTTATGAATACCCTAAGAGTCCCATATATTTCTGGCATAAAATTAGTTTTGATTTCTCAAAAGGCTATAAACAGTTATCAAATTACGATAAGCGTTTCAAGCATATAATAAATTGATAAAGGATATCGATAGCTTATGCATTCACAATATCTTATAAACGCTAATCGAAATTAATTCATCTTTATTTTGGACTTTTTTTTATATTTAGAGCTTTTAAAGTATTTCATGAGCTTATGTTTTCCTTACTTTGGATTTCAATTCTTAAGAGCTTAGGATATCCTATCACTAAATTGATATTCACAAATATGCAATAACTAATTAATCGGTATTCGTAATAACACACATATAACATTCATGTTAAACTCAAAGGTATAAAAATAACGATAATTAAATCAGCTGTGTACTATAAAAATGTGAGATGAAAGCGAATAGAAACTTCATTTTCGTTCATCACTAATTTTTCTAAAATTTTGAAACAAATGCCCTCGTGATCTCCATAATTTGCAAATATTTCTGCGTTAAAAATATTTCTTAACTTTCACAATTTCCGATGAGCAAATTCAATACACATTCTTCGCTCTTGGAAGCAAATGAAGTGAAGCAAAAAGCACTAAAAAACAAACCACTAGATACTCTAAACTTTTTTACAAATAGCTTAATAATAACCTTTAAGTAAATAAACTTTGGTAGATTGTTCCTTCAAACGAAGTTACGTATTGCCTTCTACGTGTATTGCTGGCTTCTATATTCAAGATAATCATTATCAAAACTCGCGGTTCGTCCCCCCTCTCTTCTCTATACTTCTTTAGGGGTTTCTTCTAGTTTTATTACGCTTGTGGGTTTGCCGCTCCATGTACGGAATCCGTAATTACCGAAATTGTTTCTCTGCTGTGTAGAATTTGCATTTTCATGAGGAGTATCCGTGTTACTTCATTCTGTTCTTCACAATTAGAGACAATGAAGTTTTGTTCAATGAGAGACTGGTATGATGAGCGGTAGGAAATTGTTGAAAAATATCTCTTTATGAAAAAAAAGTATCTCTGATTCTATTCAAAAGTAATTAGAATTTTCTCTAAAATGTTTGATTCGAGTGTACGATGCAGTTTAAAAGAGTTGTAACTTCTCAAACATTTTATACAAACTCCTGTATGTTTTCGTCCGAGAGACCCACCTCACGATCAGGCATAAATAGTCCATTCTTTTTTATGAGTATAAAAATTTTAAATGAAGTCCAGTTTCTCGTTTTAATAGGTAATATACGTATATAGTATTTTAACACATGTATATTTTTTTGCGTCGGCAACTCAATATCCAATTAATTTATGGTTTAATATTTACCAATTTTTTAATATATACATATAAGGCGTAACTCCGTTAATTTATGTGTTTATCACTTATAGTACACAAATTCCTTACTCTCGAGCAGTTGATATTGATTATGACGATCTACTTTGGAATGGCCTTAATTTTTCCTTCATCCATCATACTTATAGTTCCTACTTGAATTGTAAAATTGTACTAAATTTTAAACTGATTATGACGATCTAATTTGAATATGGCCTTAATTTTTCCTTCATCCATCATACTTCTAGTTCTTATTTGAATTGTAAAATTGAACTAAATTTTAAACTGATTATGATGATCTACTTTGGCCTTAATTTCTCCTTCATTCATCATACTTCTAGTTCTTATTTGAACTGTAAAATTGAATTAAATTTTAAACTAATTATGACGATCTACTTTGAATATGGCCTTAATTTCTCCTTCATCCATCATACTTCTAGTTCTTATTTGAACTGTAAAATTGAATTAAATTTTAAACTAATTATGACGATCTACTTTTAATATGGCCTTAATTTCTCCTTCATCCATCATACTTCTAGTTCCTATTTGAATTGCAAAATAGAGCTAAATTTTAAACTGATTATGACGATCTACTTTGGATATGGTCCTAATTTCCCCTTCATCCATCATACTTCTAGTTCCTATTTGAATAGTAAATTTGAACTAAATTATAAACTACCCGTTTTACCAAATATCTTTTTATATTAAATGTTTTATTTTTTCTTAATTTCTAGTTCTTTATTTTCCAACTTTCAAAATTATTTCTATCTATATATTACTCAATTTTTCTCTTCAAATATGTCTATCAGTAAAATACGTACTTTTTATGAACTAACTATTTTTGTGCAAGTTCATGACCATAATTGATGGATTTTATACATTAAAAACTTGAAACTTATTATATGATCTATTTCTCGTCTCCACTTCTTGCCACGAGAATACAAATTAAGTGCGCACTTGAAAGAAATGACCCCCATAGACTGGACTAAGAGGACAGAAGCCCTACCCTTCTCCCAGATGAAAATCTATTCATTGAATCTCTTCAACCCACCTCAATTTCAAAACCATACTCAAAAAATATCTGTGGAAAAAAATTATTTTCCTAAATATATTATGGTTTTCTTTTGCTGTCTTTTGAGCATATGTTATAGAAAATGGGTCAGTCCAGCATCCAAATTGACAGCAACGAATGAAAACTGTTCAATTGGTGTTAAGTCCAATACGAGCACGTAAATCGGATTTACACTATGTAGCTTGTTATGTTATCAGAATTATCCGAAAATCTATTTATAGTGTACAGATTGTTAAAAGGAGTCTTTTTTCATCTTTATATATAGAACAGTTCCGTAACTGACTGACTCACTGATTGACTGATTGACTGACTGACATACAACGCACAGACCAAACCGCTGGACCTAAAGTGCTGAAATTTTGCATGGCGATTCTTCTTATAGTGTAGGGGTGCGCTAAGAAAGATTTTTGAAAAATTCTTCTTAGATTTTTTTAAATTAAATTTTAAAGCTTTTTTAGTAACTTTTTTAAAGTTTGCATTTAAAATAGTTATTTGAGGGTTATAAAATTTATATCACGAGAAATATCATAAAAATTCCTTTAAAATGAAATATCTTTTGAATCTTTATCTCCCTTTTCTGATTTTTGGTGAATTTTTAAAGATTAATTTTTAGAATTTAATTTATTAAATTTTGATCACGTGATTTCTTTTTCTGGTACTTTAAATAAATTTATTGTCACGTGCATAACAACTAAATAGACATAAAAATACTTTTCTTTTCTTGCTAATGCGGCAAACGATTGGACATTATCCAAAAAAATATTAAAATACTGTAAAAGATATGTTCCTCAAACTGTACTATATTAACTGTACAATATTCTTTAGTATGTCCTATTAGATTTAATTTGAATATTTTCTTCTACATTATTTTGTCTATAAAAATATCCATTACGATTTTTTTATAAATATATTTTTTCGTTTTTTTTTACATTAATTGCATACATTGATTGTTATATTTATTATAAATATATTTATACATATTTTTGGCATTAATTGCATACATTGACCGTTGTATTTAATTTGAATGGTGGTTCCCTGTGATATTTGGTGCTAAGCATGTAGAATTTAGATTTTTTAAAAAAACGTGTGTTTTGAATGTATTGTTCTTCGAAAGGCGCACTCATTTCACCCCGTGGCTTTTTAACTCATCACTAGTAAAAGTTTTATTTTTACCTCTTCTTAAAGAGTTCATTCAAAAAAATTTTTAGCTCAATCTTACATTTCTGAATAAATTTTCCCCAAGATTCCTAAAATGATTCAAAATATTTTAATCAATCCGTATGTTTATATTACTTCTCCTTCATAACACGAACTCATTTCTACACCGATCATTAACCTTTGATGTATGGGCCTTGAAACGGCAGACTTTTTACCCCACACATCATGCCGAATCACGTCGAAATACGTCCGAAGAATTTAATTAAAAACTTTCGTAATTTTGTCTTCTGGGCTTTGGCAATGGATTTCAATCGAAGGGAAATTTTTTAATATACTATCCTCACTGAATCTATTGCGTCACATTTAAGGATTTATCTCTCCGAGTTAATTTATAGAATGTCTAGAGCAGGGAAATATATGCAAATGTCGTATGGAAATTATGAATCAAGTATTTTTTTTAAATTCTGCAGTTTATGATACGTTGATGTATTTATTTATGTATATATAAATAAATATATGTGTATGTATATATATAGGTGCATATATATAGATGTATATATATATATATATATATATATATATATATATATATATATATATATATATATATATGTATGTATGTATGTATGTATTTATGTATGTATATATATATATATATATATATATATATATATATATATATATATATATATATATATATATATATGTAGTTAATAAGATTTTGAAATCGACCACACAATAGATTATAGGCTTAAAAGCCAAAACTTAAATTAATTTAGTATTGGACATTAAAACAAATTACTTTCAAGTAAGGCGCTGAATGCTGCACTTTTATTGAAAGAAAATAAATAATATATAGTTGAAAGAGAAAAACCAGTATGAGCACTAAAGCTACTACAGCCAGGAACCAAAAACATGAAAAGATAAGATTGAAAGAGGTTTTAGACAATATCTCATCTTCAGCGTTGTCAATACTGTCTAAAAACCTAATGGACTGTTTCAGACTGTTTCAGATAAGTCATCTTGTGGTTACTTATTCTTAACTTCCACTCTGTCTAGCGCCAGTCTTGGTGTTCTATGGTTAAGTAACTCTAAATTCAATTATACTGTTTTTTATGGACTGTACGGTGTCTGAGTATGTTCATTATATAGATCATACTTATCTGAAACAGTCCATTAGGTTTTTAGACAGTATTGACATGGCTGAAGATGAGATATTGTCTAAAACCTCTTTCAATCTTATCTTTTCATGTTTTTGGTTCCTGGCTGTAGTAGCTTTAGTGCTCATACTGGTTTTTCTCTTTCAACTATATATATATATGTGTGTGTGTGTGATAAATTATATATATATGCATGTTTATAAAAACTCACGGCGCAACAGTCCGATGTGGACCAGGGCCGGCGGTACCCATCTCCGCTTTCGTGACCGTGGGCTTGGGGTGCCGTACAGCATATGTCTCAGTCAGGTGGTCAACCTGACGTGGAACCCCCAGAGTTTAGTTCCCAAGCATGCTTGGTCCTCATTTTATCGACCCACTGAAGGAATGAAAGGCTGAGTCGACCTTGCCCAGTCACAGGGTTGAACCCTGGATCTGTGGGATGGCAGCTGGACGCTTTTAACCACTACACCACCGGGCTTCATATATGCATGTATGTACACTATATTGCTAAAAATAATCGGAAACATGGGTCGAAACTGGAAAGTTCAATTATTTCAAAACATCGATACATTGTTATACCACCTTTGGCTGCAATGAATGTCTGGACTCTTCCTTGCATGCTTTTGACCAATTCCCACTAGAATTTATCTCTTCTTCAGTTAAAGTCTGTGATAGAAAACTCTTAGTGGACGACTTTCTTAGTCGGAGATTTAATCGGCGTCCTAGTTTTGTTCCATCAGTTGAGATCGAAACTCTAAGCCAGTAAGTCTAATTTTTGTTTGTTTTGGTTTTAAAAATCTAGTGCTCGAAGTGTGGCATGGGGCCAAATCATGAGGAATGAAACAGGAGTTTTTTAAGAAGTACTTCTTCATTGTAGGGAGGGCACAATCATCTAAAATGTCTATGTGCCTCTCAGAGGTTGTAGCTGAAGGAATAGCAGTCAAAGGACTCAGCGCCAAAGCACGATCATAGACCACTCCGAATTTCCCAGTTGAGTTTCCCAGTTGAGTCAATGTAGTTCGAAAGAAAACTTCCTAAGTCAAATATCATACCCTTGCGCGTACATCTGAATGGGTACTTTTAAAGCGTGATTAATCATTCCATACAATCTTTTTACATTTTTCTGTTGTTCCCGAATGACGAATTGAAAAGACACTGATGTCACTAAACTGTGGCTTGGGACACCTTAAATACCAATGCCGACGGAGTGGAAGAGTGGTTCTCCTTTCAAGCCCTGGCGAAGAGTGATTCTTTTGTCAAGTCCTGACTAAGACTCTCTTACCCTGATGGTCTAATTTGTGTAACTTTTCCAGGTCGTGGTTTCTCTCTTGTAGTGCCTTCAGCCTTCTTTCTTCGAATGAAATCTGCTTCAGTTCATTTCGGAACACCAGCAACTGCATTTTAAGACTTTAAGTAGCAACCTACAACCCGAAAATCCGCAAGTTCATCGTTTCGTGAAATATATTTCAATGAAGTTTTAATAGGTGACTACATAAACATACATATGCAATAAACCTCTTAGTTTGATAACCGCGCCTATCTGCGTATTCGGATGTATCCGATTACTTTTGATAATACGTATATATGTATAAATATATATATATATATATATATATATATATATATATATATATATATATATATATATATATATATATATATATATATATATATATATGCAAGTTTTATGTATTACACATTTGTCAGGTTTTCGTTGCGTAATAAATTGCTAGGTAGAAATGTTTTGTTTTTCTAAATTACAAACCCCTTTGGTCTATTTAAAAATAATACTCATCAATATTATAACTCAGTGACAACTTGGTTTATAGACCTGTGAGTATTTTGATAAGTTTCTATAAAATACTTCCTAGATGAAAAGTGCGAATTTTTACGGAGATAAAGCAATTATATCGGCTTGTAAACCTCACTTCATATAATCTGTCTTGTTAATAAAGAATCAATTCTATATGTTAAGAAAACTGTTTACTTAAACAAATCTGAATTATGGTCCTTAAGTGGACAGTGGACCTTTCAAAACTATGAAATTTGTTCAAAAATTTGAATTTTTTTATTTTATTGAATTGTGCAACTACGGACGAGTAGGAATGTGTTGCCAAAAGAATTTTTAATTTCTGTGATTACTTTCCTAGTTATAGGCATTTGTATTTTATTTAGATATTATGTCGTTACTAATAGCAATAACTTTAAATGTGTTTTTCTCAAAACAAAAATTTTCATGTCATACGAATATTAAAACTGCTCCAGGCACATTTCTAATTATCGTATTGCTTTGAAATTTAAGTTTTATATCCTTAACTGTATATCAAATAAATCTTATTGAAAAAAATTATGTTTTGTAGAATTTCTAAATTTTGTACTCGAAAAGATGATTTATAGGTATTTTCACAATTATTATTTTTTTCTCTTTATATTTTTAATGAATGCATAAAATAAGCAATAAGTTTCATTGTTAGTTCTATAAGGTATCCTGTAAATAAAAATTACCATATTATATACAAAAGAAATGCGCCTGGAACATTTTTAATTAGGCCAATTTTTGATATAATTAATAATTCATAATTCCTAAATTATTAATATTTCATCTTTAAATTTTAACCACTTTTACATATCTATGGTACTAATCAAATATTCAAATTTCAAGCAAATCCATTCAAAACAAAAAAAGTTAGGTTTGAAGGTCCACTGTCCCCTTAATTGCTAATGCTAATACAGTCATTTCTATTTTTTTTTCGAGTTATTACTGAATGTGAATTATATTATAAAGTTATTGTATAGTGTTCGCTTACTTGCGCACATATGACTCAATGTTTTTTACGAAAGTTTCAACGTGCATACAATATATATCTGGGCGTGGATATAAATAAAAACTCTGTTCTTATTGTGAAAAATCCTGCCAAAATATGTTTATTACCCTTCAAAATCCTTAAATCTATTTTGAGACAAACGCTCGACATTTTTTTTCATTTAGATTATGAAATATCTTTGAAAAAATGAGTAATATACATAACCCTCTTTTTTTGCTTAATAAAACACTGAAAAAGGTCCTTAGCAGTCCATATAATCTAAAGAAAACGAGGACAAAATAATTTACCTACTGCTTTAATATGACAAAATCAAAGAGGCATAAACTTAAAATCTGTAATTCGAAACCGAAAAGTTCAGAAAACAAAAATCGGGCGGGAGTAAAAATTAATATGGAAGTCTCATGGCAATAATTACCATTGTTTATGTGACTCTCGGTATAATTATCTTCTTATTTAAAAGCAAACACTCATTAAAAAAAGGGATTAAAAAAAGTGCAAAAGGCGACAAAAACTAGAAGACACTCTGACACCAGCTCATTACTTTCAATGTATCCATAGATTTCTCATTTGTGGTCTTGTTTAATTAAGCAGTCTTTTTATTTCTCATTAATTTCTTCTTCGTTATTGTAGGGTTTTTCTGTGCAAAAATCCTTTTAAAGGAATGAAACTTCTTTCAGACTCAGTGTGGGAAGAAAAAATGCCTCTCATACATAATTCATGTCATTTTTCTCGAATATTAGCTATTGCTCGCGTTTTCTGGCGCTCAGAAAGAAAGCTGAAATTTAAGGAGTGTCGTAATAAGTGCGTAGGATGAGGTGCCAGATATTGGTTTAATTAATATGTACTGAACAGATATAGGTTGTTTTTTTATGAATATGACATTTGCGCGAAACAAAGCTAGTGGATGTTATTGATTAGTAATTGGATCCAAATATTGATGTCCGTTCATTAAATGTGGATGCAACATCACTTTAAGTTTTAATTCCTCAAAATCTGCACTGTTTCTGTCTTTAAACTCTAGTCTGCTTTTAATATCCGTTCCCACATTCCTCTCTAAAGTGCCTTTATTTATTTTTTAATTCTACATCAAATAGTTATACATATATTACACAGTGTTACCGATAGTGGTTCATTAAAAAAATTTTATTTATTTTTTAATCTTTGTTACTTATAGAAAGGAAGGAAGTGCTTCACATTAAATAATGCTAGATCTGTAACAAATAATTTGGCAAAATAAAAAACATTTACCAACGGAAATATAAAAGAGTGTACCACATTTTATGAACTCCCCAACATCGCATAGCTGATAACTAAGCAAAAATAGTGTTCATCTTTCTCATCCATTATGGGGTATACTTTTGGCTCGCTTATAATATACGTTGTACTGAAATTAACATCATATTGTTAAACGGATCCACAATAAAATATACAAGCCTCCACATTCTGTAAGATGCAAATATAAACGACCCAATCTTTCGGTTTTGCGTTAAAAAGGGGGGGGGGGGACTTGTACTAATTGTGTAACATACAATGAAGTAGAATAACTATGTAAGCGGATAATGAACAGCCATAAGGGCCATAACTATTTTTCTTATGGCTCATCTACAATAATAATCATTATAAATCTTATTCTTATTTCAGATATCAATGTTTGTAGGTAAGCCTCTGCGTATATTATTAAATTGACTGCATACTATTATACAGTGTTCCACCGATTGTTCAGCACCACAAGAGCAAGTGCTACTTTTTCCGTGAAACCTGTTTTGATAACTACCAAACGACCCATGTCCTGTGATTGCTTGATTTATGTAAAAATCTGCACTTAGCCTGTCAGTTTTAACTCGAGGAAAAATTTCTCTTACTCTAGTTCCAACAGTTGTATTGTTCCACCTATCTTGTCAGACGTGTTCCGCCATTTGAAATAATTTTGCTTTCACTTGGTTTCTAGTCCATTTAATTTCTTTATTTATTACTTCTAATTTAGTTGCTTCTTTTGCAGTCTGATCAACTGCTTCATTTTTAACAATCCCAATATGCGCTTTTATCCAATGCAGTGCGACATGAGTCCCGAAGTTTTAACTAATTTTTTGATGTTATCTACCATCTCACTTTTAAAACTAAGCATATTTAACGCCTGTAATGAACTACATGAGTCTGAATATATATCAATTGCTTAATGACCTTGTCCAATAGCATCTTCAATAGCCAATTGTATTGCATACAGTTCAGCACTAAAGGAACTCTCATTATCAGATAGCCTTTGTTTTATTTCCAATATTTTTAAATCCTTAATATATTTATTAATACCTGCCCAGTTTTTCCATTCATGCGAGAGCCATCCGTGTAATAATTAATATCAGTAATTGGGATTAAATCAAATGTCCAGTTTATCGTCCATAAGTCAGTCTCACGTTTTATAGGTCTGTTCGCCAATTCGCAATCATTTTTACTAAATTTTATATCCATAACTTCTATTCCTTGTTCCTTGTAATATATTTCAAACATTTTGTAGTCAATTTCAGCTCTGAGATCTAAAGGGATACATACTGCCAGTACAGCCAATGCATTCGTTGAAACTGTTTTATAGCATTTTGCAATGCTCGGTAAGAAAGGTCTTTGAATTTTATTTAATAAATTGTTTTGTCTTACTGTATTCTTGAACCCTATAAAGGATAATTTTTTTCTATTATTACTTTATATATTTCTTTCAATATACTAGGCCTGAAACCCCATGTCTTCTTACTGTACCTTGCCAGACTGTACATCACTCTAATGGCCTTTTCCTGTACTTCCACAAGATCTTGTATAAAATTTAGGTCTTTATCCAAGAGTATACCCAAATACTTTACTGCTTTACAATATTTAATCTCATGCATACCCAATTTGATTGTTGGTCTGCGTTGGATTTGTCTTTTAAAAGCTATTATCGTGTAGAAACATTTATCCGTGTTAAATTTTAATTTATTATTATTTGCCCATTCTAGGCACAAGTCTAAGATCTTTGCAACATATTCAGTAAATTTATAAGATACCTTACTGCTAATTGTAATAATCAGATCGTCAGCAAATGCTTGCATTTTAATGTTTGCCTCTTCCCATTCCTTTTGTAACAGCGGGTTAATTACCAGTAGCCAAAGTATAGGTCCCAGGGAAGACCCCTGAGGAACCCCAATATTATAATCCATTATATCATTATTTCTTAGTTTAATCTTCCTATCTTGCAAGTAGTCAATTATTATATTATAGAGATTCTTACTTATTTTAAATTCTTTTAAACTTTTGACAATGCTATTTTTGCGGACTGAATTAAAAGCGTTACTTATATCTAAAGTTAGAATACAGGTATGTTCCTGTCTAGCTTTATTATCCTCAATTATTCCTTGTAAATTGTGTAGGGCCGTATTAGTACTTATGTTCCTTCTGAAACCAAATTGGTTATCAGAGATAATTCCATTGCTTTCTTGGTGGTAAACCAGTCTTTTGGTTATTTTATCCATCACCTTACCCAATATAGGTAGCAAACAAATTGGTCTATACGAAGATGGGCTCTTTGGATCCCTTCCATCCTTTAAAAAATAAATAACCTTAGTTATTTTCCAAAGTGCTGAAAACTTCATTTCCTTCCAGATTTTATTATAGAGTTTCCATAAGAAGTTTCTATCTGCCCTATAAATTTCCATAATTATACTAAAAGTGACCCCATCATAGCCAGGCGCTTTATTCATTGGCATTTCCTCTAGAATTAAGTCTACTTCTCGTTTCGTTATTTCATTATCTTCAATTTCCCTCTCATCATCAACGACATTCAGTTCAGTATCTTCTTCAGTTTTAAAATGATACGATGTAAGAGCCTTTTCAATATTATCTTCTGTTTCATATATGACACCCTCGTGATCTACGATACTAGCTATAACACTTTGCTTCTTATCTTTAATGATATATTTAACTTTACAATGCGTATCTTTAATTGTAAGATTTTGAATAAACTCACTAAACGACCTCTTTTGGCCTCTTTTAACGCTCTCTTATAGCACGCTCTTTCAGCTTTGAATATTAGCATTTTCCTTTGTATTTCCATTATATCACTCTCCCTCTGTGCTATCCTTCGTAAAGCTCTGACTCTGCTTCTCTATATAGCCAGGGACCCACTTCACCAATAGGCCCTCTTTTGAATTCTCCCACCTTTTTTCTTATGTCTTTCACATAATTCAACTATAATTGTGTTTAATTCATTTAAAACTTCTCTTGGTGAAAAATTATCTAGCTTTTCTGATATTATATTAATTTCTTTCTTTAAATCTCCCATAAATGTCATCCAATTTAACTTTTTGAGTTCATATTTTTTTCTCTATAAGACCCTGTATATTCCTTCCTATTTCTAGTTAAAAAGTAATAGCATTATGATCCGTTAATGTGAAATCATCACTAACTCTCCATTTCTTAATTTCCTCTTCTGAAATCCCTATGGTTATGTGAAGATCAATCCAGCTTTGCCCGAAAGGCCCGTTATAGGTAGGTTTACTATTAGGAGTATTATGTATCACTGCATTATATTGTAATATCAGATCCACAATAGCCTTTCCTCTTGTATTTGTTCTTCTTTGACCCCATAACGTATATTTTGCATTAAAGTCACCGAGTATTAGTATTCTGCTTTTCTTATGCTTAGCAATAATCATATGTAATTGTGACAATTGTGGTTCTGTTCGCTCCATATCTTCGTTTGGAGATGGCGGCAGATGCAAGGAAATAATAACAAGTTCTATATTAGCTAAAAGCACTTTGATTGCAATAAGGCAATCTGATATGAAAACATTCATATATTTAAATTTCCTATTGACCAAGAGGGCAACTTTTGGTTCTTTTTCATTATACACATGCTGGTGCGTACTAGGTAAATTTATAATATGATCTCTATCCCCTCTTACAACATGGGGCTCATTTATGGAAACAAATTCAATTCGCTGATGAATAATATCCTCAGTGAATAGTATGGCAGCAAGAAAAGATCTATTTAAATTTAAATGGGTGAATCAAAAACATTTAATGGACTATCCATAAAGAGTTCTTTTAACAATTTCTCCATCTCCGAGTTATAACAACTACACGTGTTAGTGGTGGGTAAATGGTTTGTTTCTAAATTTAAATTGTCTCTTTCAATTAAAAATTTACATTTGCTGCAACATTGCTCTAAATCACACTCTCCGTGCTCTTTTTGTCCACATGTTCGACAAATTTGTTCGTTCCTGTAAAATTTCGCAATGTGTCCCATCCTCCAACATTTATAACATATTTTCGACTTAAGATATTCTTCATTTGCCGATATTATATCAAAACTCATACTACTTACAAAATCTCGTACCGCGTTAATAGATCTATTGAAATTAAAATGAACGCATTTAAATGAAAACATGTCATTATGGGCTATAATCAGTTCTGCTAATTAATCTGCTTACCTCCGTGCTATATCTAGTGCACGTCATAGCGGTATTCGCATGTCTATATGACCAATAGCGCGGTCTAGACCAATTGCGCGAAATGCTATATGACCAATAGCGCGGTCTAGACCAATTGCGCGAAATGCTATATGACCAATTCTGAAGCAGTTAAAACAAATTTTGGGTCTCATATTCCTTAATACTATATCTATTCCAACCTATTTTTATTTTTTCGTTTTCATTATCTTTTTAAACGATTCACCATTCAAGCTTAGAATGACATTTTCACCTCCTCTAACTTTAAATTTCATGATCATCTGTATTTCTCCCTCTTCTATAACTCTACATTTTGTTCTTTTATCATACTTTTCAATTCCTCCATCTCTTAACTCCTCAGTCACTCAGTATATTATAATTTGAGGTCTCCTCTTGGTTTCTCTACTTTATACTTTTCCATTAACTTATCATTACCTCTAACTTCCTCAATTATCTTTCTATATCTTCAACTGTTTCCGTGCCAATTAACCACCACATTCTGTAAAGCAATCAGTGTCCTGCCAAACTCCTATTGCAATATGTAATTAGAGGACATTTTCTCATCCATTATGCGGTATACTTTTGGCTCGCTAATAATATACACAGTACTGCAAGTAACATCCTATTGTTAAACGGGTCCACAATAAACTTTATAAGTTTTCACATTCTGTAAAGCAATCAATGCCCTTTCAAACTCCTATTTCATTATGTAATTAGAGGTTATTTTCTCATCCATTATGCGGTATACTTTTGGCTCGCTTATAATATACGTTGTACTGCAAGTAACATTCTATTGTTAAACGGATCCACAATAAAATATACAAGCCTCTACATTCTGTAAAGCAATCAATGTCCTACCAAACTCGTATTATAATATGTAGTTAGAGTATTTTTTCTCATCCATTATGTGGTATACTTTTAGCTCCCTAATAATATACGCAGTACTGCAAGTAACATCCTATTGTTAAATGGGTCCACAATAAACTATACAAGCTTTCACATTCTGTAAAGCAATCAATGCCCTTACAAACTCCTATTTCCTTATGTAATTAGAGGATATTGTCTCATCCATTATGCGGTATACTTTTGGCTCGCTTATAATATACACTGTACTGCAAGTAACATCCTATTTTTAAAGGGGACAGCAATAAACTATACACACCTCCACATTCTGTAAAGCAATAAATGTCCTACCAAACTCCTATTACATTATGAAATTAAAGCACATTTAGCAATTTTACATTTTTAGATATCCGCTTGTAGTAATTTCATTTAAAAGGAGCTTTATTTCTCCGAACATATGAGTTTTTATCAGAACATAACAATTTCTTAGCACACCTTTAAGGCAGCTGCAATTAACGTATCACTCAGAGTCTCTGGTATTTCCATGCAGAATATATAAGTAAATTATCTTAGATGATAAGTCACGGAGAAATTTATGAAAACAATAGATTTTTGAAATCATCACTATGGATGTTATCCCTATCTTCTATTGCTAGTTCATGAAACTTATTTTTAAAAAAGTGTAAGAATACTTGAATATGTCCCTTTTAAATTACAAAAATGCTCCAAAACTACAGACCCATTTTTCTAGATATATTTTACGAGGAAATATGTTTTGCTAGAAAAAAATAGTATTTTAAAGTTCTCTTCTGTCTTTAATCTTATGAGAACATAGTCCTCAAACATCTAGTCTGTACAAGTCAGAAAAATGAAAGGAATAAATATCCAAAAGAAATCCTCCCTTTGACTTTTAGTTATTCATACTATAAAATATGTGACATACAATATTTCAAAGTAAGTTTTCATAGTAATAGATCAATTTATGGACAAAAATGTCCTTGCTACATAATGTTAATGGATTTAAGAATTAATTAACAGATAGAAACACCGAATAAAGACTAAATTAAAGACTTAATTATTTTGCAGCAGAAAATGGAACGATATCACATTCAAAATAAATTTCTTTTGGAGTATTAATATCACTGATTGCTGTAGATAAGAAAAACTATATTATTTTCAAGTCTAAATACGATTTTTACTTAATTTTTTTCTAAATTATATCTTTTCTGCAAACGTAAGTTCAATAATCGCTCTGCCACAATCTGGTACTCCAAAATCGAATTAACACTGCATTAAACCCATATAGCGAGCAAAACTTCATTTCACGTACTTCATAAACCGAAAGTTCACGTCAACTGTTTGCAAGAAGTAAGACCGTCATAAAAATGGTTAAGTGCCATCTTCGACGCAGTAAAGGGAAATGTTAAAATTCTTTTACACGCTACGATGGCACTATCTTTGTGATTACTCACTTCTTAAACTTCGTATTGATTATTGGTAAAATCCAGGGCGCCTTGTGTGTGTGACACAATCAAAGCATAAACTTCGCAGACATCCATAGTTTTCACCGAGTGTAACAAAATTAAGCAAATAAAAATGGCAACAGCACTCAAACTTTCGGAAAATTCGAAACAAAGTTGTGTTTCCCCTCTCGTCGTTCTTAAGATATTTGAATATGGACTGATGGAATAATCGAGGAAGAAAGGTAAATAACTTGGATTAATCCGAAAACTTTTGCTCGTTATTGTTGATATTTCGCTAATGAGAAATGTTGTTTAATTTGTGTTATCACCACCGATGTGCCACCGAAGAAAATATGCGAAAAGATAAAGGAATTACTGCACTAATAAGAAATAGCGTTCACGCATATCTTCTGCGAATATTTAAGGACAACATTTACTCTTATCAATGCATAAATTATTTTCTCCGTAAGTTAGCAAGTTAACATAAACAAAGAGAAGCATTGTAATTGCGAAAAAAATATTCCTTTAGAGTTATCGAGTTTTAAAGCTTTAACTGCCAATGCGAACTTTACCTATTAAGTCTTAAAATTAGCATATTTCATAAAATCCTCTACCATGAATGAGAAATTTAAAATGCAATTTTATTTTCTAATCCATTCAACACGTGTCTCTGTTTGTTTATTTGCCTCTCGGCAGATTAGTTCATGGATTGCTCAATGTTACAATTTTCAAAGTTTTTTGTTAACTTAACTGTCTATGGTTATTCGTTTGCTTTAGTAAAGTAAGGTAATATTAAGTGAAATATCTTTTGGAAATCTTTAGACTTATTGCTATGTGTGAGAGAACTATTCCTCGGTAACAATATGGTATTTTTATTAACAAGGCATGAGCATTTTTTTAAAGAGACAGTGGTAGTTTTTTATGTTACGCGGATGGGATAATTCTAATACGAATTGTCATAAAAAAGCAGAAGGATAAACTACTTGCATGAAATTTTATGTTTCCCATATATTCGTTACAGACACGAAAGCTGACAAATTTTAAGTTAGTATAATAAACTTATTACAAAAAGAACACATTTTTTTCATATTAATTTTAGTTTTAATTTTTTTAGCTTTTCAGTTATAAATAAAAAGGATCAAACCCCCCCCCCCCCAAAAAAAAAAAAATTCTTGTGCAAAATATGAACGTTACCATTATTTAAAATGCATAATGTGATAAAAAGTATTTGTACGAATGAGAAATTAATGTGAAACTGAGGAGAAATGCAAGTTTTTTTTTAATTTTCAAAAGTTACATATTTAAATATTTATGATTTAAGTATTCTCTGTTACGTTTCAGATTTGCTGATTAAGACATTAAGTCAACTTCTCAATTGAAACTAAGTTTAAACAAACAACTTGAGAATGAATGAAATCAAAACTAAATACCACTCTCAACGTACAGTTTTACTATTTTTTTCTTTAGAAACTTCACTTAATTCTTTGTAGGATAATGCATGAAATTTCTGAATGAATTTCGTGGATATTTTGAAAGAATTTGATTACTATACATTACTATTGAAAAGTGGGAAACTAAAAGCACTGAACGTAATGAATTTCCATAGAGTTTCTGTCATAGTTTCAAATTTTCAAAGACTTGTATTGTTTGCACTTACAGTCCGGCACTTACATTCCGGCACTTACATTCCGGCTGAGCTTGTTAATATAAAATTTAACTGTTTTACTCGCAACTCTAACACTCTGGTCAATTGAATAAATTTTTCACTTATATTCTTTTTGTGTATAAATCTGTTATATTTTCAGTTTTTATTTTATTTTATATCTATTCATTTAATCTTACTTTCCTTTTATTTATTATATTTTCTAGTTGTACTTTATTTTTTCTGTCTTCCTTGCGTTTTCTTTCTGTTCTATGCCACAATTTTGCTACCGTTTTTCTGGTATTTTTCTCCTAGGTTTTTCCCCATAGTTTATTTTCACCATTTCGCCCAGCTTCGCACTTTTCAGTTATTTTTGGCAACGTTCTCACAACACTCGGCTAGTTTTCCGTTTCAGAACGTTGTTGATTTAGGTTTCAAATCAGGTATTCGAAAATAGTATCTTTTTTGCATCTTTTTTAGATTTGTAATGTAGTATTAAACCTTCTTTTATTTCCATCTTTGTCAAAACACATTTTAAGTAAAATTTCTGAAATATACAAATAAAGTCAGCTAAATATTAATGGAAATAAACTTACGGTAAAGTTATAATCAAAACCCTCATTTAGTCTTAGATCATTATAACAGTAAGAAACTTTTTCAAATTTTTTCATTAATTTTGTCGACATCAGAAAGGTTCTTCCGAAACGCCAAAAAATGGGTCATAACGATCTGATATTTACATTAAGTATCTTAATTTACTTTTTTTTATAAAAAAAAGTGTTATTTAAAATAATCACTATGAAATAGTATTTTTCTTACAAGTCTTAAAACCCCTTTATTATGAAATTCTTTTCTGCGTTTAATACACTTATACAAACGTTCAAGACTTTTAACAGATTTTATTCGAACATTTAGAAATGGGAAAAGCTGACATATTTCGAAAACAAAGGCATGAGAGAAAAAAAATAAAAATATAGAAGGATAGAAAAAAAAATTTCCAACAAAGAATTTTATTTATCGGTATCTTATGTAAATGGAATTACTTAAACCATATTTGCATAAAATTAATGTAGCATATAACATGTATTATATGAAACGCCAGATGGTAATCAAAATGCTCCTGAAAAAAAAATTCAAAAAGATAAAAATGAATAAAATTAGCTGTAATTCAGATTGCAAATTTACACACTGTGGTCATTAGCGAAGAGGTATTTTTTTTCTTCAAGTCAGGAAATTTACAGATGAAATAAATAGCAAGCATTTTCTTTAAATCTATGCATAGCAGTTATGGCATTCATTGCTTATATTATAGCATAAAAAGCGATGGACTGGCGGAATAATTATTTTAAGTGCTATGTTTACATTAAATGATAAATGCACTTTATTTCTTGAGAGTTTCGTAATATAAATAGCCACATGTAAAGTTATAATAATGGTACTGGATAGAATATAAAAATATGCTCACCTGTTTATCATTCAGTTTAGTGGTTTTCATATTAAGAAAATAATTCTTTACATCTAGTAGACTTATAAAGTAAATTTAATAAATTAAAAGAACCTTAGAGGATTAAATAGGACCTTAAATTTCTTTTTCCAAATTTTCAATTTTTCATGTCCATATGCAAATATGGGTTAATTAGTGTGCATTAAAGGCATTTAGAAATCAAAGATAAATATTTTGAAGTAAAAGGTCTTTATTCTAAAATTTGAAACATTTCGGAAGTACTTTTTAATATTCTTATTTCCTTTCGTTTAAGAAAAGTGAAAATTTCAAAATACGTTCAGTTCATTATGCTCACCTGTATTTAATTAAATTTAGTAGTTTTCATAATAAGAAAATAATTCGTTCCACCTAGAAGGCTTATAGAATAAATTTATTGAATTAACAAGGCATTAAAGTATCTTAAATGGTTAAATAGGATCTTCCACCTCCTATTCAAACTTTCAAATTTTAAGTCCATAAGCAAAAATGGATTAAGTAGTGTGCATTAAAGACATTTAGAATTCAAAGGTAGGCTCGAAGTAACCTACTGATAGCGCGTCGGCTTTCGGTACTGAGTGGGCTCGGATCAAATCCCGACATGATCCATTAAATACACCCGTGTCTAGGCCGGATATGGCCGGATATGGGCATGTTAAATCCGTAGACTGGAAAGTCCCTCTACGAGGTCAGAGAAGGCGGGAGCGTTTAAGATCCCACCAGATGCCGCCCCTGGAGTTGCCGGTCAAAATTGAGGTGGCACCTGGCTAAATTGGACTCCGGCCCTTATGGTACCATTGCAAACCAGAGCCGCACCCCTCAGCCCGGTAGCCTACATGAAACTGGTTCCAGCCAGGGGGCATTCGAAACAACAACAGAATTCAAAGATAAGTATTTTGAAGTCAACGGCCTTTATTCTAAAATTTAGAACGTTTTGGAAGTACTTTTCAAAATACTTCATTGTTTTCGTTTAAGAAAAGGGAAATTTTCAAAATATATTCAGTTCAATATAAAAGTATAATTATACAATGAATTTCATTTATGCGTCACCAAAAGCCATAAAAACATTTTTGAAACTGTATGAACAACATTACTTTTTGTCATTATACTGTGTCACTGCATGACCTATAAATCTGTCAAACATTTGTAGTTTTAATAGATCATGCACATTAGAATAACAAACAGGACATTAAGCATTCACTAAAAATCTGGAAAGGATAATAAAAGAATGTGGCATTTCTCTTAAGATAAAACTCATCGTAAGACAGCTTGAAGGGGATTGTGTAAAACTCATCAAATTACAAAAACACAACCTAGGGGCGAAAGCTCATATCATGTTTCAATTTTTAAGGAGAATAAAAGCTTTTCACAAGTATGATTAATTTGGTTAATTCTGAGGGATCTTTCTCGCCTTTGAAAGTAAAATCTCTTTTGAAAGAAAAAATTACAAGACATAATTAAATATGTATTTAAATTTTATAAGTTTATTCTTATGCTATATATAATACATTCAAACATTAACTTTTACAGCTAATTTAACACTAAGCTTAAAATTCATTAAACCGGGTTTGGTAAACCTTTTAAAAAATTAACAGGAATGTACGATGTCTAAATATCCACAATAATAACTAAGAGGGCAAACTAGTTCCGAACTAATTAATATTGTTCTTCACCAGGCTGAGGATGGTTAGGTAGGATTGTCTCTAAGGGCAGTTCACAGATATATTTGTGAATGATAGTAGTGGGAATGCTAAATGATAGTAGTGGGAACAGCAAACCCAATTAGGTTTCTGAGATTGGCTCTATTTAATTAACAGTTTTGTACGCATAAACTTAATTTCATGCGTTTAATATATATGTGTGTGTGTGTGTGTGTTAGTTATGCCCAGGGGCATAGATTACAATTAACTAGATTTAATTGGGTTAAAATTAAGCTGTAGACAGCATTTAATTAATTAACAGAAGAAGAAGTAGCGGGATGGGGAAAGAAAGAGTCAACAGATGGCGATATGTTGTCTATCTCTCGGGTTAAGAGCATAACCTTGAATGCAACCAGCTGAGGATTTCGTCAGATTCCCGAATGTTACGCATACAGGTTTGGAAGCGCGTGAGGCTGAGTCACAAATTATGAGATGTTGACTAACGCCCGTTTATCTGCAACACTCGAAGAGAACAAAAGCAGATTAGGGTTGTTCGTCGACGCGTGTCGTGGGCTGAGAGATGAGGGGAAATGGCTGATTGGATTGAGTTATAATTAACGTTAATAAAGAAAGTCCTTAATTGGTATTTATGTAGAAGTCATTTCACCGGCCTTTTGACGGTGACTGACATTTAGAGTAATTAGTTTAGTAGAAAAAGTAATGTAGTTTAAGAGCCGCGTCATATATATATATATATATATATATATACAGAGAGAGAGAGGAGGGCGGATTACTATGGCCATGTGTCCAAGGGATAGATAGAACATAAATAAATTTGGTATTTATAACTGGGCAAATATTAGGTATTACCCTAATTTTATTACGTATGCCCTATAATTATTACGTATGCCCTAATTTTCGAAAATTCCGTAAATTCCAAAGTTTGAAGCCTTTTAAAAGACAATCAATTCATATAAGATGTAGTCAACAATTTCAATTCTAATGAATAGATTTTTAAAAAGTTAGCATATTCTTGTATTTATTAGAATCCGTACAAAAATAAATCCATGCTTCATGCATAAAATTAGTTTTGTTTTGTTTTTCTCAAAACTGTGAATTATCATTGATATAGATCTTAACCATTTTGGATACTTGGGAGCATTTTGGAAACTACCCTCTTCAAAAGTTCCTAGAGCGAGTGCTAAACTTGAGTGTAGAATATACGATGAAGGAATAAATGCTTTAAGACATTAACCGAAAAATGAACACTCAATCTCGCACTCTTGTATTCATTCGTGAAAGAATTACAATCCCAGTTAAATTGAAGAGCATGGAAATCTCTTTCAAAATTTTTCCCGTCTGCGTCCAAATTACTTTCTAAGCGTTTTGGTTGAAAAAAAGGGCCCCCCCGAAAGTAAACAAGAATAAAATGTAGTAATCTACGTTAAACGTTTCGTTGTTGAGCTTCTTATACTCATTTACATTAGCAATTCTCCTCCGAGAAAATTTTATTTTGCTCTCTGAATAATTCAAAACGAAATGAAAAAACACCTTTTAAATCATTTAAAGTGTTTAACAACTTCAACGGTTAAAAAGTTAAAAGCACAGTGAAATAAAATGAAATCTCGTCTGAAAGAAACTGAGAAATTTAAAGCCCAGAATATTCATTGTAGTCTTAAGTAAATACAATTACACGAAACGCATTTGCATAATAATAGCAGACCAAAGAAAACGTACAGTACGAACCACGTAATGTTGCCAACTATTTGTAAAAAATATTATAAAATAAATTAAGAGAGGAGAGGAGGCAAAAAAACAGAAATGACCTACGCTTTGTCATTAGCACTGAGTTGAGTTTGGGGTACGTGTTTCAGGGAGCATAAATTACACCAGATTTATAAAATAAAAAAAAACGAAAATATGAAACACGCTGAATTTATAATGGAAACAAAGTTTCTAAAATAAGACATTTATTTTTATGAAACTCTAAACATAGAAAACAAACTTCAAACACATGCAATGTTATTCAGAAATAGCTGAAGTAGTGAAAGGCATGAGTACCTAATGACTGCTTTGAAAAACGTAGTTACCGGAAGAAATAGAAATAAATATTCCAACTAACATATAAGATTTATTTTGAAATTCGTATTCTAAGTTTCATATTTAAGCAAAAAAAAAAGAAAATTTTGAATTTCGATCCTTGCATCGCAGAAGAAAAAAGGTTAAAAATCAAACACAAATTATCCTAAAGGATGTCAAAGTTGCCCACAAACAAAGAAATATAAATGATTTTTATGAGAAAAACTGAAAAACATGCAAGTTTAATTATTATTTTAAAAAAATATTTCAATTGAATCACTTTTCGATTTTCCGAAAACACCCTTGAATGAATTAACACTGATAATCGGAAGTTCATTGTATTTTAAAGGATAACAACAGAAATCTTGACTTCTTTAATTGTTGAGCAATTGTGCAATTGTTATAAGTTCGAATTGTTGTGATATTGGTATAAGTTTTATTTGTTATGAAACTGTAATAAGTTTCAAGGAGTTATATTTGCAGCTTTTCCCCTTGTTTGCAACTTTTCTGGGAGCAAGAAGTATGCACATGATGGAATTGACTTAGAAAGACATCAGTGAAAGTAATCTTTCTCTTTGCATCATTGGCATCAAATGCCTACAATATAATGCATTCTTCATTCTAATTCGACATAGTGTGCAAGCAATTTTATCAATATAAAACTGCTTCTGTTAGTATATTACACTTACTTTTTAAGACTTTTACGAGTCTTCAATTTAAAAAAAAATTTTTTTTGAGCATGGTAAGTAAAAGTAGTACATAAAATTATACACATGATGCGTAAATAATCCTAAACGAGAGCCCTGTTTTTCCTATAAATGCAATTTCTCAAACTTTTTTAGAGAATTTTAGTGTTTAACTTTGGTGGTAAAGCAACTCTTTCACAGCAACAGCAACTCTTTTGTTGGATTAGCTAAATTTGCACGAAGCGTTCTCAAGACCAGAAAGTCTTACTTCACGCTTTTTAATCACAACTCGCTTATATTAAAATGTCGCTGATATTTATATCCCCCAATTGTTTCTTCGTTTTAATTGTATGTAGCTCGAAATTTGATTCCATAACCTTTACTTTTCTGAAAAGATATGCTGATCGTTTCCCCAATAAGTCACGTTAAGATCTATATTGATGATCTTTACGTTCCCCTCTTACCTCGGATAAGAGGGGAACGTAAAGATCATCAATATAAGATCATCGTAAGAGAGTCTGTAAGAGGCCTAACCCCTATTGAAAATACCTAATTTGTTCGGGAACCAGTATAAAGCCAATAACACCCTACATTTATTAGATTATTAGTCAGATTTATGCACTTCGTTATCTTCTTGCGCTGTAAATTTTGTGGCACAATTCGTTATAGATGATGGATCATTCCGAAGTGGGCTAGTTGATTGCACTTTGTTAGTCAACTGTATAAATGTATGTTGCTGTATAAAGAATGTGTTATTATTTAATTCATTATTTAATAAATGAGATAGTGATACACTTTGCATCCTGTCAAAAGTGAATTTCCAAGTAGCCTGTTACTCGACTGTTCAAAGTAGGTTATATATATTTGATCTTTCAAAAACGTTCTGCTTTCATGGAAGGTGCTGACCAAGACATCAGCTACTCTGGTGTCTTGGTCAGCACACCACTCATAGCTTCAGCTGGGATGAATTCGCTACACGATCTTTCCTCGTGATCCTCGTGATACCGCATTTACACAGTCGCGAGTCGAATTGCGGGGGGGGGGGGGGGTGAGTGTGTAAACGGTTTTTCTCGCCGTTTCTCCTCGCCAATCATGGCGCTCGCTTCGAGAGCGGTTTTCTGGCTCGAGCCAAAGGGGCGCGAATGGCGCCAGATGTCAGACGACTGGCTGACGCAAGCACAAATGACAACAAGAGGCGCGAACGTGAGAACGGTCATTCGCGTCGATGCAGGAGCGTGACTAATGTCTCGTGAATATCTTGCAGGTGGCGCGATCGCGAATGTGTAAATGCGGCATGATGAATGTCATTAAAAATAACGCATCCTCACATGGATAGAATAGCTTGGCTTGTAGAATATCAGTGAGGAGTCGAACTGCAGTCTTGGCGGACAGACGTTTCAGGGGTGCCTGATCGTAAGACAGACAATTATTGCCGTTAGTTAGCATATGACAAATAATTATTGGTAGAAATATTCAGTATCATCTGGAGGAAAAGAAATTTTTAAATATTTCGTTAGCAAACGTGCTGCGTCATAGGCTTCAAGAGGAGAGGAGTAGCGTGTGAGGAATGTCCTTAAAAGAAAGAATACCCCACCTTGCCTTGTTCGTCAGTTGGTAGAACTCGGAGTTTGGAAGTCTAGTTTCGAGGACCAGTCCTGGTAAGAGGCAGCTACACCCTCAAAAATCTTGGCTACATTAGACACCTCAGAACATTAAGTTTCACGTTTATCAATCAACAAAATATTTTTATATATTTATGCAAAATGCATATAGATTCCTTTACATAATATATTTTTACATCTAATGCTTTTTTATACCGTTTATTAATATTTTAACAAACCATAACCATTATTTTTGAAGAAATTTCCTCTTAAAATTTATATTTATTCTGAGAATAGAATGCTTTACCACGAAATCCAGTAATGCCAATTTGATTTATGTAAGTTATTTTGAATTTAATTTTCGAAAACGCCTATTATTAATTCTCTAATAACGTCATCTAGGGAAACAAAAATTATATTGCGTAATTTATTTGTTCACGATACAAAATCTTTTGTTTTGCAGTGAAATGGGGATTCATTTTTTTTTTTATCCCACAAGTTGTTATTATATTAACAGCAAAGGCTTTTATTAATTAAAACGTAGCACAGAGATATAAATTCGAAACATTAATAAAATACATCAGCGCAAAAACATAATACGCGACATTAAGAAATACATAGAATCATAAATTATCTCCCATTATTCCGCGAAGAAAGTTTATTATAGGTTAACATAAAATGAAAAGTAAATAAGAATAAATTGTTCAACCTGAATGTTTTTTTCTCTATTATCTTAATACCTCCTACAAGCATTTCTCCTTTCAATAATTCCATAATTCAGTTATGACTGCGAAATTTTACAAACCATAGAATAAAACTACAGCAAAACAAAAGGCATTTACGCATTCTTACAGCCGTAAAAAAATCTAATTTCTATAACTTCTTCAAAGGCCATCTAATTTTTCACTTTCATGCTTAATGTTCATTAACATCTTTTGTAATAAAGAGATTGTTTAACGTTCCAGCTACTCCGCGTTTAATTAGCAAGCACTAAAACGTTCACGTATAACAAACGTTCGATTAAAAAATGAAATATTTTTACATGGCGCAGCAGTTGAAAGGTATTTTCGCAACTTAGTTTTTCTTAATGAGAAAAGATAAAGCTCGTTTAGAGGGCGTATTTATAGTTTTTGCCTCATTTTGTGAACGAGATTAAGTAAGTGCTAACACGGGTAAAATGCAATGAAAAATCTCTCTGTATTCCTTTGTTTTGACGCAACAATACTGTCTTGCACGCGCTTTATGCTACGAATTTGATAAATGGAAGAATAACACTTTTTTTCGTCTCTCTTGTTATTAGCAAAGAAATTTTCGCCTTAATAAAATACTTACACCTCATAGATACGACATTGAGTGTATAAAAGTATTTCTCCATAGAATTACTAGACATTTTATGGACCCCTATTGGAATGTGTCACTCAGTTTTTGTACCTTTTTAATAACGTTTCTTCCACAACGCTAGTTACGGTCACACTCCTAGAAGGACCTACTGCATATTTTCTATAGCCTGTGATAAAGAATATTGTGATAAAGATCTTTTATTAAAAGTGTATTTGTTTATTCAAATACAGATTTTTGTAAAATATATTTTTAATATATATTTATTCTTTTTTACAAAAATATGAATAGTTTTGTTTAAATATTTAGAAAAAACTGTATGGATGCATTTGCGTCACTGATTTAAATCTATTTAAGATAGAAAAAGTGAAAAAAATAGCTATTTTTAAATGCATGCTCATACAAACAGAATAAAGAAATGGATGGTTTAATAATACTTCGACTTTAAAAGCAAGAATTCAAGGTCGAAAGCAAAAGAGAGATATGTCACGATAGTATAAAACGAATATGATCTTGTTCAAGAGACTTGATTTACATAATGAAAACTTTATTGGAAGCAACATTTGAAGTTCTAATTTCAGGCTAAGAGCGAGAATGTTTCGCCCATGTCTATTCTTCTAAATCTCAGCTCCCTTTCTTTCCTTTTGCGAGTAGAAAAAATATAAATCTAACATTATTGCGGTTTTAAAGATGCTCTTTAAGTTTCAATACACATTGCTCGTGCAGGATATTAGTTTAGAAAGAAATGCTATGCTGTAAAACCAAACTCTCTAGTTTCCTATTTCATAGAATGGCAGAACCAAGGAATGGCTAATGTACCCTAATTGAATAAAGTTATTGATAAATGAGTGGAGTGGTAGTTGGATGGAATGAATTAAATGGATGTTACTTAAAAGGGTTGAAGCAACATATATACATCACATATAAATAAGTATTCATTACATGTAATGTGACTGTTTCAAAACAGTTATTACAGCATTTATCAAAACATAGCGACGATTTTAGAAGATTGTTCATCGCAATAAAAGGCAATCAGTAAAACTTTTGCTGAATGCTTTCAGTGTATAGAATGCTTTTAGTGTATAGAAAGAAGAATTGAAAAATATACTAGAAAATAGAAAGTATGCAGGGGTCATTAGGAGAGTATCTCTTGTTTTACAATTTAAGAAAAAAAGGTAATTTTTTTCTGAGCCTTTTATTTGCGTCTGCATATCTAGGATATTTGTAAAGCAGCCATTTTGAATGTAGTCATCATATTCAGGTATTTATGGCAACATGAGATAACTCTATCCCTCTTCTAACATCAACCCCACCACGTTCATATTTCTTCCTTCAGCTCTTCCACCATCGCCAAGCTTTATCTTCCCTAACATCTTCAGTTTAACGGGAAGATGATTGTCAAACGGGACTGTTTTCCTGCTAATCATATATGACTGATAATTCAAAAAATCTCTGTGGAAACCTTCGAAGAGTTATTTTTGTTTTCTTAAGATCGGATCTTATCATGGCACAAAACCATACAGCTGAAATATGAACTTCTCAGTGTGCGATACGGAATGGCAAGACGCAACAGCTTCGGTGTTATACATAGGATATATCTGCTTTTGCTGTGTAAAGGGTGTAAGTCCAAAATGGGCTAAAATGAGTTATCAAACCAGGCAGGTTTGAAAAATCAAGGGCTACTGCAGGGAACAGAAAGCTAAGTCCAATTCCACTCCTAAATAATTTTATTCATCAGTAAAAAATTAGGATATGGGAAACAAAACACATACATGTTAATTTTCAATCCCGTTTTTCTCAAAACTATGATTTTGGACTTGACACCCTTTATACAGCAAACACAGATATGCACATTTCCCATTGACTGTACTCATTGGGATTATGAACTTTGTAAGGAAGGGTACATTTTTTTTTCTTTTTAGTTCCATACTGGAACTTTTCGAGTTGACAGTCTTGAGTTTCTTTCACATTTATATATTAGGAAAATAATTTTGCCCGAAACGTGGCTGGGGTTTTATATTTTTTGCATGCCCAGAAATTACAAAATGTTATTATAGGGATGAAACTCCCGGGTAATTTCACAAATAAGTTACTCAAACAGGATGATTTAAAACAATTAAACTGTTCGATAAAAACAAATAAGAATGTACGATTTTCAAACAATCTTCATACAACATAGGTTGTAAAAAAAACCAAAAGAAAATCTCTTTGCATGACGATATTTTAGATAACCATTGCTAAATATATTATATACAATGTGCAGGCTGGATTTTCAGGCAGCAATAAATACGTCTGATAGAGGTATTAGGCAAAAAAATTTAGACTAAAAAATGTCTTGGAAAAAAGATACATAAAGAATAACAGATCTTTATATGAAGGTAAATTTCAATACAAAAACATACGTTATTTATTAATTCCATATATAATCAAATCTCTTTAAATTTCAGAAAAATTTATATCATTTGAGAATTTTGCACTGTGCTATAGCTACACCAATGAGTAGTAACTTATGCGTAACATTTCATAAATGGAATATTTTTTTACTCAACTAATTTATTAAAGAACTTATTTAACCCAAATTTTCAAGTCAGTGTAATACGTTTTATGAAATGCGGACAAAATATATTTTTCTGATTATTTCCAGAATAAAAACAGCAACGGATTACATTTCGGTGAAAAAAAGTATCAAGCTAAGTTAAAACAATTAATTCTATTTATTGCATTAAAACGAATGACAAGAAGGAGAATTAGATATAACTATGTGTGTCTATGGGCGGTTAAAAATAATTTGGGTACATTACTAAAACAACTGCAATAGTCAAGACTGTGAACAAGTGCAACGATAGGGCTTCCGATCAGAGGGCATAAGCAACAGCAACAACGATAGGGCTGTTTGATATCGGTGAAACTTTTTCATAAAATTACGAGAGTAAAAATGAAGTTAAACGATAGTATCAACTTCATTTATGTATTTCAGTTCATAAGTGATATAATACATTGTTTTCAACGCCGAGTGTCTATGTATTATCAGAGTATCTGAGTATTTGTGTATTATCTGAGTATCTGAGTATTTGTGTATTATCTGAGTATTCCAGTATCTGAGTATCTGTGTATTTTCTAAGTATCTGAGTATCTGAGTATCTTTGTATTTGAGTAACTGAGTATCTGTGTATTTGAGTAACTGAGTATCTGTGTATTAACTTAGTATCTGAGTATATGTGTATTATCTGAGCATCTGAGTATCTGTGTGTTATCTGAGTATCTGTGTATTAGCCGAGTATCTGAGTATCTGAGTATCTGGGTATCTGGGTATTTGAATAACTGAGTATTTGTGTATTAACTGAGTATCTGAGTATCTGTGTATTATCTGAGCATCTGAGTACATGTGTAATATCTGGGCATCTGAGTATCTGTGTATGAGCCGAGTATCTGAGTATCTGTGTATAGAAAATATTAAGATTATGATATCCTCTGAAACAGTTTTTGGATATATTTGGACCAATACCTGATATTATACACTTAAATAATATGACCTTTTTAAGACTATAATATTATCTATCGGTCATATTTGTATAAATAAAGTACTTACGATGTATTTGATTCCAGTCACTACAAACTTTTGTTTCACAATAAAATTAGAGTAAAAAAAATTTTAAAGTTTGACGGAAATAAATGTACATTAGTATCAGCAATTAAAGATCACAACTGCTTTGGACAAGCAATTATTTTATGGATACTTAACTGAAATTTTCATTTTCCCCAGTGAAATGTTAGATTTAAGGTATCCTCTTCTGCTACCCATCGTTTATATAAACGAAACAAGAGCGGCATTTTGAAAAGCGCCAAAAGTTAAAAGACATACGTCAGCTTAATTGTGTATGTTTATTTGCTTTCGAAAATAAATCCTCTCCCTCCCCCCCCCCAACCTTCTCCTTTCGTTCTCGTCATTCTCTTTTTGTCATTTTTCAATCGAAACACCCATCAAGGAGTATTCCGCACAATGTGATATAATACGCAAAAGTTTTGGCGTCTAATTAATGCCATAAGTCGGGCGGCCGAAAACGAATATTTCCATTGAAAGTTTGCGTAAAAAGGCGACTTAATGCGCACAATTTACGGCAAAGCAATTATTAAAATGGGCACTTTTCAGGGATTGGTTCTTCGATTCACTTTTGTTTGGACGGCAGTAGAAGTGCAGGATTATGCAAATTTTTCCCATTCCTATTCCGGGAACTCGCAGTTAGTGTATAAGATAGCTGCACTGGTATTTCCTGTAATTTTAATATTGTGCGCGGCCCCGATATTAATTTCATGGAAAGCGTGTGGATGGGAGCTTTATTATTAGAGTGGTCGAACAGTTTGCTTAATCGTCAAGATATGAGAGATATTTTTGGTGCCAGGCTTCCAGTGACAAAACAATGATTTTTAATTTAATATACTTTCCAGATGTTGATAAATGTGATATTTATGAATGATGAGACTGTCTTTTTTTTTTACTCTAGTGTTCAAAGTGAATTGCAAAATACGATATCGTGGCAAAAAATAAAAGTGAAGGAAATCTGTCCTTAATGACATCTATATATTTAAGTTGCTAAGCCGACTTTTTGGGCAGTCCGTGAGAGAAAACTACTGCATCAATTTACTTCATTTTGGTCTGAAACGAAAGATTGTAATCTGTTGATTTGTCAAATTTGGTTTTCGTAACCTCAATTTCTATTAATTAGCGATAATTTACAATTAAAAAAATTTGCTTCTGCGCATGCTCAGTGGCATATTTAAATCTGTCTTTAGGAACTCGGTTTCCGCGCATGCTCAGTGACATGTTTTGATGATAAACAAATTTATTCCGAGGATTCTCTCCAGTTCTCTCTGCAATTTTTATTTTTATGATAATTATGTTTGTGAAATATAAGATTAAACTTGATGGAAATTGTTTATTTCGCGCTGTTTAACTAGCGATAATTTAAAATTTAAAAAATTGCTTTCTGCGCATGCCCAGTGACATTTTTAAACCTGGCTTTAGATACTCACTGAGCACGAGGTCGCTTAAACACATTAATGTGTTTCTGCGCATTATTATGATTTTCAACATTTGGCAATGATGTGTTGAGTATAATTTGTGTATTGGTACATTTATTTACCATCTAGCCGTCGTGTTTTGACGGGTACCAACTAGTCTATATATTTAAGTTGCTAAGCCAACTTTTTGGGCAGTCCGTGAGAAAAAAGTACTGCATCAATTGACTTCATTCTGGTCTTAAACGAAAGATTGTAATCTATAGATTTGTCAAATTTTGGTTTTGTAACCACAATTTCTATTAATTAGCGATAATTTACAATTAAAATCTGATTTCTGCATGTGCTCAGTGGCATGTTTATATCTGTCTTTAGAAACTTACTGTTTCTGCGCATGCTTAGTGACATGTTTTAATGATAAACACGTTTATTCCGAGGAGTCTCTCTAGATCTCTCTCTGCCATTTTTATTTTTATGATAATTATGCTTGTGAAATATAAGATTAAACCTTATGGAAATTGCTTATTTCGCGCTTTTTAATTAGCGATAATTTACAATTTAAAAAAATTGCTTTCTGCGCATGCTCAGTGACATTTTTAGATCTGGCTTTAGATACTCACTAAGTACGAGGCCGCTTAAACACATTAATTTGTTTCTGCGCATTATTAGGATTTTCAACATTTGGCAATGATGTGTTGAGTATAATTTGTGTATTAGTACACTTGTTTACAAAGTAAAAAATAAACAAAAATTAAAAAGCAAGCATAGACTGCTAAATCACTTCAACATAAAATATATCCTGCAAAGAAAACAAAAAAAAATTTCTATAGACGATAGCGCAGAAGCTTCATATCCCCATAATGAAAAAATACAAATAAATAATCCAACAGAGATAGATAAAAATAATACGAATACAGACAAAAAACAAACAGAAATCAAGCACTCCGGGCAATTTCTAGGGAAGCAGTCAATTTCTAGGGAATACAACTCAAATAATACCTATCAAAAAATTAACCTTACCAAAAAAGAAATAGATAATAGGATTTTAGCCTTTAGCAAAAAATTTAAGTTTAAGATTAATAGCATAAAATACACATGTTTCCTACCATAAAATTCCATAAAGTACCTACTAAATTTAGGTTTGTTACATGTAGTACAAATTGTTATAACACTTTGTTCAGTAAAAAGTTCTTTAGCTATTTAAAAATCATTCTAAATAAAATTAAGGTTACCGAAAATAGCTTTATTATAAATAATAACCAGGATGTTCTACATTTTTTAAAAAGTAAGAATATAGATAGTATATACACGTTTGATTTTGAAATCCTTTTTACCGGTATTCCGCATGATAATTTAATGATTATCTGTTTAGAAATTTATGATGCTTATCTAGATAGTACTTTAATCTTAAAATGTGATTGGATTGATTTATGTAAATTCAATATTTTTGAAAACTACATCTTTAATGGCTTATGTTTCTTTAAACAGATAAAGGGTATACCTATGGGAAATAGCTATTCTAGTGCATTTGCAAACCTATTCTTACATTTTTACGAAACTAAATTTCTTAACTCAAATAATGTTACAGGATTCAGATATATTGATGACCTCATAATTTTTAACTGCAACGATTTGGAATTTGTTAATCACATCTACCCAAAGGAACTAACTTTAAACCGGACAAACGTTAATAATCTTTGTGCGACTTATCTGGATTTAAAAATTAAAATTCAAAATACAGAAATAAAAATAGGGATATATGATAAAAGGTTAGATTTTAACTTTGAGGTTATTACGTTTACCAATTTCCATAGCAATTTAAACTATAAAATTTACTATAATATTTTTTACTGACATCTTTACAGAATAAAAAACATATGTAACAACGCTGGGAATTTTTTGGAGGCTTGTAGCATTTTCGAGAAAAACTTAAGTAAAAACAATTTCCCTAAAAATTTCGGTAATTTAAAAGTTTTTAAAAAATGGCATTTAGACTCAGGAATTTTTAAAGATGTTTAGAATAGTATTTATGTTTTCATTTGGTTAAGCTGTAATGGGGGGTGGCGCTGTAGTAATGTTACAATGAAGTAACTTCTAGGAGAGAATTGGCTGCTGTTTCGCCATAACCGTCACTTACGGAATTGGGGTGTGTATGCATCTTATAGGCCCGTTGCACACACGGCGTAGGCGGAGATTTTCCATCGGACGTCGTTCTAAAAGTAGAGCTTACACACACGGCGAAAAACTCCGTCGCCGGGGAAAAAGCCCACCCTTCCTTTTCGAATCCTGCACGTGTTCAAGAAAACCAGAGGGGTCGCAACAACGCCCCCCTCCCCCCAGCCGGGATCGGAGGAGCCCTCCTTTTCGAATCCCCTTTACGATTCCAAGAAAACCAGCGCCCCCCCCCCCCGAAAACCCCCAAACACCCCTCTCGCAAATGACCCTACGACGGTAGAGTCCGCTGTGTGTGCAAGCGTGCATAGGGTCACATGGATAACTACTTCAATCTGGCGTCAACGAATCCGACGGCACACAGTGGCACTCGACAGCTGCACAGGCTACCGTCGAAGAAAAATTTCATTTTCCGCTGTGTGTGCAAGCTCCAATTGACTTCTGTGGTCTACTGTTGGAACGACGTCCGATAGAAAATTTCCGCTAGAGATAAAAACGCTGTGTGTGCAACGGGCCTTACTTTGCATTAGGATTATTTGTGTGCTTGCATGTACGGTGCGTTGAGCCCATACTGTAAGTTGTTTTTGTCTTTTCATTTTCATTTGACTAATTGCTTCCTTGGGGGACTCGGGGCCTTGAGATGTCTATTGGTCTTACCTGCATCCTATTCAGAAAGTTCCCGTTGAGGTAACTGATTTGGTTAGGCTCCCTGACGAAGAGACCTTTCGGTTACCTCTAAGTGGTTTATGGTTCAGTTCCGGCACTTATACAGAATCTTGCCTTTGGTGCGTGGATGCCCGGAGTGCTTGATTTCTGTTTGTTTTTGTCTGTATTCGTATTATTTTTATCTATCTCTGTTGGATTATTTATTTACATTTGTTTACCTATCTAGTCGTCATGTTTTGACGGGTCCAACTAATTAGCTTTTATTTTGACAGGCTTTGTTTTATGTCTCTTTCTCTATAAGGCTGAAGAATCAATGAGGTGGTTTTCTTTCTTCTCTATTTCTACAGGAAATATAAAAAAATATGTGTGATACTGGTTAGTTGTAATTTAACTGATGCAGTACTCAAAGCAACATAGCGCAGGACCTACAAAGCGTATCGCAATGAAAATTGCTGGCTACCTCGATGAAATTCTAGCGAATAGAATTGGCTGATAAGATTAGCCTGTAGTGCTACCAGGTGAAACTATGAATTCAGTAGTCCTATTTACACACTTCTTAGGATCTTAAACTTTCCCTTACGTGGTTGGATAGAATGTATCCCAAGAATGAATATATATATATATATATATATATATATATATATATATATATATATATATATATATATATATATATATATATATATATATAAGGTATTATTGAGCCCGTATCATTCTTCGGATACATACTATCCCACCCCGTAAGGAAAATGTTAAGGCATTATGTCTCTCTGATTCCGTAGTCATCAAATCAACAGGAATCTAGTATTTAGCATGAAAATAGTACCAAAATTTCTTTGCTTATCTTAGTGTACCCGAAGTTTAGAGAACTTACATATAGATGAACTTCAGGATTAAATTGTCTTTTTCCGACTTCTTAGAAACTTAGATGACTATATGCTCCCTTCCTTCTCTCTGTCAAAACCTAACCCTAATTAATTTCCTTAACAGAATCTTAGCATTTGCATGAAAACGTTACCCAGCGTACGGATCGGACGATTTGTCTGAGGTTCAGAGCTCTTAAACATATAACTTCAAGTAAAAATATCTGTTTTAAATTTACTATAAAATTTTAAAAATGTATCTCCCCCAGTCCCTGGTAATCAAATCAATTAAATTTTAGAAATTTTCAGAAATATGCTGATCACGTATGACTACTGAGCTCCTACATCAAGCTGAACTTTGAAATTAAACTGATATAGTTAGACATGTTAGAATTTTAAGCGATTATAACTTCCTTATCACTATTAATCAATATTCAATATTCAATAGCATACCAATCATTCGAATGAAAATGCTGCCGAATTTCTTATGTGAAATTTTCCTGAGTTTTAAGGAACTTACATAAACATGAACTTAAGGCTGTTGTGTACTAACCCTATTGGATTTTCTCACCTCAGTGTTAACCTACGGAGAAAATTTGTCCTAGTATTGCAAACTTGGATTTAGAGATTTTTTTTAATTGTACTCCATAATAGGGAAAGAAATTTTACACCTTAAGGTATTTTTCGTTTTAATAAAATGCAAATAATATTTTTAAATTTAAATTATTTGAGGGGAAAATCTGGAATAGGGAATTTTAAGGTCATAAATTCCTTTGGTGGGTGAAAGTTATAAAATGAATCATGTTGCAAGGTGCAGAAAAATTCAGGCTATTTGAAAATACCATTTTTATTTGATTATAAGCATTTATGTAGCTGTAAATAGTAGACAAATTTTCTCCCTAGGTTAACATTGAGGTGAGCGAATACAATAAAGTAAGTACACAACAGCCAGCGGTTAAATAGACATATTTTAATAACTTAAATATTTTAATAATCTTAACATATAAATAACATATAATAATCTTAACATATAAGACATATTTTAATAATCTTAAATAAATATATCATCTTCACCAAATCCCCCTCCACACACACACAGAGAACATTCTAAACTTTATGAATCCCTCTTAACATAACGTAGCAGTGGAAAAATAACATTAGAAATCATAATGAATGCTTAATTCAAGCTTTTATATTTAGTGTTTTTCTGAAAAGGAGCTATGTTTAGCATTCATATTCTTGCATAACCAATATTACGTAGTTTCCATAAACTATGTATTCCGATAACAGATCTTTAAGCAAAGCAAAAAAAAAATTTCAGATTGAAATCACGGTAATGACGAAGTGTGCACATTTATTTTTCACAACTCTTGCGCACATACTTTAATTCATCTTGCGGAAATATTTGAGAATATAAATGCGACGAAAAAATCTTCCCAATCTTTAATTTGAATTCTTCGTGGGTTCGGCAACCCATGCCAGTACCTCCCATGATATAAACCGATAAAAATATATTTTCTTTGTAGAATTAACTTCTCATCCCCTTAGAGACCGTTCATTAACAGATCCAAATATTCTTGGGGAAAAAAATAATGCAGAACAATATTCCAAATGCGCGGTGAAACCAGCGGTAAGGTCCGGAAATTGCATTTGCATACAAATCAGAAAATTTTCAAATGCATATACAATTACGCTACTAAATTTACACAGCATTAATTGGTTTTCTGTACTGAAACGTTATAGGAAATAAAGAAGTGAGAGGAATGAAGGTGTAATCGGAGTCAAGAAGGACGTTTCTTCAATTTTCCGAGAGAGCGAGAGTTGAATAAAAAAAAAAGAAACCCCAATATTTTATAGAAATATAATCAGTTGAAAATATAATTATCCACGTTCTGGAAATAAGTCATTTTTGAAATAGAAGATAAAATGTGATTCTCTTTTGCATTATTTCATGTAGGAACTTGAAAAACTCGTAAATTATTCGAAAAGTATCAAAGCTTGTTATGTTTATGCATATATTATACTCCAAGGTAAAGCTGAAGATGAATTATTGGAGCTATGAATCTAACAAATAATTTTAGATAATCGAAATTCCATAATATGGAATCTCATCTACAAAGTATATACGCTGGAGGTCTTTCGAGAATAATTTGACTGTTGTTTAATAAAACGAAGATAAAATCAGGTGTTAAAAATATACACGTTATCGAGTGAGAGAGGTGCAACTATGTTCCTCCCGTAATACAAAATTTTGTTTGTGCTGTTAAAATTAAATATTAAACTTGCAATCAATGAAAAAGAATGGCAGGAATTTGAATTCGTATCAAAACATAAAAGGTCAATTTATTTACCTATCCGTCCCGTAATTTCAATTTTGGAAATTCCTCCGGAAGCATGTTCAAAGGCCTTTTACCATTTCGCAATAAATGTGAACATTTATTCCCGGCACAGATTAACAGTACAAAAGTAATATACTTCAAACATCAAAGAACCTTCATCAGAGTAAAACTGGCAAAGTTCAACAACTAAATTTAATTAACGCTGTTCCACAAAAGTAGAGTAAGGCTAACTGAGATTGAACTGACCAAAGGATAGTATATTTGAATTGGTAATGACCATTCGGAACATTTATTCCCGACACAGATTAACAGCACAAATGTAACTATAAGTAAGATTGAACTGACCAAAAAGATAGTATATTTGAATTCGTAATGAACCATGGAGAAAATTTTTTCTCAACATTGATTAAGGGCACAGAAGAGATATACTTCAAAATTCAAGCAAAACGCAATTTCTAATATAAATTCCGGTTTCTTCCTTACTCCTGTATACTCCTTCAATATGACATAGTCTATTACTATAGTACCCAATTCAAATATACTAACCATTGGTCAGTTCAATCTCAGTTAGCCTTACTGTACTTTTGTGAAACAGCGTTAATTAAATTTAGTTGTTGAACTCTGCCAGTTTTACTCTGATGTAGGTTCTTTGATATTTGAAGTACACTGGTGAAATAAATTAAGAGAATTTGCATATTTTATCGAATTTCATGAAAAGAACTGAACTGAATGTAAAACCACTGCTTCTAGACAAAAATGCAAATCTTGTACATCAAATACGTAAGCGTACACGTGTGTGTAGGCGGAGCCAGTAGAAAAACAGGCTTTAAAAGCGCTCGTAAGTTAAGACGAATTTCGTTCGCTAGCACACCTCGGCGAATTTCTTGGTGCTATTTTGCAGCAATCGGTTAATTTCAAATTGTAACAGTAAAAATGAGTAACCACCAACGTTTAGATGATGGAATGAGGTGGCGAATTGTGGGGAGGCTAGAAGCAGGCCAATCTCAAGTCCAAATTTGTAGAGAGTTCATTTTAACGTCCAGCGTCATGTGTAACTTATGGAAACAGTTCCAGGATACCGGATCCATCGAGAGAAAGCCTGGGCAAGGTCGTCCAAGAGCCACGACGGCCAGAGAAGTTCGACATTTGTCGATTATAGCGAGGCGTAATAGGAGTGCTACACCTTCTCAGCTCTCTCGTGACTTGTATGCAGCCACAGGAACCCGTGTATCAAGGGTGACTGTTTCCAAAAGACTTCATGAGAGAGGGATGTTTGCAAGAAGACCTGCTGTTTGCGTTCCGCTCACTTCTACGAACAGGAGAATCCGTTTATCATGGTGCAGAGAGCATAGAGATTGGAGTATGGATCAATGGGCTACCGTTCTCTTCACTGATGAGTCCCTGTTCAGCCTAAACACCGATTTTCGCCGTACGTTCATATGGAGAGAACCAGGGACCCGCTACCTACCCTCCAATGTCCGCGAAATCGACCATTATGGCGGAGGAGGTTTAATGGTCTGGGCAGGCATCATGTTGGATGGCCGCACACCTCTCCATGTCTTTGAAAGAGGCACTGTGACTGGTGTGAGGTATAGGGATGAGGTCTTGGAGCCCTATGTTCACCTTTTCAGGGGTGAAGTTGGCCCTGAGTTCATTTTAATGGACGATAACGCGAGGCCACATAGAGCTCTTCTGGTCGACGAATTTCTAGAGAGTGAGGATATTCGCCGGATGGATTGGCCAGCCAGATATCCAGATCTTAACCCTAAAGAGCATGTCTGGGACGCTCTGGGGAGGGCAATTGCAACTTGCAACCCCCCTCCGAGAACCATCCAGGGAATGAAAATAGCGTTGCTGAACGAGTGGGACCAATTGCTACAGGAAATGATAAACTGCCTTATTTCATGTATGAAATCACGCTGCGAGACCTGTATATCTGTAAGAAGGGACCATACCTCCTATTAACCCATCTATTAACCCATTTTTTTGTTTATTCCGCAACCGCTGTTTCATACCTTCCGACTCCAACGAGTGTTACGCACGATCATGAGTGTGTATTACAATTATTGAATGGTTATTTGTTTTGTATTGTATCAATGTATGTACATATCAAATTTCATTAAAATCGGTACAGTAGTTCTAGAGATAATCGACCAAGTCTGCAAATTCTCTTAATTTCTTACACCAAGGTATATTACTTTTGTGCTGTTAATCTGTGTCGGGAATAAATGTTCTGCGTGGTCATTACCAATTCAAATATACTATCCTTTGGTCAGTTCAATCACAGTTAGCCTTACTACTTTTGTGGAACAGCGTTAATTAAATTTAGTTGTTGAATTCAGCCAGTTTTACTCCGATGGAGGTTCTTTGATGTTTGAAGTATATTACTTTTGTGCTGTCAATCTGTACCGGGAATAAATGTTCACATTTATATTGAAATGCTCAAAGTTCTTTGAGTATGCTTCCGAAGGAATTTTCAACATTGAAATTACGAGATTGATAGGTGCATAAATGGACCGTAAATGTTTTGTTTAGAACCTTTTCAAATTCATGCAGTTCTTTTTCACTGGTTGCAGGTTTCTTATTTCATTTAACAGCATAAACAAAATTTTGTGATGTGGGAGGAACATGGTTACGCCCCTCTCACTCGGCAATGTCCTCCTACCATGTTAACCTCCTTAACCATATTGTGATATTGTTAAATCACATTAAGCTAGTAGCTGTTTTTAATGAAAAAAATTAGGCCTCACATAACTAGTGATAGTTAATTAATTCATTCATAGCGTTATATATTCATATGAAACTAATATTAATATATATTTTTCATATATCCTTAACATCGATTCGAAAGGCTAATATCAATTAATTAATTATATGAATGTTAAAATTATATCTCATGATAACCTCTCCTTAACCAAATTGTGACGTCCCTGTTAAATCCCATTAAGCTGGTAGCTGTTTTTGATATGTTTCTTGTTTCCTTTAACCACATAAACAAAATTTCGCAATACGTAAGGAATGTAGTTGCACCTCTCTCCCTCGGCAATATCCTCCTACCATGTTAAAGTCCTTAACTATATTGCGACATCCTTGTTAAATCACATTAAGCTAGCAGTTGTTTTTAATGAGCTAAATTAGGCGTCGCATAACTAGAGATAACTAATTAATTCATCCATAGTTTTATGTATTCATATGAAACCTATATTAATATAGGTTTTTCATATATCCTTGACATCGATTCAAAAGGCTAATATCCAATTTATTATTCATAGGAATATTTAAATTAGATCTCCATAAGTAACACTTACTTAATTTTCAAATAATTAAATTAAGACATTAATGAGAAAATGCGTTTATTATGAGCCTAAATATTCATACATTTAGATAGAAAAAAAATAATCATGAAAAGGCAGTTAAAAAAAAAAGTCTGTAAACTTTCACTTCTCAAGTTTCTTAAGCAGTAACGTCACGTAAAAAAACAGCATAAAAAATACAACCATAAAAAAGATTAAGGATAAAAAAAAATTTTAATCATTCTTAAGTAATTAAATTAACAACAAATGAGTATTTAATTGTTATTAGATTGTATTCATTAATTACTTTAAATCTCATTACACCTGTATAATTTAAAAATCACAAGCAATTTAAAGTCATTATTTCTTACTGCTTCGTGTATCTAAAAATATTTTAATGTATTATATTATAAAACATTTTTTTCCGTTGTTTAAGTGGGGTTTTTTTGGATCAGTGCTTTTCTGAGTAATATTACAGAAAGATTGAAATTTATCCTACCCTAAAGTATATAATCGAAATCCTCTGTTTTAAAAATATTTTGTTTTAGAAGTTACATATGTTCATCTTACGCAGCTCGTGGGTTACATTGATCGGTAACTAAGGCTTAAAGCCAAATAGCTGTTAAAACACATTAGAAAAATGCTAGATGAAAAATTCCCCACAGACTAACAACCTTAAGAATTGCAGGTTTGAAATGTCAGTTGATGCAGCCCCCACCCCCCATATATAGTCTGTACCATTTTTCGATGATATCACGTTTTGGTGGTATAAAATAAGAAACTACTAAGAAGTCTTCGTTTCCATGGTTACTTTAGAAAGAAGACAATATTTTGCAATTACAAAAATTTCAGATTTAAGAATGTCACTCCGTCAACCGCTAGAATATCAGTCATGGCCTGTTTATATAGAATCCATCAGCGTCAGCGTTACTCGTATTAAAGTATATTTAACCAATTACAAACCTCCAAACGATTAGAAACGATATTGTTAAGGCCTGTGATTGGTTTAAAATATGTCAATACGAGTAACACTGACGCTGACGGATTCTATGTGAAAAGGCCCTTAGTGACATTCGAGTATATGAAAATTAACCTAGAGTAAAGCCATTTTATTTCATATAAACTTTTTAGCCATTTTATTTCATATAAACTATTTATAGCCATTTCATTTCATATTCTATTTAAGCCCTTTTATTTCATATAAACTATTTAATAGCATCAGTGACGAAGCTCATTGAAATAGTTTTAAAACACAGTTATACTTGAAGAGAACCACCTACGTAAGCAAGATAAGTAATTTGAGTGTTAAGTGAAGTGATGGAACTGTTGTACGTAAAGCAGTTTCTGTATAAAATTATGGAAAAAAACAGGGAAAGATTTTGATTAAAGGAAGGTTAGAACAAGATATGTTAGTAAATTCTCAAGCTTTTATAGAAATTTCCAAGTATCAATCTCTTCACAAATGAAAGACCCGAACAATAGTTTAAAAATCTAGAGTGATAGATGTTTCATATTTGAAAAATTCAACCCTGAGACAAGAGTTAATGTCACTTTACTCAATAATAAAAACATCAAATTATTGTACTAAAAAAGTAGTTATAAAATAGAACTTAAAAATAACGGGCAGAGAACAATAAAGTTGTAAATGATTGCTTCTTAAAATCCAAAATAGATGGCATAAATAGCTACTAGATTCGGACCAACAGGTATTTCCTACTTAGGCCTTAGAGCATTAGACGTGACTGTTCTTATGGAAGAATCATAATTGCAACGAACATTAATTTCTATTATACTTACCACAAATAATATATAGGGAATAATTCTAGTAGATAGGAGAGATTTGATCTACGGTTTTAAGGATGAGAATGTTTTTAATGCTTAACACAGAAAAGTCAAACGCATACTTTTTAACTTTAAAGGAATCAAATAACTCAATTAAAAGTGTATTAATTACATTCAATTTTCAAGAAATTTGAGGAAAATAATAAAATTGCGAAGGACAGCCTATTTAAAAAAAACAAGTGAGTGGTATAAACGGAATTACTTGTTTCTAACCATATATATAGTTATTTTTCAGGCATCAGAATACTATAAGAGATCTTTGGATTCGTTCAGAGATAATCCCGCCTGATTCATCTCGGATCTTAAAACATCCACCTGTTGGTCGGAAACAAGTTGACGTTAATACATTTCCCTAAAGATTTTGAGAAGCTGTTCTTTACAATTTTATTTATCATCAAAATATTAAAATAGAAAGCAAGTCACTCTATCCCAGACGTAAAGACAGAAGAACCCTTAAAACTTTTGAGAAGACTAGTGTCATTTATATGTATTGATTCAATGCATCTTAATCAGAAAGGGAAATAATACTGTAGCTGGATGCGTTTCAATTTTCTAAAGAGTAGTAATCCAGTTCACAAACACAATACACTTTTTCCTTTTTGCATTGTCATCAGAGGTCAAAATTCATCGTACATCAAACAGAATCTACCAATACAGCATTAAAGCATGTGACAGAAAATTGGCATCCTCACGTTTTATCCCATGAATACTGAGACGGTTATGTCACGTGCTATGTACATTTTTATAATTTGCATTAGCATTAAGTTTAATCTTTCAGTGCTAAATCTGAGAAGTTTCGGATGAATTTTGAAGAATCAATAGTCATAAAGCAATAACTGAAATTTGTCATCACACGCTATAAGAACAGTACTTTTTATTCCAGTTTTGAACATGGGAACTGACACCGCACTTCATCGCAAATAAAATTCCAGAATAATAAATTTTAATAATCTTCTGCCTACCACACAGCAAAGCAAATAATTTTTCGCGAGAGAGCTTAGCAATACTTCCTCACATAGGTTGTCTTAATAATTAGAGGAAGGATGGGTCTTAAGAGTTCTAGAACACAGATAGAGCGGAAATTGACAATTGAGTGATTAATGACTCCGGGGGAAATGAGATGTGTGAAAAAGAGCGAAAGGAGCATTAGCAAAAACGAAAAAAAAAATCACAATTACGTGAGTTGTGTCCCTCCTTCCAAAACACATGTTGAAACCTTACGGTGGGGAAACTGGAAACAGGGGGAGCTATGAGTAAGAGACAATGGTGTCCAATCTGTCATTGGAATTAAATAATGTGAGGTGACTTGAAGGGAGTTTTTAAAATTGGAAATTTTTCGAAGGGCGGGTTATTAGAGAATATAAAAATTTTAAAGAAGATATGTTTACACGAGAAAAAAATTGGTGCAATTAATGATTACCTGTTGTGCAGCTCTTTCTTTGCAAGACACGTTTGTTATTCCAAAAGGTACTGCAAACATTTATCATTCGTTAGAGGTCTCTTGGAATAATTTGTCTTTTACATGGGACAGTGCCATAAAATACTATAAATGGCTAGGATAATGTGTGGTATTAATAATTTGACATTCATGTAACGTAGAATATCATCAATGTCTGAAATTTTAGGTTCATTTTTTTTTTTTTTTTGTTACCCGTTGCATTGCATTTATTACAGTTAATTCGATACGGCTTCCACTGATAATTGAAATGAATCATTAATTACCTTGAATTCTTTCTCAGATATAAACTGCAAGCCAAGAGGGAGAAAACGTGATGAAATTTGATAATGTTAAAAAATATATCAAAATACATCTATTAAAATACTAGTATTGCAACAATGACAAACATTAACAAGAGACGATGACAATCAGTGCTTTGAGGTGTTTAAATTGGCAAAAAGCAGATCAAATATCAGTTGTTAAGTTTCAGATTCAATATTTTATTCAGTAAAACTGTCTTGAAATAAATGATATTCTAACTGACGGATCATGCCATGAAACTCAACAAAAGTTCCATCTGATAATTAACAACGTGCTTTAGCCAAACAAAGGCCAATTTTTAAAAATGCAAGGTGAATTTGGTGAAGTACCTAATTTTTCAGGTGCTAACCTGCTGATCGTTTGAGTTCTCTTTCTTGTCACTGAAAGCTATTGTCATCGGGCTCTTGGAAGTTATTCGCAGAAACGTCATATCATTCTCATTCGAACGGGACAACGTTACATGAAAATTTAGGAAAGATTACATTCAGTTATCATGCAGCCACAAAACTGAAGTACAGTCGTGCTTATATAACATGTTGAGGTATTCGCAGAAAGGCCAACCTTGCATCTTCAATTCACGTTCATATTCAAATGAACTGATAGAGAGGATATTACAATTCGCAAGTGTGCGATTCACTGAACACGCAAATCGCACGAGACAAGAATTTTAGGAATAAAATGAAATGGATCAATTACAAACAAATATACAGGGTTAGCACAAATTAATGACCGGATTTTTAAAAATTTATATTTTCGAAACTATTACACATATTACAATAAGTGATACACGAAATTAAAGAAGAATATACCAAGTTTTTGTTTCCACCGTCGATCAATAGATGGCAGCACATCCATAGAACGCTGTGATTGAAATCCAAAAATGGTGACAATGACAGAGAAGAGGACAGCACAAATTTTGTGTTTCAACAGGATGGAGCCCCAGCCCATTGGTCTCTGCATGTACGTGCTTACTTACACGAGGAGCTTCCACACTGATGGATGGGTCGTGTGGGTGACAGTGATTTACCCTTAATCACATGGTCACCAAGATCCCTGGACCTTACGCCATGTGATTTCTTTTTATGGGGTTACGTCAAAGATACTATGCTATGTACCACTGATGCCTAAAACACTGCATGAAGTTAAAGAACGCATTTGTGCAGCATTAGGAACCATTGACAGTGTGATACTACAAAATGTGTAGAATGAACTTGATTACAGATTAGATGTTTGTCGTGTAACAAAAGGGTTACACATCGAGCATTTGCAACCGAAAATAAAACTTTGTATATTGTTCTTTAATTTCGTATATCATTTATTTTAATATGTGTAATAGTTTCGAAAATATATATATTTAAAATCCGGTCATTCATTTGTGCTAACCCTGTATTTCCATGCAGTATATAAAAATAATGTTGACATATCAATGACTAAAACAGAGAAATTATTATAAATAACGACATTTTCAAAAAATTCTAATGAAGAATTAGTGTTGGTATGATGAATAATTTTCGTTTCAGAAAATTCTAATTTACGCCCGCATTCCCAGCAATGTTTTGCTATCATTAACTTATAAGTGCAAGCATAGTTAGAAACATAATCTGAAGTGCACATCACTATATTTACTCTCTACAAATATTATGGAACTGCAAACATAATAAACATTGTAAAATTGTAACAAAATATAAAATTTTACTAAAATTAAAACTAAATGTTTTAATTTTATAGATGTAATTTAACTTAAAATTAACCTGTTTCACATGTCTTGTTACCAGTTCTCCTCTTACTATGCTTTCGCTAGAGAATAGCATACAAAAACGCGTTTAAAATACTCAGACGAAAAAAAAAATAATTTTCCAAAGTAATTACACACTTATTTAACAGATACCTAACCTCTGTGGTCAAATGAGCAGCTTAGAGCTCTAATTAAGGAAGATATTAATATAATTCTTGACGAAGCATATTAGAATCCAAATAAAGAAAGGGAAAATCGCAATTAACATATGAATGCTTTCTTTCCTTCCGCGTAAAGATACGATTTCCAGTTTGATTATGCAGATCTTTAAGTGTTTAACTGCTGTGTAATCAGAGAAAGTCTTAATCAGGAAAAAAGGAAAGAGAGGGAGAGAGTGAGGATAGCTCAGAGGGAAAATGGTATATGAGAGAGAATATGGATTCGAGGGGAAAATGTAATAAGAAATTCGTTGTAATGGCTGTTAATAATTTAAATACAAAATTTACTAGATGATTATATACATTTTTAAAAATTTCCCATAAGGCATTTTTTGCTTTAATAAAAACAGTATCTGTATTTTGTAAATTGTACTAAATTGTAGAAACAGATAATAAAAGATATTTTACACTGAAAAATAACTGAATAAATAAGCTAATTACATTTCAAACTTTTGGAACTGTTTTATAAAGTTTTTTGGGGTTTGTTTGTTGTTGTTAGTCTAATGCGGAGGGCACTCGTCGTTAGACGTTTACCTTTTGTTATTCACCGCTATATTACTGGCTACTTTTTTTATGGGAGCACCATATAGGTGTCCAGACTTGCTTTCTATGAAGGGGACGACACGAAAACAACCCAACCTTATTCGGGATTTGAACCCAAGCTCACTGCGAGGAAGCTCAGAACGCTAACCACTACACCAAGTGGGAGGTCTGTTCTATAAACTACGAAAATATATATTCTACTATTCAACAGGAACATCTACAAGATATAATCTTTCAACCGCATGCCAATAAAGCAGAAATTTTTTTTCACGCTTAGCTATGCTCTACTAAGATATAAATATATGTGGAATATTTATTTTTTTAATGCAGAGGCACTTGTCATGAGACATTCGCCTTTATATATGGAATATAATTCTGCTAAGCACTAAAATAATTTTGAACTTCTATCGTTCCGGCCATCTATTATGTCCCGCATTTTTAATTCTCTCTTGCACTTAGGTTTTCAAAATTGTTTGATTGAAAAATTCAAAATACACTGGTTATCAAAAATTAAAGAAAAGTCACAAAAATAGCGATTACTCAAAAAGTTACGCGCACAATTTAATGAAACTTATACACATTATACAACACAGAGGTTGATATAAAATAGATAAAAAGAAATCGCCAGACAATTATGGTGTTATAGAAACTAGCATATGTATACAATGAACAAATCGGACGTGTCAGTTTGGTATAGGAAAAGTACCTTTAATATGGCGTATGATCCCCCCGAGAAGCAATACAGCACATACAGCGATGTGTGATACTGTCAATTATGCGGTCTATGAGTTCGGTAGGAAGTGAGCCATTGCTCTTGCAAAGCAGTTGAAAGCGTGGCTAGGGTCCCACGAGGAGGATTGAGAGCAGCTACACGTCGTCCTAAAGCGTCCCAAACATGCTGGATAGGATTCAGGTCCGTTGATCGAGCTGGCCACTCCATGCGCTTAATTGTTTCCTGCTCAAGATAAGCATCCACGATGCGAGGCCTGTGTGGTCTCGCGTTATCGTCCTGTAGCACGAAAGCATCCCCTATTGCTCCGGCATAAGAGCGCACATAAGCATCAAGGATGTCATCTCTATAGGTGTACTCTATAGGTGTACTCAATAGTACGCACTCGTCATAACGTATGGCCGTCCTTGGCTGAACCTCCTGGATGCCGAATCCATGGTTAGAAATAGTTGCTAATGTCTATGAACCACAGACGGACTCACATTTAGCCATCTGGCCACTTCTGTCTGACTTAGTCCTGTCTCTAGTCTCCCAATAGCTCGCCATCGCAGTTCTTCGGTCAAATGATGCCTGGAGGTCATTGTCACAATTTCGCTATGCCAGATGTCTAATCTCAGCCTCACAGCGACAATTGTGGCCTTACTCTGAGACATGCACTTTTATGCTCCTCTCAAATGACGTATTCCGACTGCAGCGCCACTATTTTGCGTAATGTAGTATTGTTCAGCACCATTTACTTAACAACATATTCCAATTTTAAACAGATTGGCCCAGTTTTGAACGTGTTATCCCTCTTTTTGTGATTTTTCCTTAATTTTTGATAACTAGTGTAGATGTTTCTACAAAAATGTCCAACTAAGAACCGTTAACGAATGTTAATATAACAAAATAGTATGTAGAATATAATGCAGCACATTCACAAACTCCTACCGTTGCCGGCCTTCACATAGTTTTTACACTTATGTTACTTTAATTCTGGAATTTTTTTTGTGCTTCCAAAACACAGGAAGATCCAAATTAGAGCCTCATACCAAGAGGTATGATTTTGATTACACGAAACCTGATTCGATCATTTTGACTCGTGGTGCAAGTGTCACCACTTAAATTCTCGGGCTTCATCGTAACAAGCGTTTGAAACAAAATAACATATTTTTATTCATCCTTTCATTTTAAAAAAAAAACTTGTCAGTTCGAGAATAAAAACTGAAAACGTCTCTTCTTTGGACAAGTGAGCCAACCGTTACACCATCAAGCCATAGCATAATTTTCCATATCGAACAGCACAGACCTTTGTTAGATCAGAATATCAAGATTACTAGAATTGTTGAAACATGCTTGAATATGTAGCAATGATTAACAATATCGGTTATATGTTTGTGCTGACCTACAGTCAAAATTAAGTGACACTTAATTAAGTGATCATTTATTTTTGTTTAACTTCATTGTAAATAACAAAATAATAAGACTTAGAACAAAAACTTAAACTTTTACCCACTTTTAAATTGGGAATGTAACAGGCCGGTTGGGAAAATGAAATCCGAGACCTGCTCTTTTTCGGTAGGAGCACAAACCCGCGTATACCACACGGTAATGCTTCAGTTTAACTTATCGATTTTCATAATTTAAAAAATTGAGCAAGATCTTGACTTGATCACAATTTCATCTTTTCTGCAGTCAGAGAAATAAACATGAATATCTGGTAATGTAGTCTGGTAATGTGTCTGGTAATCTTAATTATTCGAGTTTTATCTGTATTATTGTACCAAAGTATATGTATTTAAGATTAAAGAAAGGCAATGTTGAAGTAATCTTAAAGGATACCTGTTTTCCTTGTCTGGAAAGCAAAGGTCCTCAAGTTGAAATCACGAATGACCATTGGATTTCATGGGAAAAGGAGAGAAAGTATTGCTGTGGGTTCGCTGTTACTAAAATATTCTGTGATATTGCTATCATCCTTTCTTTACTAAACAAAGCCGGACGATGACCGAAGGGCTAGGTCGCTGGCTTTCGGTACCAGAGTCTATGGGTTCGAGTCTCACTGCTGGCATGGGTGTTTGTAGGCGATCGGAATCGGCTTTAAGCAGTAGATTCCGGCCTAATTAGCCTTTCTGTGGCAAAAGTTGACCGTAGCGCTCTGACTAATGAAAGCTTTAAAATTAATTTTTTTTTCTATAAAGCTCAAATAAAAAAGTGACCTTAGTTAAAAATTATTTCAGAGATAAACCCACGAGGTCAAATAAAGAGCTTACACATATCCGTTAAAAAAGAAATCAAAGTAATTCGATTCGAAATAAAGAAATGAAAAATTCCCATTAGCATATGAATAGTTGCATTTTTAAAGATAAGGCACGACTCTGTGTTTGATTACGCGTGTCTTTTAAGTGTTTAACTGTTACGTAATTTTGGAAGAGAAGAGAAGTATTTTAGAAGAGAAATGGTATAACTGTGGTTAGAAGTTAAAAGGGAAATTATAATCAAGCAGGCAAAGAGAAAAAAAATCAACTAGAATGGAAAAACTTACAAGTCAAGTCTTGTTAACGCTGTGTGCCAGGAAAGTTTGCTGGAACCATGAAGTCTGAAAAATCAATTTGAATTTTGGAGCCACTCTTTACAGAGCGTAGTAGCTTAGTGTTGACAACAGTCAACACATCTGTTCTGTCAATATTTGACCCAAAAAAAATTGGCTGCAATATTTTGTGTAGGGATTAATCATAACATAATAATGTTTGGTCCAGACAAGCTTAGAGATTTTTTAACGTGGTCAAGGATATCCAGTTACCTTCAGGAAAGAAAGAATGTGAAACTTATAAAGAAAGATCATGACGGTGATTTATGGTGCAAGAATCAGCACTTCTTTCTGGAATTATGATCCTAGGTTCGATTCAGAGTCTTGAAAGTTGTATTTCAATGAAATGGAAATATAGTAAATGCGAAACTGAATGTCAAAGATCTTGATATATCAAATTAAAGGACTTTAGCTGGGGTCTCCTGCCCCCAGGGTTTGTAAGGAGTGTGAGAATATCTTCTATCTTCATCTTTAAAAGTGAATGTTCATAAATTTATTCCAAACAGCACTCCGTAGAACACAAAAATATGTAACTGTTCTTATCAGAAGGTATCCTTGCGTTCGACACTTACTGTGGTCTCAGACGAGAATGATCGATAAATGCATTTAAAACTAATTATCTATATATATAAAACAGTTCTGTAACTGACTCATTCATTCACTGACTGACTGACTGACTGACTGACATACAACGCACAGACCAAACCGCTGGACCTAAAGGGCTGAAATTTTGCATGGTGATTTTTCTAATAGTGTAGGGGTGCACTAAGAAAGATTTTTCAAAAATTCTTCTTAGATTTTTTAAATTAAATTTTTAAGCTGTTTTTTTAAACTTTTTTTACGTTTGCATTTAAAATAATACATTGAGGGTTATAAAATTTATATCACGAGAACGATCATAAAAATTCCTTCAAAATGAAATTTTTTTCGAATTTTTACCTCCATTTCCTGATTTTTCGTGAATTTTTAAAGATTAATTTTTAGAATTTAATTTATTAAATGCTGATCACGTGATTTCTTTTTCTGGTACTTTCAATAAATTTATCGTCACGTGCGTAACAACTAAATAGACAAAAAAAAATATTTTTTTTCTCTTTCTAATGCAGCAGACGATTGGATATTATCCAAAAAAATGCATATTCCTTACGATTCTTTTATAAATATATATATATAGATAGATATATATTTTACATCAATTGTATACATTGATCATCGCATTTATTATAAATATATATATTTATTTTTTGGCATAAATTGCATACGTTGACCGTTGTATTTAATTTGAATGTACTCCGTAGCGAAGCGCGGGTTTTCAGCTAGTTGTTTGTATAATTTAATTGTAAAGAAAACTGTCCAACTTTTAATTATAATGAAAGCTTACGTTCAAAAAACTGCAGATAGATTAAACTATTTTGCTTCACTTCTTTACCATTTGAGTGTTATATTCGTGGTAATTTGAGCTTTATGATATCAGAGACAAAGAAATCCAAGTGCTTCTTTAGGCCATCAGCGCGAAGTGCAAATAAGAATCCCAATCAGGGCTTTGTTTAAATGGGGCAAATCTCAAAGGTCAAATGCTTAAGTATCTCCATTTAGAAAGAAATTAATTCTTCGAATAGCCCGAGTCTCTTTCGAGACAAAGAATCTAAAACCGCAATTAACATATGAATACGTTCCTCTTTCGAGGGAAAATACGACTTTGTGTTTGATTATGCAGATTTTTAAGAGTGAAACCGTAGTGAATGATGTAAAATGAAATGCCTCATTGTGAAAAAGGAACAGTGAAGAGAACTAGGATTAAATTCGGTGCAGTTCTTGCTATAGAATATTTTTACAGCTGAACTGTCCCACGATGTCTTTCAAAATGCTCCGTGTTAGCTATTTGGATAAATTTGATTTAATCATGGTAGTGCAATACAAATTTTCTCTTTTATTTCAGCATGAATACAATTTTGTGCGTACTTTAATGAAATAAGTTGGAGGTAAAACCTTTCTGAATACACAAAAGTTTATTGGTGTGTAACTAATTTCGGGTCTACGCGAGTAGTTCATCAGGCTTTTGAAGCACTGAATGTGATTGTCTCAAGGGACAAATCATGAATGCAAAGAAAACCGTTCTCTGTAATATTAGAAATAACGACGAAAAAATTCTAGAAGGAACTTCAGCGCTTAAGTGTAAACTAATAAACTATAATGAACATGACAGTGAATAAATAAAGACAAATTTTATGTATGAATGGGATTTTCTCTCATCCCTCTTTGTTTTTTTTTTTTTTGAGTTTTTGAGTTTTTGTATGAGTTTTATTTTATAAAATACAGGGTTATTTTTTTAAACTGACAGTACTCAGAGACATCTGTAGCGCGATCTATCAGCCTGAATTCCACCAAAATTGATAGAGGGGCTAAGGACGACATAGGAAAGAGTTTTCCGTGGAAAAAAAAAAAAAAAATTAGTTCCAAAAGTCGCCGATAGGGGAAGATATGGCACTGTTGTTGTCGGCGCACCAGGGAATTTGCATAAAAGGCAAGTAAAACATCAAAATACAAATTTGCGACTATGTAGTCGACGGCAGCGCCAGTATTTTGGGCTATAAAGATTAGGGATGAATACCGAAAAAGTTGTAAGCAGACAAATGAATAACAAAGAAATTTCACTGCAACACCACTTATGCGGCAAATTCACTACTCCCTCCTTCAATGTGACCACAGTCTTGGTGGACGACACATTGCATCCTGAACACTACGTTCTCCCAAATCAACGGCCGAGCGTAACATGTCACCAGGAATGTTCATCAAAGTCCGGGATATGTTGTCCTTTAGGGCCGCCAAGTTCGAGACTCCGCCAAGATACACCTTAGACTTTAAATAACCCCACAGAAAAATGTCACATGGGTTAGGTCCGGGGAGTGAGGTGGCCATGTAAGTGGAAAAAAGCGGCTGATGGCTCTTTCTTCTGTAAAGCGAAGGCGCAACAGATTTCGCACTTTATAGCCCGAAATACTGGCGCTGCTGTCGACTGACTACATAGTCGTGAATTTGTATTTTGATGTTTTACTTGCCTTTTATACAAATTCTCGGGTTCGCCGACAACAAGAGCACCATATCTTCCCCTATCGGCGACTTTTGGAACTTTTTCTTTTCACGAAAACTCTTTCCCATGTTGTCCTTAGTCCCTCTATCAATTTTGGTGGAATTCCGGCTGCTAGATCGTGCTGCAGATGTTTCTGAGTACTGTGTAAGGTATACACAAGATTCGATTCACAAGAATCGAACTTTTGAGTGAATTAAAGAAGCTGCTTTAGATATGCTAATTTCGGCATACGCGCTTAGTATAAATACCACGCAGCGTCATTAATGACGCTGCGTGGTATTTATACTAAGCGCGTATGCCGAAATTAGCATATCTAAAGCAGCTTCTTTAATTCACTCAAAAGTTCGATTCTTGTGAATCGAATCTTGTGTATACCTTACAACTGTCGTTTAAAAAAAAAATCACCCTGTATTCCTCCGTAAATATGCCCTCCGTCAAAAAAAAAATAACGTTCAAGAGAAATAGTGTTAAACTTATGTTCAATAAATTATATATGATTTAGTGTTATTATAATGGTATTTTTCTTGGTTTGTCTTTCAAGCTGTACGCATTGTTAATGTTTCACATGTCGGTATCTAAAAATGACACATATACCTGAAAATTAATGTTCAGCATAACATTTAGAGTTTTCATTAAATACTAATGGAGTTTATTAAATTTAACATTAAATTATATTGAGTGATGATTATATTTATTGCCGTAATATTATATGTAAATGTATGTCGAATCAAAGAGCATGCGACACAAAGAGCAAAGAAAAATTATATTCTGAAAAGACTCACAAAAAGTCACTACTGAAATTTCCCAAAACACAATGCATGTGCGGATTTTATTTCTCTTCTTTTCTTGCAATATTTAAAAAGGATGAACAAAATGAACCTAATATAAGTACTGGCTATCATCTATACACCCTTTGATTATTAAAAATAAGTTTATGAAAGCATTTGTTTCAAAAATAGAATTTACAACTAAAACATATATTTATGTGATCACTAGTGAACATCCTTTGGGGGGTCTAGGTAGTTTTTAAATTTAATCCTCACTTTGTTAAATTTGGCAAATTTACAATAGCTTCATTTTTGTCACTATCCTCCATTTTATCTGTTTACATTTTTAACCTCTTCCTTACGGGGTGGGATAGCAAGTATGATAAGAATGAATAAATATATATATATATATATATATATATATAAACCCCTTAATAGCCGTTCTTACAAACGGGGTATGAAATTTTCCCGTCCTAAAGAAGGAATCGCAAAAATGGACCCCGTAAGCTAAAGGTTAAATGTGAAAGCATATTTCAGCAACAATGCCCAAGTCGATATAATATTTCAATAAAAATTATTTAAATTTAAATTTATTTTAATTTTTCTGCTTTAGTCCCAACAGAATCTATGCTTTCGGTGCATGAAATGTTGAATATGTATGGTTGGAACAAGAATTTAATACCTTTAAATAACATATAATGAACGTTCTAAAGAGACAAATATTACAAATACTTTTACTCATCTTTAATTAGATTTACATTGTGCTTCATCTGAACTTCTGTGGTATTTAATTTTTTGCTGTCAATGATTTCACAGCAAAATGTTTCCGTCTCCCAAGTGAACTATGCCATTATCATATCCGTATGTCAAAGTAATAGCATTAGGAATTGGGATCCAAATCACGTTGTTGTGAGACTAAAACTGATTAGAAAAGAATTTAGCATTCATAATTGTACAATAGTCTTGATGTCAATTTATTTCGATTAATTTTCCATACTATTTTTTAAATAAAACACGCGAAATGAAGGAATAATTTCTCTTTGAAAATGCTTATCAACAATTTGAAAATATAATTTGAACATTTTTTTCATCAGTCGAAAGGATACATTTCAGAATTTTAAGCAATTCAGATGATTTTTTTTCTCGTGCTAGCCAACTGATTTATTCTCGGATTTCGTATGGAGGAACTTTCACACACAATAGGTTTTTTAGTCAATTTATTCTAATGTCAATTTATTTCGATTAATTTCCAATATTATCTGTTTTAAAATAAAACATGCAAAATGAAGGAATAATTTCTCTATGAAAATGCTTATACTTTATGAAATAGTTATACTTTCATGAAGAGCTAATGAAGATATACGTCGAAATTTCGTTTCTTGTTTCATGAATGCCTATGAAAATTTTAGGAAAACTTATTGCTCGAATCACTTAAGAAGACAAAACTATATACTATTAAAGTTGTTTTCAATTTTCAAAGCATGATTTTGAATTTTAATTACAAGATATAACCCTCTTCTAGTAACCTCATTTTGCCAACATGGACTGAAAAGCTTCAGGGAATACTGTCATATCTCTATGTTAATGCACAATCTATCTAAACTTTTCATAATACAAAGAAAAAACCTTGATAACATGAACAGCACGTTAGAAAAAAATATAAATTTATTTTCCAAATAAAACATTTATTTTCCAAATAAAATTTAATGCACATTTTTATTACAGGAACATTTTAATACAACAACATTAGGCACTGACAAAAATCTTATTTTCATTCTTCGCGCATGAGCAAGTTCCGCCTCCCAGTTGTGGAAGAGGGTAATAACGCCATCTAGGAGATTATGTTGATAACATTATTCGAGAATGAGATGCACTTCTTATAGGGCATTGTGGCGCAATTATCTCAAGATCGAAAATTTCGGAGATGTAACACTTGTAGAGAATAGCTCACTTCTACCCAGACTTGGGTGTATATAATTTGAAGTGGCACTCTAAATGAATTTGATACAAACACAGTTTATACATGAAACAATGTTTATTGAATTCGTTGCACATATAGAATTTGCTTTTACAGCATTAAGCATACGTACTACTTGTACGGAATATATATTAACATTCAATAGAAATACACCTTGCCATACTCACAAACCAGCAGAGAGTCAAACCAGCAGTTCTGCCACGTAAACTTTGGGCCCCCTAAGCACTAGCGCCGGTTAACACTTGGAGCTGCTTACCTCGTAGCTCCCTCTCGCTTATCTATCAACTTTAACAACCTTTTCTTCAACCCCTTCAACCTTTAATCAAGCTGCATGGTATTGATACCAAGCGCGTATGCCGAAATTAGCATATCTCAAGCAGCTTCTTTAATTCATTCACTCAAAAGTTCGATTCTTGTGAATCGAATCTTATGTATACCTTACACACTCTTCTAGCAGAGGTGCGATATGAACAATTTTTATCAGTCGAAATGATACATTTCAGATTGCTAAGCAATTTAGATTTCTTTTTCATGCTAGCCAACTGATTTATTCTCAGATTTTGTAGTGAGGAACTTTCACATCACTAAAACCCAAGAGCTGAAAATTATATTTCTAAAACATTATTGATCATTTTGCCCAGGGGATATAAAGATGAAACAAGACTCAAATTAAAAGTAACCACGTGTGAAGAAGTAACTATCCAAAGGTGGTCTGAATATTATGAAGTTAGGATTCGTTTATTCATTCATTTATCTTATTTCTTTGATATTTTGTTTTGCCATCTTAAGTTGCACACTGAAGTAAATTGTAATAAATCTTCAATTTTTGATTTCAGGATCATACTTTAGATTTTTTGATTGGATCATACTTTAGTTTTTTTTTCCACATACCTTAGAATTCGCAAAGAAATTTCCTCTAAGTAGAAGTATAGATTCTTTACAACGCAGATATTTCAAGGTAAAATGATCTCAATTTAAATGCAATAGATGAAGAATAGATTTTTAAAAAGGCTATTTGAAAGATCAGAAAAGATATACTTAGCAAAGAATCAATTAATGATGAAGTTATGTATAGATAAGTAATTTTGAATTTGAAGCTGAACCTAAATATTGGTAAAAGCTAAAATTTAGAAAACCTAAAAGCTTGAAAAAAAATATGTCTATAGACATAAAAATAATACCCTCAACGTTCTGCAGATTATGAAAATGAATGCCTAGTAAAAATTCATTCAAAAAAGCTGTTTTCTGTCGCTAATGTGCTATGTAATATATCTATTTAAAAGTAAAAATATATCTCAATTATTAATTTGTTACTCGATAACTGTGTAAGACTGGAGTAAAAGTATTTTATTCTTGATACTTACACTTAATTAATATTTATCATGCATGAGGCATTTTAAACAAGAAAAAACTTCTAAATTTGCCCCCCATTTTTATTTTAGGCAAGAAGACGTAATCTTTTTGTTTACATAAATAGAATGATTGATCACGCACATTATTTATGTATAAATTGATGAATAATTTAAACCACAACCAACCCCGGAAATCCACGAAAATATGCCCAACAAGTATCAAGTCATTAAAAACCGTATGAAATGTTTTGTGCCCTTCACACTTCACTTGCTCTGGTAATTACAATAGCTGTAGGAAATTAAACACTTTATCTAATATTCTGAAAAAACAGTACATGTCACTTTGATGATAAATGGCTTGGTGATACGAAAGGATGAATGAATTTTAAATAGACTGTGCTTATAAAATACTTCTGCCCATCACGTAGTCTGAAACAAAAGAGATAAATTTTTAAAGAAGCTAAATGATCAGGAAAAACGATATCTTTAAGACTGAAGCATGTAAAAACTTAATTCATCAGTGAACTCGTTCGTCATTATATTTGATACTAGTTGTTTGCCCGGCGTTGCCCGGATATTTGGGACATCTTGGTTTATCACGGTTATTTTGGACATTTCATTTTTAACCCCTTCTCACCTTCTATGCCGATGGGGCTGAACGTGGACATAAACTGCATCGGGAGTGTCACCATTCATCTCAGAGACCCCCAAAACTGTGGATTCGACACAAATCTTGGGTATTTTGTTAAATTTCCAACTTCCAAACCCCTCCCCTAGTTCCAGGTGATCCAGAGTTATGCTGGAACATTCATACATACATCCACTTTTATATATATATAACGGGCGGTGGATTTACACCCGCTATAATAAAGATACCTGCAGCCATCGTGTCCATTTAATTGGGTGGAGAGTGGAAGGCACTTTGCTCAAATAAACAGTCCATAATTCAAGTCAATTAATTTATTTATTTCTTGAGAGAACCACGCTCAAAGTCTATAACCTAACATCGCCATTTTCAAAAACTCCGCCGCGCCCGTTAGCAACGACTCTCCAGCCCAATCTGCCACTACTTCTATATTCTCCTCAGAGCGTTCCTCCTATTGCGCATGCCCAAAACACCACATGGAAACTTCCAGAATCGTCTTTTGTTTATGTCAGCATTATATCTTCGCGCTAAACGTGTACATCTAAAATAGATTCCCTCGATGGAACTTCAATTTACTTTCACGAATCGAGGTCACTTCTCAAAACGGGGAAAAACCCCTTTTTCAACGGGTTTTGACAATGATTTTAATGTTAAGTTTTGCTATTCTAAAGCCCCCTGTAATTTTCTCAATTAATGTTTTGATATATATATATATATATATATATATATATATATATATATATATATATTTCAAGCTATTTAGGCTGTAAAAGTTTAAACTTAAAGCATCTTCCGACAGAGAAACTCAAATATACTGCTATGTCATAGATCAATATTTCCTCTAATTTTGTTCTGAGAAAATCTAGGGTTGCGAAAAAAATATTCTGGGGGGCCGCGTAATAAGATAACTTCTAATGAAATTTCGTAAAATAAGTTATAAATGTGCTCAGTAATTTTTAAAAAGTTTCCTGACAAAACGAGTATTATAACTACATGGAACATACCCTAGTAAGTCCTAGAAGGACTATGTATGCAAAATAGGCATCTCTAGTGTCCCTAACAGCAATCTGTAGAAGTGAAAATGGTATAATTCCCCACGGTGTGTGGCCAATAAAGAATGTATTATAAAGGATGCAGAGGCAGGGGTAAATACAGGATTGTAAACCAATAAAAAATAGAAGAATAGCTGTCGGTGTGGCCAGTGATAGCGATCTGAAGTCTAAATTTTACAAGATGGATGGTCGTTATTTTATGGCCCACAGTAAAAACGTCAGATGAGAAGGGTCAAAGTTGTTTTGCAAAATAAAATTATGTTGGGGGAGGTACTTCATAGACTATGGACAGAGGCGACAGAGCCGGTGTAATAAAGAACCAATTGTTGCAGGAACCACTGAAAGAAAAACAGCCCACTGCCCAATGAAAGTGAGGAGCGGGCCAGTATGGCCCCCCTGTAAACGGACAACAGCTCCGCTAAGGACGGAAGGTTTTGGAAAAAGAAGATGACGGCTCTCGGATTTGGTTCTCCAGAGTTAGATGTTAGAGACTCTCGTCTGCCCCAGAGCCTTGGAGAAGTGCGAATATCCCGCCAAGGTGTTCCTACACTGGAGATGATCCTGGTCACGGCACCACAGATGTAGGGTATTAATTACCTTCAAACAATGGATGCATTCATGGGTTGGAACAAGCAAGGAAGACAGCTCATTGACCTTAAACATACATTTATTTGTTAACCCAAATTTCAATTAACTTGTCATAGCTATTAATATAACAATCCGTTTCATATTAACAATTTTAACATAGAGAACCCAGAAGCAGAGGCAAACTATATAGTCAAAGATGATTTTTAGAGTCTATTGGGGAGGCACTTACTATCACGGATTTATGCAGCGATGATCGTAGCATCGGCGACCGGGACCCAGAATCATCTCCAGTGTAGGAACACCTTGTTGGGATATTCGCACTTCTCCAAGGCTCTGGGGCAGACGAGAGTGTCTAACATCTAACTCTGAGGAACCCAATCTAAGATCCGTCTCATTTTTTGCCAATTCCTTCCGTCCTTAGCGGAGCTGTTTTCCGTTTACAGGGGGGCCATTCTGGCACGCCCCTCACTTTCATTGGGCAGTGGACTGTTTTTCTTTCAGTGGTTCCTACTCCAATTAATTCTTTATTGCACCACCTCTGTCGCCTCTGTTCATAGTCTATGAAGTAACTCCCCCAACATAATTTTATTTTGCAAAACAACTTTGACCCTTCTCATCTGACGTTTTTACTGTGGGCCATAAAATAACAACCATCCATCTTGTAAAATTTAGACTTCAGATCGCTATCACTGGCCACACCGACAGCTATTCTTCTATTTTTTATTAGTTTACAATCCTGTATTTACCCCTGCCTCTGCATCCTTTATAATACATTCTTTATTGGCCACACACCGTGGGGAATTATACCATTTTCACTTCTACACAATCTATCAAGGTTAGCTCGTTGGTTGCGAGCACTATGGTCATCTTTTATGACACAAGGGCTAAATAAACACTTGCATCCTAGGAAGCCCATAAGACCATGGCAGTTAAACACACCTATATCTTCACTAGTAATCTCTGTTATGACGGTAGGCACCATGTAAGTTTCATTATTTTCCATTAATCTAAAGTTTGTTCCGCTGATAGCAAACAACGTTAGTATTATTCTTTGACAGATCGACTGTTACTTCTTACACATAAGTAAAAATCTACAGTGATTCCACTTTTGTAATTCTCTTCCTCGTATACCCATGACATGCTGAGTCTCGTTGAGCAATCCTTTAACAAAGGCTGAAAATAAGCCCGTGGCTGTAAAGTATCTATCTAAATCTAAAGTATCTATCTAAAGTATCCGCTGTAGATATCTATCTAAAGTAAGCTTGATGACATAAGCGTATGAGAAAGCATAATATTACTTAAATGTTACGTTTAGATATATGAATAGTTTATTATCCATTTTAAAATATATTGTGATTTTTGGTCCTACCCAAATTTATTTCCCAACATGTAACGCAACTATTTTAAGACTTGCTACATTCAAAAGAATGGGAATTCATAACTCGGTTCATTAAGCCACCGTTCGGAATTAAAAGAGTATATTGTGGAAAAAGATGATAAAAATATTTTACTTTAAAAATAAGTTGTTTGTTTTAGATGCTTTTGGACTTCTTGCTCTTTCTCTCTTTCTTTCAGGGAAGAAATTCCTGAAAGAAATAAGATGGCTCAAAGGGCTCGATAACAGACAAATTTTGTTTCATTTATCTCCTTCTGAATTTTTTTTATTTGAACCCCCCACACTCAGGGCCTGTTCACACTGCGTCCAACAGCGTCAGAACTATTTGTATTGACATATTTTAAACCAATCACAGACCTTAACATTTTTGTGGCTAATCGTTTGGAGGTTTGTAATTGGTTAAATATATTCCAATACGAGTGAAGCTGACGCTGACAGACGCTATGTGAACAGACCCTCAGACCTTGTTCACATTGCTCTCATTAGTGTCAGTGTTCCCAACCTGAAAATTTGAAATCAAAAGGAATTCGTTTAAATAAAATTAGCGAGTATTATTGTAAGCGATATCCATGTAAATTTAAAGTTTAAAGTAAAGTTTGTTACTGGTTAAACATAAAATTAGTAGATCGCAGAATTTTCTTTGCAAGGAAGTTGATCGTTTCAACAATCGTATCACCAATTCAATTTGCTAAACCCGAGTTCTGTCAATCTCGAAAAACCATTCTCGACCACTCTGGTGTTGTCCATAAATAGCTCTATCCAACTTACAAACTAAAGTCTCCTTACCTTTCACAGCAAAACCGGGTGGCTGAGACATGTAAATGTTATCTTTTAATGGCGCGTATAGATAAGCTCCTTTTACGTCACACTGCCTGTGGGTCCAACCCTGTAAAACTACTAAAAGTGAAAAAAAGAAACGAATTAGACTGAAATTAATGACTGGGCTAAAAGTCTATTCGTAAGTCACTCCTTTAACTTGTTTAAAACCCTGTGCCACCAGTCTTGCCTTATACCTGGCCACTTTGCCTTTTTCATCTCTTTCATGCTCTTTCAATGTAAACACCCACCGGCATCCAAAAACATCTGTATCTGACGGTAACTTAACAAGGTGCCACACATGTCTTTCTGCCATGACTTGTTATTTCTTCTCCCATGTCCTCTACCCATTGCTTATGTTGTGGGGAGCTCAATGCTTGTTTATAAGTGTTGGGAATATGGATTTCATCTAATCAGGAACTGGCATAACTTGTGGAGGCGGTAACTGGTTTATCTGAAATTATTCCTTGATACGGATTTTCACCGGAAAAATCGAAAATGTGTTCCGTGTATTTTATACGATTTTTCTTACAGTACTTTAAGGCATCATTTATAGACCTAAATCTAGTGTTGGAACCTACTTCATAACAGTACACATCTATACGGGTGCTCTTTGTTCGTGGGACCACTTTAGCATAGGAATTAAAAATCTGAAAGATCAACAGACAAATTAACAAATTAACGTTCATATTAGTGAGTACTGTTTATAAATTTTCAGAAATTTACTATTAATGAGCCGTATTAATTGCGCCCAGTAATATATTATGAGAGCTTTACAATTACCTACAAAATTGTCCTCAACATTATCAGTTCATGTCAATTTTTATGGAAAAAAGTTTCAGGTTGTCTCTTCTAACGAAACAACCGCGGTTTTTTGACGTAGGATTACTTATTGTTGCTTGCCTCTTTTGTATGTATATATGTATGTATGTGTTATGTATATATGTATCTATATATAAGTGCGTATGTATATACAGGGTGTCCGAATCAAATGTACCTAATTTGGAGAGATCGCTGTACTTAACAGACAGTTTAAAAGCATAAGAAAACTGTAAAATTAGATACCAATACTCACAAAGTTTTTATTGAACAATCAGTACCCTTGCACGTGAGCTCCCTTAGTGGCCCTGAGAATGTCCAGCCAGTAGTCCAGTTCCAGCCGTGTCCTGTGTAGCATTTCCAGAGTCACAGTAGCAATAGCCGCGGTTATGGAGGCACGGGGGTCTTCAATATCACGGATGTTCCTTGAGTAGACTTTGTCTTTCACGTAGCCCCAAAAGAAAAAATCGAGAGGAGTCACATCGGGAGATCTTGGTTGCCAGGCAATTGAGCCACCGCGCCCTATCCATCGGGTAGGGAAAGCTGTATCTAAAAATGCGCGAACATGCTTGCCCCAGTGAGGAGGGGCCTCATCTTGTTGGAAGATAACAGTGGGTTGCAAATGCTGCATTTGGGGTATTGCGGAAATTTGTAACGTGTCCTCGTCGACTGACGAGGCCTCCGAACGAAAATTTCTCGAATCTCTCCCACACGTTAATCAGAAAGTGAACGGCGATCACCTCCGGATCTTTTCTGCACACTCCCGTTTCGAGAAACGTTTCGTGCCACTTTTTTATGCTCTTAGTCTGGGGTGGATTTCTTTTATAAACTGTTCGAAACATTCTTTGCACTTTTACTACGGATTTGTGTTCTGCATACCACAGAACAACTTGTGCCTTCTCTTGCGGTGACGCCATTTTTTTCGTTCGTTGACTCAGCAGGAGCGCAGGTGCGCCAGTCGCGGGAAAAATATATTGTCGCCAAACTCTACGAATTCAGCTCCCACATTTGGCCAATATCGCTCTCGTAGCGCTAAAACTTTGTTTTTAATCGACTATTCAAAATAGGTACATTTGATTCGGACACCCTGTATATATATATATATATATATAGTATGTATGTCAAAATTTTGACGCATTTTGGTACTTTTCTGTTTAACTCTTTACTGCTTGCCCAAGTGATACAGACTGGGTTTGGAACACTGCCAAAATTATAAATAGCGACGCAGGACGTTTGAAATTTTGCTTTCCGGAGGACCGTTATGGAGGAACGTAATCCTACGTTAAAACTGATTATGAAGCCAATAACATTACAAAATTATTTTTAGGAGAAAATGGAAAAGAAATAGCGTCGAAAATTCAAAGGGATATTAACAATATAGCTATAATTCATTTTATTCAGCCCGCATGTAATCTCTTACGTAACAGATATTTTTCTAAATGATGATGAAATAAAAGTAACGATTGAGAGTGTTTGATATTAAGGTTTTTACAAACAATTTCAATTTCAGGAAATTTAATGTACTGCGTCTTGCAATGAAATAGTCCTGATTTTTAGAATATAAAGAAAACACAGTTATTTATAAATTATTGCGATTAGCATTACAGGAGTAGCGGTTTACTGACCAATACCTGAGTATTTGGGTTCAAAATTTTTCTTCAAGAATAACCAAGCTGGATCATATAAAACTTTCTGTGACATTTTAAATTATTGCACGCAATTTATAAATTTAAATCTATACTTTTTGTATGATATTATGAGATCATACTGGGGATCATGAGTGAAGATTGCGGATTTACCACTTCAAAGTCAGTTTAAGCAAAAAATCGATATATGACCCAAACTAATTATTTTAGTGATCTAATTAAAACCAATGTGTGTGCTTATCTAATGGTATTTATAATAAGAATTTAAGATAATGAATGTGAAGACATGTATGAACTTTTGCAAAGAACAGAAGATATAAATTCAAAGGAAAATACATAACTACTAGTAAAAAGGAAATTTATAGTAAATATTTTTTTGCGATTTTTAAAACATTGCACGTATTTAATTTTTTACTCAACTGCATCCCCACAAGACACTGCTAAAAGGAAAATTAGAAGAAACATTGCTTCAGACATTTCTCAAAATTCCCTCTACCATAGACACAAAATAAGAAAGTGCTACCCATTCCAAATTAACCATTTGCAAGTGTACGAATTAAAGGAACGGAAAAAGTTCTTGCCCGAAAGCACTGAAAGAATGAGACAGTGATTCCCGAAGCATTCCGTTCATATTTGCGATTAAAATACCGTCTTAAAATCAATCCAATTCAAAAAGTTTACCATCAACATTCCTCTATTTACATTCCGGAAAAAGTGCCGTCCCCCCCCCCCCTCCCTTCCATTCTGTCTACGTTTCATTCTTGCAAATGATCGATTACTTCTACGTTGCTTTGATACCCAAGTGTACATTGAAGTAATTAAAGCGTATATCCACCTTTCATCTTCGCAAAAATATCAAAATCAATATATTAACAAAAGAATACCCCGGCAGTGAGCGCGCGAGCATGCTTTTACACAAATGTTGCCCTGATTACAATATGTATGAGATTTTAAACTCTTTCCTTCACTAGGCCTGACACTTGGGTGATAAATGACTTTCAGCGGGGAGGGAAGATGAGAGTGACTCTCAAATAGATAAACGTGGATAAAGCTGGAGGAAGTCTCTCTCTCCTGTAGCGTGTTTTAGGGCCGGGAGCTAAGATAATGATATCGGATATGGCGCGACAAAATTCCTGGATTAAGTAATTTTAAGCAGTTTGACGTGCTTTGATTGGTGGGATCATTTTTTCCTCCTCTCCCTGGGCACAATCTTGCATTTGTCTTTTACTCTGTGTGTTAAGGACTGTTGATGGGAATAAAAAGTTCACCTAGTGGTGCGTTTTCCTTCACTACATCAACGATTATACCGCAAGACCTGAAAAATAGCTTAAAACATAAACGACTCAGCTAATTCTATAAAATTTCGCTGTTTCAAGAGAGTGTGTTATCGAAGTTACATATCTCACAAGGTGGGAAGAAATTCTTCGATTAAGTAATTATAGGCAGTTTTACGTGAGATCGTTTTTCATTTCCCTAGGCATAGTAATATTTTGTATCAGTTTTTTTACACTGTGAGATAGGAAAGTTCATGGAAATTAAACCGTGTGCCCAGTTGAGTCTTTTCCTCCACTAGACAACGGATATGCTGCAAGACCTGAAAGACAGACTACCTATTTAACATAAATAATTAACGACTCAGCTAATGCGTTTAAATCTTGGAATGTTTTAAAAGAGTGAATTGGCAGCAGAGATGTATAACGTACGATACAACAAAATTCCTGGATCAAGTTGTTTTAAGCTGTTTGGCGATCTTGGATAGGGGAAACCATTTTTTTCTTGCTTAACACGATAGATAGGGATATGAAAGTTCATGGAAATAAGACCATGTGCCCACTTGAGTCTTTTCCTCAACCAGATAATGGATATGCTGCAAGACCTGAGAGACAGGCTACCGGTTTAACATAAACAATATATGACTCGGCTAACACGTTTAAATCTTGGTATGTTTCAAAAGAGTGAGTTAACAGCAGAGATATATAACATACGATACAACAAAATTCCTGGATTAAGTTATTTTAAGCTGTTTGACGCTCTTGGATAGAGGAAATTATATTTTCTTCCTTAACACAATACTTACTCTAAGAAGAATAACAACGGAAAGATATCTTACTCTAAGAAGAATAGCAATGGAAATAAATGGTCGTCAGTGAACAATGAATATACAGTAGTACCTGAAGGCAGGTGTTTACAGAACTTCCAAGTACTATTGTGTTCCATGTATGGTACTATAACAATAAGATACTCAGCAAATGCACATTAAAAAGTAGCATTATTTCGAGAAGAGTGTAAAATAATGATATCACGCTTACAGTATAGCAAAACTCTGCGATAAAACCACTTCGATCTGTCGATTGTTATTTTATATATGTATTTCTTATTTCATGCGTAAAAAGAGTATACCTATTCCTCTGTGATTTAAGACAAAAATAAAAGATAATGAAATAAACGTTTTAAAATTTATCTCTGTATTTTTACCCTTTAAATAACCTCCCTTCTACAACGATGGGCAATTGCATAATCTTCCATAAGAAATTTTATGATATTAAATAGCAAAAGTTTCTTTCTTAGTCTGAATAGTCACATGTATTATATTTAAGAAAAAAATTTATAATATCAAAGTAAATCATAGCTTTACAAGACATTATGGAAACACGTTTGAAAATCAAGCAATGGTTGATAATTTCAAATACATTTTTTTGCAATATGCAGCGTTTCTGTGGAATTTCATTTTACATGATTTAAACGTTTTCTCCCATTATGGAGTACATTCCTTCTATACTTCCCTGTTCTCTTCTGCCCTAATATTTGCAATCGATAAAGTAATCCTCATTGTTGTTTTTCAACTGTACCAGAAAATCTGACAAGTGGGCAATAGCCTTATAATAAATAAAGCAACATGCACGGCCCTTTGGATATTGACACAATGGCACTTGACTTCCCACAAGTTCTCTTGCCCAAAGTAAAACACAGGTTTATGAATTTAATCTCCCATTCTCGTCATTCACAAAGACAATTAAGATCTGGAAACAATTCTTAATTTTGAAATTCTGGGCCGGTTTCTGTTCAAGATATTCGATGTAATTTGTATATGTATTGTCTGTATTGGTTACTTTATTCGTAGGAAAGAAAATATTGGAGCTTCTATTTTTTCTTAAAATGACAAAAAAAATTTAACAGCATAGAGTTTTAAAACTCGTCACATCTTTTTTTTTATTTTAAACTTTCCCTCTTTTGACTAAATTGGTGTGTAAGTTATAGAGCTTAAAAAAGTGATCAACTATGTATTCGAACTTCACTTCACGGATTTGTTTAAATTTAGAAGAAAATAATTTGCTCTCCATTCTCTAGTGAAGAACTAGTCTTAAAATATTGGATTTGAGACAGAAAATTCCTGGATTACTTAAATATTTAACCGACCGAATGATCTTTGGGATTTATTTTTTCGGTGTAAGTAGAAATTAACTGTTCATCTGTATTTTATAATTCAAGCAAATGTTAAGGAAGAAATTTTATAAAAAAAATAAATGTTAGAGCAATATTTTCTTCTGTTTACCCACTAGAAAATAGCTGAATAACTTGGAAGATGGCATTCAGTATCACAGCCTAAGCGTTGGCATGGGGTTATTTTTTGGCGAAATTAAAACTCGTAAGCCCTGGTTAGTCTTCTTGTGTGTGATAGACGACCGTAGAACTTTCATAAAATCTTCTAATTTAATTCTAGGAGACATGGAATCTTTTATACCGTAAAATGTCTGATTGATAAGCATTACTAGTTTTGACGATAAGAACTGCACAAAAGAAATGCCTGCAGGAAATCATATCATTGGCATATCACTTATTCCGAATCCTAAATAGGTCATTGAATATTTCAGTAAGTAATATACAAGAATGGATTAAGACCATTGTGAATGGAAAAGAATAAACGTCGCAAATAAGTAGTTTTGCGACATAAAAAAAATTTCAGTGGGGACCTACTTTATTTAACCAAAACAAAACTAAGGCTCTAATCGACATCCAATTCAATTTCATGGTTAAAACATAGTAATAATATACATGGTCATCGTAAAAGGTGTCTGTGATTGCATCGGGAAATAAAGAACCATATAATAGAACTCATGATGTTTAATTTTTCACCGAAAGATACAGAAACGAATCAAGTTTTGGACAATATCTAGTAGGTATATGAGCACCCCTCGTCACTCGGCCCACATCTAGGCGATAGTCGATCTCCATCCAGGTAGCGATCACAGCAGGAGTCACAGTCGCTGTTGCAGCTGTGATTCTGTCCGATAAATGGCGTAGGTCCTGGATCTTCTCAGCTTACACAATGTTTTCCAGGTAACCCCATAGAAAAAAGTCACCATTGCGGGGATAGACAAAACTCCCAGAGTTAACATGCCATCTTCTGCTACGCAAAATCCGATCGGTCGATTGTTGTTTCCGGTGTGCCCAACTGAAATCAATACGTACACCCATTACGACATGGAAATTAAAAAAATTTTGTCTTTTTGGTCTAATGCGGAGGTACTTGTCGTTAGACATTCACTTTTTGTTATTCACCGCTATTTTACTGGCTACTTTATTATGGTAGCACCTTATAGGTGAGCCAGCATTGCTCCCTATGACGAGGACGACACGGAGACGATCAAGCCTAATTCGGGATTTGAACGCAAGCCCTACACCATGTGGGTGGCAGTTAAAAAATTGTAATAATAATAAATTAAACTTTGAAAAAATGCTACAAAATTCATAGGGCAAAAAAGGTGAGCATCAAGAGTGAGAAAACGATAAAAGAAATAATTTTCTGTTATGAATTAGGTCTTTTTGAGTAGTCTGACCAACTTTATTAACAATGGCTCTTAGAATTTATAGTATTGCAGAGGAGTACATTTATCTCAGTTTAACAAATAAGTAAATATAGCAGAAAATGAACAATATCTGTCACTGTAACTGAAATAGATAAGTATCATTTTTAAATTATTTCTCAACTATTGAGATTTATTTTCATATCATCTAGGTATGAAAATATTACATGTTATATTAAATGTGTTTGTTTGTTGAATTAACTTCATTTATACTTTTCTATTTTCTATAGAAAATAGAAAGAGTTATAACTCTAAACTTCTACATTCTTTTCTTCAGAAAGTGTTTGTGAGTTTCACACTGAGAAGTAAATGTGAATTCACTTGAAAATTTGTTAATATTTGTTTGATAGTCTTTATTAAAACTTTTGAACCCCAAACCGCAAATCTTAAATTTAACTATCCTATTTATAGACATCTTATTCTGTTCTCTATATACTTTTAAAGGGCTTGGGAAAGCGTTAAAAAGGTTAAGTAACCAGTTACACGCTTTTAATCATTATTAGATATTCATTATTAGAGAATTATTATTCATTATTAGAGAATTATTATTCATTATTATTCATTATTAGAGATAATCATTATTAGAGAAATTTTCAGGTAGTCTCTTCTAACGAAACTTCCAAGGGTGATTAACATAGGATTACTTATCGTTGCTTATCCCTTTTGTATGTATATATGTATGTAGTACAGAGGCTGTTCACACATTTTTTAGACGATGTATATTGTATTCACAAAAATAAATTACACAAAATTCTTGTGTTTTAAATGTTCTATTTGACATCCCTTATTCTGAACCATCTTTCAACACCGCAATTTCCAGGATAATAATGCCTTTTGAAGTGTCAGAAGAGGTATTCTATCCCATTCCTCCTGAACAGCTTTCCAGAGTCCTGTAAGGGTTTTGGGACGACGTTTGGATAATGCAGATTTTAAAAGTCCGAAAGCACAAAAATCCATAGGTGAAACATCGGGAGATTTAGTAGGGATATCAGTGAAGGGTATGGCCTTGATACCAGTTTTTTGTTCCATTTCTTTTAGGAAATTTGCAGTGGATTTTGATGTGTGACTGCTAGCTTTGTCCTGATGGAGTCTCACAGATTGATGGCACTGTGGGTAAAGCGATGGTATTTCATTCAGAAAAATTGGCAATAAAATATTTCCTGATAGTATTTGGAGTTAATCTTGACATTTTTTTCCACTCTTTTTATTTTTAACTTGTCATTATAAGAAAAACCAGCAACAATCATGAATCCCTTAGAAAAACTTTCTTTCGATTCTTTGAACCATGTACTTAAATTTTTTTCTCCCCTTTTATGATAATAAATGGCTTTTTTTTTGTTGCAATCATTTAAATACACCCATGATTCATCTATTGTGATAATTGTTTTCCATTTTTCTTTGGGTAAGTGTTTCTCATATAGAATTCTGCAGCGTGTCCTGCGTTCAGCGATATGATTTGGAAGAAGACGATGCACATTGCGTTTTTTCGCTTTCTTAAGATTTAAATCAACGTTTATCATTTTGTTTACAGTGGACACCGAGCATTTTAATGATTTTGTAACTGTCTTTTGACTAGGGGGATTTTCTTTTAACATTAAACAACGTACCTTTGCAATAGTCGAAGATGTCCGTTTTTTCCTTGGATAGTTGTTTGGAAGTTTTGTCCCACTTGAGGCTCCAATTTGACGTTTTTTTTCCTTTCTTGTTGACGATATTGCCTATCGACGCTTTAGATATGACAAAACCATGACTCTCACATCGTTTTTGGATAACGGAGTATGCATATTTCTCTTCGGAAAGAGCATAAATGTAGCCTTCGAACCACTGCTTTGTTAAAAACGCCATTTTGAATAAAAACAAAACTTTCAAGCCGCAGATGATAATTTTGACTTTTAAAAACATAGTACAATTGCAATTATTTCTTTTGCAGCAACCGATTTTTTATTACCGCTTACCAAAATCGTCTAAAAAATGTGCGAACAGCCTCTGTATGTATGTGTTATGTATATATGTATCTATATGTATATATATACATATATATATATATATATATATATATATATATATATATATATATATATATATATATATATATGTATGTATGTATGTATGTCAAAATTTTGACGCATTTTAGTACTTTTCTGTTTAACTGTTTACAGCTTAACCAAGCGATACAGACTGGGTTTGACGCGCTGACAAAATTATAACTCGCGAGGTACGGACGGACGGTTTTAGCGCCTGAAATTTTGCTTTCCGAAGAACCATTATGGAGGAACGTAATCCCACGTTAAAAAATTCAAAAAAGACTGACTGTCACAAATTTATCTAATGATTGTCACACTGAGAACAGGTCATTACTCCTTCACTGTTAAGGGTTCGAATACTACAGTTGTGGTGAAATAGATGTGGTAAGTTTTACATGGTATTTACAGATTGGGAGTTTGACATTAAGAATTCGCTCTTTATAAATGCTCCAGGGAAAGTACCTGTCCATATCTCCCAAAAATATATAACTTGTAGGTTATTTGTGGGTTAATTCTGACGAAAATGCCTAAAAGCTTAAGAAGAAATTACTCATTTAATTCTTATTTTTCAGACCAGATAATGTTTTCGTGTTCAAGTTCAATAGACAAACTAAACATACCTTAATTGTAATATTTGTTACAAAGACACGATAAACTTTTGTTACGTAAATATGTGCATGAGAGGACATGGAAAACTGATACAATATTTCATTCGCCTCAAAATGCAGTCTGATTTCTTACTAATAATGAACATTCTTTAATATGTTATTTGCTTTTATAAGCAAACTTTTCAATAATCTCATTCCAAGATAGCTTTAGATTTGAATATTTACTCTTATCAGCGATTAAACTGAGTAGAAAATTACATGCTTGGTCAGATCGACCACAAGTAATGTGCGGCTTCAAAAATTCTTGTTCATTGAGTATTATAAGCATAGACCGGTTCTATTTGAGTTTAATTTAACTTGCTCAGTTCTCCGTAAAAATAGCATCTTCAAGCATTAAATTTGTTCAAAAAGAAATTTGAATCTCGCTCCTTGATATGAAGTAAGACTTCCAAGTTAATCTTTTTTTTGCTGTTCGACGTCTCAAATATTTGTTTTCTTTGTCTTTGCGAAATTTGCGTAAATATGAGCTTTGTGTATACTTCTTTCTTGAAGCAACATTCATTATGACTAAATTCGGAGTTTAAAAAGAAATTAGGACTTTTTTCCCTGCTACGTGCAAATTGATTTGTTTGATTTCCAAGAAGCTTCAACCGGGTATGTGAGATAAATATCTATTGTTCGGAACACACAGGCGTGAATTCCAAACTTGGGTTTTCAGACGAAGACAAGAAAGGTCATAATTTGTTATATTTGTCAAGCTCTGAAGGCTCCTATCAGAAATAAGAACTTTTACTAGGCAATAGTGGTGTGTGAGGGGAAGATATATATAAATGGGATATATATATCTTCGGAATGGGATATATATATATATATATATATATATATATATATATATATATATATATATCCCTTTCACTTCATGGTCTTGCACTTAATGTTTATTGCTTTATTTTCAAAAGATGATGGGTTGTATTTTTTTCTCAAAGAATATTTGCAAATGCTTCATAACAGTCTATTGGCATTCTTTTAGCAACTGGTGTCTCTATTAGGACAACCAGTCTGTAACGGAATTAAAATCACGTCCTATCCTCGAGGACAGTATTTTACCAATTGAACTACTGCAGTTATAGAAGTGATTTTCTTGCTTTATTTATTTTATTTATTTATTTATTGCCCTCAAATTGCATTCTCCATAACCATAGCAGCTTTTGGTACTTTGAAAGGACAAAAAGCTTTTTACGTGAAAAAAAATTTTCTTATAAATAATGTGAATATTTAGAATAAATACTAAGATTGATACTAAGGTAAGGAAAGAAAAGATAAATATTCGTGCATTGCAGGGGAAAGAAATGTAGGCTAGACACTCGCAATTAAGTTTTTTTTAAAAAATGTTCTTTTAAAATTTTCAAACTTAAATGACTGAAAAAATTTCCCGAATATTTACATAAAACAAAAGTTAAAATGTCTTTATATATGCGTATTTATAAAAAAATTATGACTGCTTCTGTTATTAGTTCATTTCGTGTTACAAAACCAACTTTCAAACAAATTCATTGAATTTTTTTTAATTGTTTTTAAACCTTACTGTCACTGTACATCGGCTTTTGTCTCAATTACGTTATTAGCCATTGATTACGGTCTATTTTTTTTATAAAAGCTACATTATGTAAAGGTTGCCATACAGTTGAAAGTTGCTGATAAGACTATCTCAATCAATATATATATATGTGTGTGTGTGTGTGTGTGTGTGTGTGTGCGTGTACTCACATCTGTGTACGTGTTTTTGATTTATATATCTTTTTTCCGGTATGAAAAAAAAATTAGCTATTAAATTCACTAAGACTCCAAATTAAAAGCTCTTGAGAAATTATGACTGCCCTGGAATGTTCATTATTTTAAATTACAATGCTAAATTTAAGAGCTTTATATGAAATATTTTTCACTTTTTCTTTCTTGTTCTAATAAACCACTAACGTATCATCATTGCTGTCATTTTGTAGAAATGAGCATTTTCATTTAAATAAAGAAACACTAGATTAGGTACATTGTATTTTCAGGTTTTCTAGCGTACCATTTCTTTAAAGTTTTTTATATTATAGTTCATGAATTCTGAGGCTGGGGGAGCCTATAACGAGGAAGATATCAAACTTTTGCTTTCAGTACTCTCAGGTTGTTTTGAACATTAAATTAAGTATTTATTATTAACCGGCCAGTTATTCAATGGGAACTGGACAAAACAACCAGCAGTTTTTAACATGTAAGAGAACCTTTTCTTGACAGACCTAACCTATCTTCATTTGAGGCTATTTTTATCGATTATCTCTAATGAAAACGCCATTATGTCATTCAGAGAAGAATAAGCCATAACATAATCTTCAAGTAAAAGAGAAAAGACTTGTTACAGCAAAAACATCCTTTTTCTACCAATCACAGACACTGTTAGGGGAGGAAAAAAAAACTATGGAAAACTTGTTGAAATATTCCGCTTCTCATTATCTCATTTTACAGTGAGGGACACGAGATTTTAACCGGAGGAGAGAGAAACACCTTGAAATTTCTCCCCTTAAAATTATTCTTTCCCACCAATCTGGGTCATTAATCACTGACGTGTCATTTTCCCCTCATCTTTTTAGAAAAGAGTGCTTAAATCCCTGTCGTGATTATCTTGAAGATTGAAGCATGAACAATCTTTTTTTGTGTGTGTGACGAATTTTTATTAGTGCTTTTACATTTTCAGAAGATTCTTCTGGTTCTCTGCATAATTCAAACAAGAAAATGCAAGGGTTTTTTTTGTTTTAATTAGTTCCAGATATCCATTTCTTCTTTAGATGAGATACCCTTATATATAATTGGTAAAAAAAAGAAAATTAGTTCACTTACATGTATTTTTCAAAACGTACCTTAAGCTTTCTATAATAATAAATTTATAAAATTAAATTTCAGTTATCAGTCGGCCCTTTATAATTCCTTTTCGTAATGTTATTAATCCATTTTTACTTCTATTAGGATATTTTGAGATTATTTTTATGTCTATTAAGGTATCCGACTACGTTTAAAACATCGATTTTGACGAAAATTTCAAAATTGTCTTTAATTTCTTTTTTTTTTTAAGATTATAAATTTATGTTTCTAAATCTGCTTTTATTTTTTCGATACGATCATTAGAAATGAAATTAGAGCGATTTAAAGATCAGCAGCAGCTATGAATTTCAATACAAGTTGAAAACTTTAATCTTGTTTTCTGAAGAACTTAATTTTCATCAAAAATGTAAATGACTCTTGTGATAACTCAAAATATAACCATGATATGTCTATGAAATTTTTCACGTATGTTTTTCATAATACTAAGAATGTAACGGACTACAGATTTGGTTCTAGGTATATTATTTGTTGATTTATAGCTGCATTTATAAAAAATCTCATGGAAAATTACTAAAATTTTGCATATAATTGCATATAATGACCTGCATTTTTTTAGATTTTGCAATATCGATTAGCTTGTAGGTCATTACACTTAGAAGGTACTTACGTAGACATAAAATTAGACATACATTACGTAGACATGTTATATGCATAATTCTCTTTTTTTTAGCATTTTCGTGTTTTGGTGTCATATTCCTTCGAAAAATAAGGTACAAGTTTTCGCAAGTACAGTTTTTCAAAAGATGGCCTCCGAATGTAGTCGGATATCAATATGCCGACTCGAAAGTATGCATTTAAAATGTCCAGGTTCTAATTATGAGCAAGGTATAAAAATGCAGCTAAAAATCTGGAAAACCAATCATAGTGCGAAATCATATCCCCTGTCTGTAAATACGCCACCAAAAAGAAGATGAAAAGAGTTATTTTATTTAGAGTTCTATACTGGAATACATTTCTTACGATAAGATATATTTTTATGCTACTTTTCTCCCCATATCATCGGAAATTTTCCCGTAAAAGTTCTGAATGAACTTCTAAATAAATATATCACACGATGTGTCACTATAAAAATGTATGATAAACATCTGTTACCAAAAGAACAATCGTTCGGATATTGGTAAAAGCATTTTATGATTCTGGACTTTTATTCCAAAAGTGATTTCTTCATCAATTTCATACAGGTTTCTCCATTTTCTTATTTCTGGAATATTTCAAAGGGAATTTCACCCATACAACACACACACACATATATATATGTGTGTGTGTAGAGAGAGAGAGAGAGAGAGAGAGAGAGAGGAGGGGACGCATATTTATCTATTTATTACATGTACATAAATAAATAGTCCATGTACGAATAATTTTTTCAAATTATGCATGTGGGGATATATATATTTGCAGAGCCTGACTAAGGCAGGGGCATACGGGGCAGTTGCCCCGGGCCCCCACATTAGAGGGGGGCCCCAAAATCGAATAGAAAGTTTATTTTACGTTTCCCTTTTTAATGAACTTTTTTTAGATGTGCTATATCCCTTTTAATGTTGGACATAGAATTGTCAGAAAATCAATAAAATGGACAGAACGATATTTCGTCTGACCATTGGAGGGGGGGGGGGTATTTATGTTATATTTATGTAATAATCAAGGATGATATGTCTGCTCTGATTCAGCACATTTTTAGCTAAAAACTTTATAGCTATTTTCGGTTCTAGTCAATTTTCTTGTTATATATCTATAATGAGGTGAAAAATTTAAATACCTCCATAAAGTTCGGTTCTTCATTACTGAAGTAGTGAAGCAGAGGGGGGCCCCCAAAGAAGTTTTTGCCCCGGGCCCCAATTAGGCTAAGTCGGGCCCTGTATATTTGTGCGCGTAATATTTCGAAGAACCTAAATAACAATCAAATTTGTTTTGTTTTGAAGAGATCAACAGCATCCAAATATTCATAGTTATTTAAACCTTTGGCCTGTACCTGGACCATTTTTTTAAAAATATATGCAATTAAAATTCCAATGAAAGATATAGAGCCCAGCTGACAATACGAAACAAGGTCTCTCTTTACAATACCTTCTCTTTAGAATCTGATCATTCGTTGTCACAGAGGAGAAATCTAAATTGCTACTGTGATTAGATTGTTGGGTGACTTTAAAGAGTTCTGTTGTAAGAAGTTAATAACTGAAATAACAGGTATATGATTTATTGCCATCGTATAGTTCTTAGTTCCTGCCGCCTCCAACTAAGTGGTCTTGCGCTGCTCTCTCGGACCAGGAAAATCTGCTTCTTTGCTAGTTATTTGTAAACAGTTTTTTTGTCTGTACGTTTGTACTCATAAATGATTTCCTGTTTCTGTAAAGTGTTTTGTTTCATTCTTCGTTTCAGTTAGTTTTTCTCTCTAAGTTTCACGTGTTTTGCCACAGGATTGTTTTGCCACAGGATTGTTTCCCCTGATCTTGAGGTAGCCTGTCTTATTTAATTTGTGCAGTAACCCTGTAGAGTCGTGTCTTGTTTCTACTGCCAGGTTTTCTGCTCTTGCTTCTATTAAAGTCCTGTTTTTAGGTAATTATATATATATATATATTCAGTCCCTAGTAATTATATATATTCAGTTCAGTGCCCTCTGTGTGCAGTTGTTTTGCGTGTGCGGACTTTTACCCAAGTGATCTCGAGGTTGAACCTCAGTTTTGCGAATTATATGGGGATCTCATTTTGTCTAGTCTTGTTCTTATCTGTCATCCGTCCTTGCTGTATGCAATATTTCATTATTTAATTCCCTTTGTTTAACTACTTTTTCTACTCCTCGTGTTACCAATATCCTGCACACGCTTCAACGCCCAGGAAAGCTGAACCTTTTACTCAAAGAACTTTCAACAGTGACCAACCCTGTCCAAGCCTTTGACGGAGAGCTAAGAAATCGCGATATATCGTATTGCTCCTATCAAAGGGTCAGTAAGAAAGATCACAAAATAATTTTGATTGTTATGAAATATTACAAGGGCAGTTCTACAGATCCCAATCCGAAGTTAAATTACAGGGAGTAGGTGATACGTACTAGCAATATGGTGACGCTGAAATGTTTCTTTCTAAAATACGAGTAATCAAATAGTTTTCAGAACTGAGCTGCCTTGTTCCCATTTGCGAATTTTTATGACAATAGATATACCGGGTGTCCCAAAAATGACGGACGATTTGAAAAATCAATTAAAGAAAAACGGATGGTGATAGAAATGGACGGTTTGCTGCATTCTGCTTAGGTAACCAGGGCATTTATTCTCACAAACTTTCAAAATTAGTTACAAAGTTCGTCAACAGATGGCACTGCTGACTGGGAAAACTATAAAACAGTGTTTTCAAAGCAAGAAGCATATGCAAAGTGGCATGGATTGGCCTCCCTATTCGCCAGATTTGACGCCATGCGATTTTTTTCTTTGGGGGTACTTGAAAGACCAGGTGTATCGTCACAATCCACACACTGTAGATGAACTGATACAATACATCTCTGCTGCTTATCAGAACATTCAAACTGAAATGTTTGCCCGGGCGTCTGCGAATTTTGACCTCAGACTGCACCACGTTGTTGCTGCAAACGATGGTTATTTTGAAAACATTGTTTTATAGTTTTCCCGGTCAGCAGCGCCATCTGTTGGCGAACTTTGTAACTAAGTTTGAAAATTGGTGAGGATAAATTCCCTGGTTACCTAAGCAGAATGCAGCAAACCGTACATTTCTATCACCATCCGTTTTTCTTTAATTGATTTTTCAAATCGTCCGTCATTTTGGGGACACCCGGTATTTGTTGCAGTGAATCTTGCAAGGAAGCTAGTTTTAATTTTATATCGAAAATGCGCAAACTCTGAATATTTTAATAAAGCCAAGTCATTGTGTAAGTTTTGTGATATATATTATGGAGAAAATAACGGAGCGACTAAGGGGAAAAGACTGCAAGGATCATGAATTTACTTTCTACAACATGTTTTTTCTATATATTTTCTACTACCTATTAGATAGTGGGTACTAAAAATTCGTCATGAAGTCTTCGATGAACTTACATGATTTAGTCTTCAGAGACTTTGAATTTACTAGTTTGAAGAAAATGTACTTACATAAGCTGCTTTTGTCACTTCAGCTTAGTGCACTGGTTAAATAAATGAGAATTACTAAGCTTACATTGTGCCGTTTGTTCAGTCAAAATGGGTTCTACCTAATCAAAATAGAAGCACAAATCAGAAATGTTCAGGAATTCCAAACACGTAAACACCATTGGGTTTTCTTTGTCCCATATATGAGACTTATAACTACATGCACGTGGTCTAGCGTTATGTTCGTGTTGCATAACGCTTGTTTTAAAGTGGAATACATCTAATTATGTAGTTACGGTTTTATTGACTAAATTCTACCTGGAATCAATGCAGCTTGAAAAAGGTAACTTTATTCTGAATGATAAAATCAAAATTCTTTATGTGAGGCAATCTCTTAAGGCTTCTGTGTATTAACCCTTTTGGATTTGCTCATCTCGAGGTTAACCAATGGAGAAAATCTGCCTACTATTTACAGCTCCATAAATGCTGATAATCAAATAAAAATAGTATTTTTAAATAACATGAACTTTTCTGCAACTTGCAGCAGGATTTATTTTATAAATTTCGTCCACCACGAGAATTTATGAGCATTTTAAAACACACTATACCAACTTTTTTCCCCGAATAATTTAAATTTTAAAATATTATTTCCATTTAAAAAAAGAAAAATGCCCCAAGTTTTAAAAAATTTTCTACTACGGAGTACAATTTTTTTTCAAAACATCTTTAAATCCAAGCCGGCAGTCCTTGGAAAAATTTTCTCCGTAGGTTGAGGGGGCTTGGGGTGCCTTGAGTGGATGACAGATCTGTACTGATTGTCCGGCATCCTCGAGCCCCACAGCAATGAAAAATGTCACCGAACTTGGGAAATTAACCCTCGGCTGCGTATTCAGGTTTTGCTGCGTAGCGACTGGACTTCAGGTGATTCATGGTTGATAAGCCCTAGAGGCTTGGGGAACCGGTGGAGTATTCTGACTTTCTCCGTAGGTTGACATTGGGGTAAACATATCCAATACGGTTTGTACACAGCAGCTTTAATACAAGATTTTATCAGGTTTTCCTCGCATTTCTTCAGGTGTGATCTAAAAAGATGGTGTGAAACAGTGTGCACTTAATATCGAGCATGAAATCGACTAATTTTTAACAGCATAGTACTTAAAGTCATTATTTTTTATACTTGACTATATTCAATAGCGATATTTCCACTTGCGAATGAAAGCACAAATAAAAGCACTAAATCATGAGACTGAAAATCTAATTGTACCCTCCCCCAATCCCCTCACAAACATGCTTACATCGATGTAAGAAAGCTATAATCATAACATAAAACAAAAACAAATATGGAAACTATCGTCAAATCCAGGCTATATTTCTGTTTTTAATTTTCTCCTTATATGCTATTTTATGACCTTTATTTACGATCTGCTAAACCCGTTTATTTACTTCCATCCAGCCAAATAAAAAACCGAGAATCAAAATTTATACAACTTTCCCCCTTATGTGTCCCTAAATAAACGAACAAGTTTATACCCCAGAGAAAATTTGAGTTTCTCTTTAGATTCTCCCGTTCTTTTTATGACTCAGTCCCCTTATTGTTTGGTGAAATAGTTTCCATGGGTGGATTCACGCCTTAGTTTCTATATCCTATCTAAGAATATGAACATCTGTGGGACTTACCCATCGGAAGCACAAGCTTTAACCCTTGCCGATATTTTCCCATTGCTATGAGTTGCGTATATATATATATATATATATATATATATATATATATATTATTTATTTATTTATTTATTTAAAGTGAAACGCCGATTTAACGCAATCCGTATTTAACGATTTCCCGCATATAGCGTCATTTTTCATTAGTCCCAATTAATTGCCTATACTTGTAATGTTTAAAAATCCCAGATTTAACGTCATCATTTTGAGATATTTCCCGCATTTAACGTTTTTACAGTGGGAAAAACTCCATGAAATTTTTCGAAAATATTCAGAAATTGTGACGAAATAAAAAGGATATTTTTCCTATCAATGCGTTCATTTCAAAAAGTGAAGGCCAAGAGAAAAGTTTACAAAAACACATCGAGAATGCCATCTGGATGTAGATTCTAAAGACAGGACGCAAAGTAAAATTACCTATTTCTTTAAAGCATAATTTAGAAAACTGATGTCTAAACCATTGTAAATGAAGAAATAAGAGGTATAGAACCTATATTGGATTTTATTTTATGCTCTGTTTAGTTTTTGTCTTACCCCGTTTTAACGTTTTCACGCATATAGCGCCATTTCTTTATGGTCCCTTGAAAAACGTTAAATCGCGGTTTCACTGTATATATATATATATATATATATATATATATATATATATATATACACTGAATTAGGGATAGCAAAGCCTATGCAAATTGTGTAGCGCTGCGCATCATGTATGCGCAAGTGAGGGCGCTGTGGTAACTGCATATATAGCGCGTACTGTGGTTGTTCTGAATTAGTTGTTGGAATTGCCAGTATGGGTAAACTGCCTGATTTAGACGCCTTCGATCGCGGAGAAATCGTAGGTGCGCGACGCATGGGGCATTCAATTTCCGAAATCGTCAGACAGCTAAGATTTTCAAGGTCGACAGTATCAAGAGTATACCAAGAATACATGGATGGTGGAAAAAAAACTAGCTATCGGGCAAACTGCAAAGGACAATTAGCCTTGACAGTGCGTGGTTAGAGACGGCTCAGGCGTATTGTACGTAGCCAGCGAAGCCAAACATTAGCTCAAATTACCACCCAGTTTAATGACGGTGCCAGTCGTACAGTCAGTAAACGGACTGTGCAACGCTCGCTTCACCGTATGGGTTTCGGGAGCCGTCAACCTACGAGACTACCATTGCTCTATACTCGCCATCGGGCTGCACGACTTGCCTGGGCAAGAGAGCACAGAGACTGGAGTGTAGAGGACTGGAAACGAGTAGCATGGAGTGATGAGTCTCGATTCCAACTACTTAACGCCGACGGGAGCCTGAGAATATGGCATCAGGCTCATGAAGCCATGGATCCTGCATGCCTGGCTGGAACTGTACAAGGGCATGGTGGCTCATTCATGGTCTGGGGTGTTTTTTCGTGGCACAGTTTGGGATCTTTGGTGCGTGTACCAACCTCCCTCAATGCAATTCGGTACGTAGAGTTGCTGGGTGGTCACCTCCATCCGTTTATACTGTTCTGTTATCCGCACCGTAATGGAGTTTTCCAGCAAGACAACTGTACCTCTCACAAGTCCCGGTTGGCTACTGGCTGGTTGGATGAGCATTCCTCTGACTTCTCTGTCATGAATTGGCCACCTAGAAGCCCAGACTTAAATCCTATTGAGCCTCTTTGGTATGTTTTGGAACAAGGCGTGAAAGGCCATCACACAGCACCAAAGAACCTTACTGAATTATGGACAGCTTTAGCCAATATTTGGCAAGCCATTTCAGTGGAACGTTTCCAGAAACTTCTTGAATCTATGCCTCGTCGTGAGGCAGCCGTTATGAAGGCCAGAGGAGGCCCAACTCGTTACTAGGAAGGTATCCCTAATTCATTAGCACTTCAGTGTATATATAATATGTATATTTATTGTACTACCTATAGTGTAAAATCTACGTAATTTTTTACAGGTATTTAAAAGTACACGTACCGTACACAAAGTATAAAGTAAGGTTACAATTTTACAGTAATATTAATTTAACTCAAAACTTCATAATAAACAACACTTTTAGATTCCCCTGTTCATCTCAGTGACCCTGAAAGCTATTGACTCAACTCTACTCCCGGACATTTTGGGCATTTTATTTTTCACCTCTACTTCCCTCTCCTCCCCCAATGCTGGGACTGAACTTGCACTTATATATATATATATATATATATATATATATATATATATATATATATATATATATATACATATATATATATATATATATATATATATATATATATATATATATATATATAAACTGCTGGCCACCCAAATTGCAACACCAAGAAAGACAAGAGATATCACAACAAAATTTATTTTGTAGATAACATGTTGACCAAGTATCAAATGATTAAATTTATAGACTTCTGTGAAGTGTGGTTCCTGCCAAAATCAGTAGCCAGAGTAGCCACCATTGTTGGAGATCACCGCTGCCACACGCCTCGGCATTGATTCAAAGAGACTTTGGATGAGTTCTTGGGGTACAGCAGACCAAGCAGCTTCCACACGTTGCCAAAGTTGATCTGCTGTGGCATCTGGGGATGGAATCTGGGTCAATCGTAGAGCAACCATGGACCACATATTTTTTATCGGTGAAAGATCCGGAGAGCGAGGCGGTCAGGGAAGCAATTCAATCTGGTGATTGACGAAGAACCGTTGGACAATGCGTGCCACGTGTGGTCGCGCATTATCCTGTTGAAATATGGCTGTGGGCAAGCCCTGGAGGTAAGGAAGGACAACTGGCTCCAACACCTCGGAGATGTAGCGCTGGCTGTTTAAAGTACCGGCAATGCGTACTAGAGGTGTGCGAGAGTGATATCCAATACCACCCCATACCATAATACCCGGTGCAGGACCAGTGTGGCGGTGCATAACGCAGCTGTTCAGCATCCTCTCTTCACGGTGTCTCCAGACTCGAATGCGACCATCGTGGTGTTGCAGACAGAAGCGTGACTCGTCAGTAAAGACAATTTCATTCCATTCTGCCGTCCACATCCTTCTGTCATCGGACCATTGGCGGTGGAGACGTCTGTGGTTCTGCGTCAAGGGTAGACAAAGCAATGGACGTCTTGCGGACAGACCACTCTGCTGTAAACGGCGTCGAATGGTACGCGCAGACACTGGATGATGCGTTACAGACTACATGTTCCGTGCTATGGTTCTCGATGTGACTGAGCGGTGTCACTGCCATGCGCACAATTTGCCTGTCATCACGTGAAGTGGTGCGCTGAGGTGGATGCGATCGAACACGCCGGTCCGTCGTACCCTCCTGCCTCCAACGATCACATATCCGCATTACAGTTGTTTGGTTTCGTCCAACACGACTACTGATTTCCCTGAAAGATAATCCACAATCTCGGTAGGCCACTATCCTTCCTCTGTCGAACTCGGATACTTGATTGCTGTTTTCGACAAGGCAAAATTGATCGCTTTTTTTTTTTGAAAAAACCACAAGAAAAACACAATTGCCGAACTTGAAATCGTCGAAATCTCCAAGCCTTAAATAGCGCTTTGAAGTGGCGCCACAGGCGTGCGTGATGTGCGTCTGCGCTGAAATTCTAATCATTTGCATATCTCACCTCCGCTAATGCATGTTTTAAATTTCATGTTATTTGTATGTTTCCTTCAGGGTGTTTCATTTACAGTGGCCAGCAGTGTATATATATACATATATATATATATATGTATGTGTGTGTGTATATATATGGGGGTTGGAGAGTGTACGTGTGGTTGTGAGTGGGTGTGCGAGCATGTTTCAGTTGATTATAAATATAAATGTCTTGGAATACAGATCGTCTTGGTTAAACGAAGTTTCATTCAAATGATATTCCAAGCTAAGAGAAAGAAAAATTTCTTTTTTAACGTAGGATTACGTTCCTCAATAGCGGTACTTCGGAGAGAAAAAAAATTGTCCTGCCTCGCGAGTTATAATTTTGGCAGTGCGCCAAACCCAGTAGCAGTAAACAGTTAAACAGAAAAGTACCAAAATGCGTCACAAAAAAATTTAATTTTAATTTTAATTTTAAAAAAGATAACTTTAAGCAACGATAAGTAATCCTACTTTAATAACCCGAGGTAGTTTCATTAGAAGAGACTGCCTGAAATTTTTTTTCACTTATGAGCCGTTTTTCTGTTAGAGGAAAATTGTATTCCAACTGTAACAAGTGTTTACCCTGAAGCGTGATAGAAATACATTTCAAAAGAATACAGAATGTGACTGAAAAGGTCTGATGCCACCGTAGGTAACTACAGTCGAAAGGATGGAAGGGAACAAAAGGTTCAATACATATATATCTTAAAAGGGACGAAAATAGCGTTCTAACTTTGAAGCAACCCCACTTAAGACACACCTGCCATTTCTATTGCTATAGAATCCTATTGACTTTAGATAATTTGAAAAAAAATCTCAATTGCTGTAATGTCAGAAGATAGTTAACATTTCATGATTCACTCCAGAAAAGTTAAGTTAGCACAGATTATTTTATAAAGAATCGAAAATAGAAAATTGTCATCTTTATAAATATTATTTTATTCAAAATATTAGATAAAATGGAAACAAATTTCTATCGAGATTAATACAGAATTTTTCCGCGACTAGTTTACAGGGAGTTTAATTCAGGGAACATAGCCAAGAAATTAATAAATTAAGATAAATAATTTATTAAATCGCAATACACTTGATAAGTAACTTTTTGATTAGTTTATTTCCACATGCTTTTACACAGCAACAGATTTGCATACGATTTTTTGGTTGTCACTTTAAATTTCCTTTATGCGTTATTTACAGTTGCACGTAATTTTTCACTGGCCTGGAAACTAAAGCTGCGTGTATATAATACTCTTGCTTTTACAGATATTCAGTTTTTTATATGACATATAAAATGAATTCTAGTTAGGTATCACTAAGGGAATTTCCCTTGATTTGTAAGTCCCAGGCTTTAACTGGCAACTAAAACACCGTGTAAATAATACTCCTCTGTGTACTCTTGCTTTTATAGATATTCAGTTTATTTCATATGGTATATAAAATAAAATCTGGTTAAGTACCACTAAGGGAATTTTCCTTGATTTATTCGTCCCAAACTTAAACCAGCAACTAAAACAGCGAGCCAAAAATGCTCCTCTCCATACTCTTGCTTTTATAGATATTAAGTTTATTTCATATGACTTATAAAATGAAATCTAGTTAGGTACCACTTACGGAATTTTCTTTGATTTGTAAGTCCCAGACTTAAACTGGCAACTAAAACAGCGTGTAAATAATACTCCTCTGTATACTCTTGCTGTTATAGATATTCAGTTTATTTCATATGACATATAAAATGAAATCTGGTTTGGCACCACTAAGAGAATTTTCCTGATTTATGCGTCCCAAACTTAAACCAGCAACTAAAACAGCGTGTAAATAATGCTTCTCTGTATACTCTTGCATTTATTGATATTAAGTTTATTTCATATGATATAAAATTAAATCTAGTTAGGTACCACTAAGGGAATTGTCCTTGATTTGTAAGTCCCAGACTTAAACTGGCAACTAAAACAGCGTGTAAATAATGCTCCTCTGTATGCTCTTGCTTTTATAGATATTCAGTTTGTTTCATATGATATATAAAATGAAATCTAGTTAAGTACCACTAAGGGAATTTTCCTTGATTTGTAAGTCCCAGACTTAAACTGGCAACTAAAACAGCGTGTAAATAATGCTCCTCTATATGCTCTTGTTTTATAGATATTCAGTTTATTTCATATGATATATAAAATGAAATCTAGTTAAGTACCACTAAGGGAATTTTCCTTGATTTGTAAGTCGCAGACTTAAACTGGCAACTAAAACAGCGTGTAAATAATGCTCCTCTGTATGATCTTGCTTTTATAGATATTCAGCTCATTTCATATGACATATAAAATGAAATCTAGTTAGGTGCCACTAAGGGAATTTTCCTTGATATATTTAAGTACCAGACTTAAAATTTATAACGAGACTAACAGATTTAGAAATTTCGCGGGCAAAAGAGAAATTATTTCTCTTTTGCCCGCCATTCTAATCATGCGTGAACTATTACTGCCAGATAATAATTTCAAAATTATGAAATCCACAAAGTCGTCTTAATTCATATTTTTAGTAAATGTAAAATAAGAAAGAAAGCATTTTCTTGATGTTTCAAATTGGTTTCTTTCATTTTATTTTATGCTTAAAAAAAAACCCAAGACTCAGAGCTAAAACAGTAATTTTCAGAGGAAAAACCAATAAGTTCCCAAGACCATAATTATCATTGTTTTTTGCATAATATAATATCCTCTTTATTTAAGATCTGTTTCATTAAAATATTCAAAATAAGAAGTGGCAAAAAATCAGTGACAAAGTGACACGTCCTTATTAACTTTGTTCCAATAGATTTCTCATTTGCACTCTGCGTTCTTAATTAGGAATAGCTTCTTATTACTTATTATTTCTCTTTTTTTTAATTTGCAGCATTGCATGTTCTCTCATAAGAAAAGATTTGCATCGAGAAAAGTGTTTGTTGGGGTTGATGCCAAAAAACTAATACATAATTCATATCCCCAGTCTGAGATATTAGCTATCCGTATGCCCTTTTTCTAGCTAGAAAAAAAAGGGACAAGTTTTCAGTTTGAAACCTGGCCGCAGATATGCTTTTAATTAATGTACTTTAATCAAGGTGTTTTCTTTAAAAATGGATATAAAAACCAAAGAAATGTAAAAAAAAAAAATTAGTGGAGGAAATATTTTTCATATTCATGGTTATATTAACAATATATTTTGAAGACGTCCGAAAAATTCTTTATTCGGTGTTTTTCGCTGGCGAATGATAAGTTATGCGCCAATTTGAGACAGAAAAATTGCGGTTTTTGGATATTAGTTTTTTAAACAATAGTCCTTTATGTAGGTTTCGGGGGAAGATGTTTTAATTATGAAAGGAATATTTTGGTAATGATTCCTTTCTTTCTTTTTTTTTTTGCGTATGTGTGCTCGTTGCTAAATATTACTGCAGCCAGCTTATTAGCAGGTTCTGATGTGATTTTACTTGTGCATTGGCTGGAAAATAGAAAAAAAAATTCCTTCATGCATGCAGGTAATAAGTTTTATAAGGAAGAAATTTTAGTTGACATATCATTTTTGATGGTATAAAGTTTTGTAGGAAATATATATAAATTTTTGAACTAAAGTAGAGTTCTTCGAGGCGGGGGGAGGGAGATTTTAGATAAATACCAAATATTAATTGAAGGGCCCAGTGTAAAACCACTTTACTCCAAAAACATTGTTTTGAGAAAAACGAATTTGAAAGTTGGAGAAACGTTTTTCTATGGAACACCGAAACTCTATCGCTATTTTTAACCCCATTCTGTACCAGTTGGTCCACGTATGGATCCATGGCCTGATTCTCCACAAACACCAGTAGTTCCACGTATGGATCCACTGGTGACAGAACTGTAAATTAACTTTTTTATGTAATTTTTACATAAATCGATGTAGATATCGTTATATTTCTATGTGTATCGATCTAGATATCGTTATATTTCTATGTGTATCGATTTAGATATTGTTATATTTCTATGTGTATCGATTTAGATATCGTTATATTTCTATGTGTATCGATTTATATACCGTTATTTGTATCGATTAAGATATCGTTATATTTTTGTATGTATCGATTTAGATATTGATACATAAAGGCAACAAAACTGTAAACTTTTTTAATGTAATTTATACATAAATCGATGTAGATATCGTTATAGTTCTATATGTATCGATTTAGATATTGATATATATATATATATATATATATATATATATATATATATATATATATATATATATATATATATATATATATATATATATATATATATATATATATATATATATACAGTCAAACCTCGATATCTCGAACTTGAAGGGAGAGACAAAAAAATTCGAAATATTGAAAATTCGAATTATCGAGAATCGCATGTTATCAATAGCAGGATGGAGAAAAAAAGCTTTTTTACATATCTTATTAATAAGTAATCAATTTTTTTTATTCTAATAGACACTATTTACAAAATTATTTGAAATAAGATTCAATTGTTGTTTACTTCAGAGAAGAGTATAAAATTTTATTTATTACACTTTCTAAGTGGACTATAGCTTTAAATGTGTCCTGTGACTTATTTAGCTGACTTTCATCGTATGTCCTCTTATTTAGCTGACTTTCACCGTAAGTCTCCACTGCAAATAGTGTTTCTTTGTTTGTCACATTTGGTAGCAAATGGCGGATTTCAACCTCCTCTTCTTCTGATAATACACAAGAAGCTTTCGTCTAACCGATGATGTCATTGTCCTCCCATTGACCACACACTATTACTGCATCATCTACGATGAAAGTCATTGAAATCCATGTTACCGAGCTGTATGAGTCTGGTTAATCGGTTCTAATCATTTTCGGTACAATTCTTAGCAGGTTGGTCGATGTTGTTTATCTGAGTACTTTCGTGGTCTTTTATGATTCCAGCCTTTTTAAAACATTATTCATTATCGTAAAGGAAAACACAATGTTCCATGCTTTGTATGCCATTTGCATATCTTGTAGAATATTTACACCAAATAATGAAACACCTTATTCCATTTCGGACAAAAAATTTTTTACCACTGGATGACGATACTTTACTTTGAAACTTTGGATGATGCCCTGGTTAAGTGGTTATTTTTTGCATATTATTTGTTTTTAGAAAAATTTTTCTTCTCCATTTATGGAAAAAAAATCAAGTTATCGAGGGATGAGCCAAAAAAAAATCGCCAAAACAATTGAGTGCATAGGAAATTTGAAGGGAATTTTTTCTTCTTAGAGATATTGAAAAATTCGCGAAATCGAGGTTCGAGTTAGCGAGGTTTGACTGTATATACATATATATATATATATATATATATATAAATATATATATATATATATATATATATATATATATATATATATATATATATATATATATATATATATATATATATATATATATCGATTTAAATATCGATACCTATTTCTCTTCTTATTAATATGAATAAAAGCATCTCATTTATCTGAAAACTACTGCTTGATATTTTAAATCTAATTGCCCGAAAAACTGGTTTTGCATGAAATCTTCATATACATATGCTGTTAGTGAAGGGGTTAACGGCTTTAAAGGGGTTCTGCCCCAGATATGAATGCACGTGGTGTTAGTACTCCTTGAAAGCTACAAGATGGTACTGCTAACTCATTTTCGTAAAAATGGCTGTAAAGTCGTTTTACCCCTGGACCCTTCAATTTAAATCATGTTAATTTTTCCCCTTTAAAATCTATGCTAAAAATATATGCTATTACAATGAAGCAATATAAAATGACTTTAAGAGTCTTCGTATAAAAAAGGCTTAATTTTTACAAAATTTGACTTTTACACAATTTCTTGAAAATTGTAACAAAAAAAAATTGAAAATTAACCCTTGCAATACGAAAAACATAAAGGTATAAAGTCTGGTATAAAGTCTTCTTGGAAATATATATAAATTTTTGAACTAAAGTAGAGTTCTTTGAGGCAGGGGGGAGGGAGGTTTTAAATAAAATACCAAATATTAATTTAAATCATGTTAATTTTTTCCCTTTAAAATCGATGCTAAAAAAAATATGCTATTACAATAAAGTAATATTAAATGACTTTAGAGTCTTCGTATAAAAAGAAATTCCGTTTAAAGAAGACTTCTAATTTTTACAAAATTTGACTTTTACACAATTACTTGAAAATTTTTTAAGAACAAAAAAATTTAAAATGAACCCTTGCAATACGAAAAATAATTTTCTGAAAGAAAGGTGTTTTTAGTTGTTATTTTGAATAAAAAGGTTCGTAATTTTTTTTTATAATCATATTTGTGTTTAAAAATTTTTTCTTTACAATTTTTTAGTATTTAGATAGGTGTCGCGAGTAGATTGAAGAAGTAGCTGGGATATATGGACGACGTAGAAAAAAGTGTACCAGCTCTGTTTATATTGAAGATATTGTGATCCCTGAAAATCTTTCGACATTTCGCATAAGGCCACGAAACCTGGCGAAGAAGCTATTTTGAGTGTCAAAGGTGTGTAGGAAAAAAATATTTAAAAACCTTCGAAAGAAGAAATTCTGGAAGTATTCGATACAATGAGGCGGGTATGACTGCTTCAGGAAGTTTTGCACATGAAACGTTCCGGTTAAAAATGGGAAACATTTTTCGAAGAAAAAGGTTTTCGTACTAAATCTGAGCACAAAAAATTTATTTTATTATTTACTTTTAGAATGTATATGGAGGGGAAATGTCATAAATCTTTTTGATTTATCATGTTTGACATTTAAAAAATATCCCGTGTCTTGGAAAATATCTAATTACTTTAAACAGCTAAAACTATTTGCCCTAACGCTAACCAATTTTACGCGTGAATGTGTTCCATTATACTATAAACAGTAGATTAGGTGATTATTTTTTTACAGTTTTATTTTCACCTTTCGAATTTGCTTTAAAACGGAGTTTCGCATTTGAACAAAATTTCGTTAAAGACACATCTGCAATAATATTTGTTAAAATCATAATTTCGGTAGTAGAAATCGGAAAAAAAGTGATCTTTTGAATCTCAGAATGAAAAATAAGATTCTTCGTAGATGCTTAATTATAATCATCTCATGAAAAAGACGAGGATGTAAATTATTGGAAGATACACATTTTCTAAAAAAATAGGGAAGCTATTTATAATTTATTTCTCTGAAGTGCAGTGCTAAATCTGAGAGGCTGTTAGTAAAATTTATGCAATTAATTTAGGTGACAAGTAACTTAAAAGTTGTCAGAAAGTAATCAAACAAGTGAGCAATTTTTAAAATAACAAAAAATATCTATTATTGACAGTTATTGTATCAACCTGTTTTAAGTATAAAGGAATGCGGTTTAAAGTAATTTAGGGAAAAAAAAACTAATTCAAGAACCACTTGCTTAGAAGGCATACTTGCACACGTGAGATGGACTATTACGTAAGAAGAAAATTTTAATCATATTTTAATCATATTTTAATTTTATATTAAAATAAACCAAACAACCTTTTCACCTGGAATAGGTTTAATTATTTTTCCTGAAGACTTATAAAAATTAAGTTTTGAAAACTTGATACATTTAGTTGCGTTGACCTGGTTTTAATTACAGACAAGTAGATTTCGCTAGTTAGAACACATATCGGCAAGGATCCGGAAGTTCGTGTTGATTAAAGCAGGATTAAAAATACAGGATTAAAACTACAGGATTAAAAATATGTGTATGTTTACCATATTGTTGACGGAGAATTGACACTTCTTTCGATTTTTATTATTTTCATAGTTGTTATTTTTTCCATGACATGGGGGAAATTTGGTGTAAATTGGTATTACCCTTGCAAGGGGTAAAAATGCATATGTATATACTCTCTATCTAGTAGCCAGTTTAGCTCCCATTTTGCGCTGTCATAAAGGAAATAAAACAAACGAGACGGTTACATTACTCAAGCATAATTATTAAAACTGTTTAAACAAATATAGTTCAATGTACTCATTTTCTTGTGGCACAATGAATTAAAAGTGAATTCACTTAACTTCCTCTAAGTTTGGCCTTTTGTCGTGTAAAGAAGAAATTGTCATTGCATTTCTGGTCTTAAAATTACGCCATTAAAACGTCCTATTTTTTATTTTAAAGTGTTTCTAACATTAGTTTAACTTAATACTAATGCTTGGAAGATTGGCTATGACGCCATTTGTTCACAGTAAAGGGAGAAGCTGCTGGCCATTCATTTAAGGGGGCACCGTATAGGTGGCCAGCATTACCCCCTACAAGCCGGTCCCTTAATTTAGAACCGAGTCAAGTGACGAGACCGGAACACTTGAACCCGCACCTCCAGAGATAAATTTGAGAATTTGGAGGACATTGCAGCCACGGCAGATTTTACGTGCACCGGCCACCATTAGTCAACACGAAGGTGGATTTTGTCAGCGACCGGCATCGAACCTGCAACCTTCAGATCACTGGTCCGACGCCTTTGCAATCGGGCCACCTAATATTTGTTTCTTGGTTTCTAATGTAATGAATTTCTTGCGTTCAACATGACTGTAAGCCTATCAGTTTTACTCTCGTACAAATAACTTTATTTTTATTTATCACAGTTGTGGCAAAACATCGGAATCAGTGAAAATGTATTTTTTATGTGAATGATTTATCCATTCATTATTAATACTTTCCATTATGCTACAAACTTTGGCTCTAGCGCGTGGACATTCTTTGTCCCGTGGTATATACAAAGTAGTATATTTGGCAAAGGTTATCCAGCTATTACTGTTGCAATAAATATAAAATACACTGCTGGCCACTGTAAATGCAACACCCTGAAAGAAACATGCAAATAACATGAAATTTACAACATGCATTAGCGGAGGTGAGATATGCAAATGATTAGAATTTCAGCGCAGACGCTCATCACGCGCGCCTGTGGCGCCACTTCAAAGCGCTATTTAAGGCTTGGAGATTTCGACGATTTCAAGTTCGGCAATTGTGTTTTTCTTGTGGTTTTTTTCAAAAAAACGATCAATTATGCCTCGTCGAAAACAGCGATCATCTTTTGATCAAGTATCCGAGTTCGACAGAGGAATTATAGTGGCTTACCGAGATTGTGGATTATCTTTCAGGGAAATCGGTAGTCGTGTTGGACGAAACCAAAAAACTGTAATGCGGATATGTGATCGTTGGATGCAGGAGGGTACGACGGACTGGCGTGTTCGATCGCATCCACCTCAGCGCACCAATTCACGTGATGACAGGCAAATTGTGCGCATGGCAGTGACGGATCGCTCAGTCACATCACGAACCATAGCACAGCACATGCAGTCTGTAACGCATCATCCAGTGTCTGCGCTTACCATTCGACGCCGTTTACAGCAGAGTGGTCTGTCCGCAAGACGTCCATTGCTTTGTCTACCCTTGACGCAGAACCACAGACGTCTCCGCCACCAATGGTGCGATGACAGAAGGATGTGGACTGCAGAATGGAATGAAATTGTCTTTACTGACGAGTCAGGCTTCTGTCTGCAACACCACGATGGTCGCATTCGAGTCTGGAGACACCGTGAAGAGAGGATGCTGAACAGCTGCGTTATGCACCGCCACACTGGTCCTGCACCGGGTATTATGGTATGGGGCGGTACTGGATATCACTCTCGCACACCTCTAGTACGCATTGCGGTACTTTAAACAGCTAGCGCTACATCTCCGAGGTGTTGGAACCAGTTGTCCTTCCTTACCTTCAGGGCTTGCTCACAGCCATATTTCAACAGGATAATGCGCGACCACACGTGGCACGCATTGTCCAACGGTTCTTCGTCAATCGCCAGATTGAATTGCTTCCCTGGCCGCCTCGATCTCCGGATCTTTCGCCGATAGAAAACATGTGGTCCATGGTTGCTCTACGATTGACACAGATTCCATCCCCAGCCGCCACAGCAGATCAACTTTGGCAACGTGTGGTAGCTGCTTGGTCTGCTGTACCCCAAGAACTCATCCAAAGTCTCTTTGAATCAATGCCGAGGCGTGGGGCAGCGGTGATCTCCAACAATGGCGGCTACTCTGGCTACTGATTTTGGCAGGAACCACACTTCACAGAAGTCTATAAATTTAATCATTTGATACTTGGTCAACATGTTATCTACAAAATAAATTTTGTTGTGATATCTATTGTCTTTCTTGGTGTTGCAATTTGGGTGGCCAGCAGTGTATTTATTCCCTAAAATTGATCATATGGCTCATAGAATTGCTAATTCTGTTCATTTTGTAATAGATCCACCATTGATCCATATTTGTTTGAATGCCTAAGTTTGTTTCTAAAAGTAATCTCAAAATCAGATTTTTTAAAAATTATAAACCACAAAGAAAAATGATAAAGAAAAATTATAAATAATTTTTTTAAAAATTATTTATCATTTTTCTAGTGAATTAATTTTTACGCGGTCAGACAGAATGACACTTAATTCATCCCTACGGGATAACTGACCTCTAATAAGGGGAAGAAACTTAATTCTGGGGTAACTGTCCCCCCCCCGATGTTTATAAATTTAAAATTGTAAATAATGGGCATTCTTTTGATATGCAGTGTATTTTCATTTTGCTAAACTAATCTGAAATCCTACTTCCTTTGAATGCTTAAAAGGAGCATTTGAGAGTTTTTGTAATGTTAGTCTTACTATCATTAAACAGAGCGAGCTGTAGATTCTGTGGTTCCTATGAGAACCAATGGTTAAAATGTTTCATTGATTAAATTCCGCTATTCTACGATCACCCTCATATTCCCTTAAGTGGTAGAGAAAATGTGAAGACTATAAAATTTAAGAGCATCGGTTGAAAGCTATTATAATAACATTATGAGATGAAGTTTTCAAAGATAAATAACCCCTTATTCACAGAACTGGATGCATGTTAAATTAGTCTTAGGATTACAAAAATGATGGCACTGCCTTTCATGGCCACCTGCCTGCGATCCTATTATTAGCATTTACAGAGATCCAATTAATAGAATATATAGAGTGTTAAGCAATTAATAGAATATATAGAGTGTTAAGCAATTAATAGAATTTTACTGGGTTATAAAGAATAGAGTTATATTCCTGTCTTATTATTAAATCTTACGAGATGAACATAACTGGCTGATATAAATTCTTAACCTTTAGCTTACGGGACCCATTTTTCCGATTACCTCTTTAGAAGGGGAAATTTCATACCTCCTTTGTAAGAACGATCATTAAGGAGGTTATATATTTAATATATATCGCACCTCAGCTAGAAGAGTGTTACATCTCCGAAATTTTCGATTTTGAGATAATTGCACCACAATGCCCTATAAGAAGTGCTTCTCATTCTCATATATTGTTATAAGCCTAGTACCAACACAATCTCCTAGATGGCGCATAATACCCTCTTCCACAACTATGAGGGGGAACTTGCCCATGCGCGAAGAATGAAAATAAGATTTTTGTCAGTGCCTAATGTCGTTTTATTAAAATGTTCCTGTAATAAAGATTGTTAATTAAATTTTATTTGGACAATAAATTTGTATTTTTTTAACCTGCTGTTCATGTTATCAAGGTTTTTTCTTTGTATTTTGAAAAGTTTAGATAGATTGTGCATTAGCATAGAGATATGACAGTATTCCCTCAAGCCTTTCAGTCCATGTTGACAAAATGAAGTCACAAGAAGAGGGCTATATCTTGTAATTAAAATTAAAAATCATGTTTTAAAAACTTTTTTTTTCAATGCGGCACTTGTCGTCAAACATTCGCCTATACTACGCCGCAATTTTACTGGCCATTTTATTGTGGGGGCACCATATAGGCGGACAGCATTACCCCCTATGAAGGGACGACACGAAGAGGCATTTTTCGTGGCGCGATGCCAGGATTCGATTCGAGCACCCTCAGCACCGAAAATCAGCGCGCTGCACCACTGGACCGCCACAAGCCCATGCTTTAAAAACTGAAAATAACTTTATTAGTATATAGTTTTTCCTCCTGAAGTGCTTCGAGCAATAAGTTTTCCCAAAATTATCATAGGCATTTATGAATTTATGAAGCAAGAAATGAAATTTCGACAAATATCTTCTTTAGCTCTTCCTGAAAATAAATATATATATATATATATATATATATATATATATATATATATATATATTCATTCTTGGTCCCGTATTCTTGGAATACATGCTATCCCACCCCGTAAGGAAAAGGTTAATACTCTTGAGTGCGGCAGAATGGACTCCCACATTTCAAAATGTAATAAAAAATGAACGAAACAATTTGCAGAAAAGAGCATTGCATTTTCGAAAAGTACAGGGTGTCCATAATCAAACTTCCCTACTTTAAAGTTGTCTACAGTTGAAACTATTGTTCAGAAAGTTATGAAATTTTGTGTAGGACATATAGAAGCGATAGGAATTTGTTTGAGCGAATAACAAAATTAGTTCAAATTTTCACTACCAGAGAGCGTTTATGATGAATTACACATTTACGACTAGTTCTTTACTTAAGATTTCACCATCTTTTAATCCATAGGTCACCCTAACACAATACCTCATACTCATTTAATTTTACAATCTTTACAGTGATTGCAAAGTCAATCGGAAACTTGTTCGATAACTAATTTTCGAACAAAAGATTTGAAAGAACGAAGAAGAAACAAATATGCAAATTCATTTTTGACGACGTAGAGCAGAATCTGTTATAAAACCTAGGAACTTTCATGGAGATTTTGTTTTCAGCGTGCTTGCTATTGCTAATCAGAATGTCATCGTTACGATTACCAGATCGAGCTTTGTTAGTAAAATTGTTTTACCAAAACGATAATTCAGCACTAGTTGCTCTACGAAAATTTCGGAATTGGAAGGGGGTACGAAAAGGTCCATTGACTGTTAAAGGTCTTCGATTAATGGTGGCCAAATTCGAAGAAACTGGTTCTTTTAACATTGGTTCTGGAAGAGGAAGAAAATCTGTTTCCACAGAAGCTGTAGAGAAGGTTGCGCTTCAGGTGGAAGAGGACAAAGCTTCCAACGAACAGGCTAGTAGCAGTGTCCGTCGTGTGGCAGGAGCATTGGATCTACCCCGTTCAAATGTCCAGAAGGTCATGCGGAATATCATCCGGTATTATCCGTACAAGCTTCAAATTGTGCAGAGGTTGCTTACACATGATTTCGAGACTCGACAGCGGTTCTCACTTCAGTTTCTTGCTCGCTTTGAGGTTAATACAGAATGGCCTTGGAATATCCTCTGGACAGACGAAGCACACTTTTATTTGGACGGTTCGGTGAATACTCACAACTGCCGAATTTGGGAACCAGAAAATCAGCGTCTTAGATGTTCCGATGCATTCCCCGAAAGTAACCGTGTGGTGTGGATTTTCTGCATTTTTTATGCTCGGCCGGTATTCTTCGAGGAATTAAGTCCTAGAGGTCCAGTAACATACTCGGTCACCGGGGAGCGATATGCATCCTTGTTACTGAATAAAATTGTTCCGGATCTGCAATCACGTCAGTGCCTTTCACGCACATTTTTCATGCAAGATGGAGCTCCTCCACACATTAGCCTTCGTGTTAAGAACGTTCTCAAAAATCACTTTACGAAAGAACGTGTCATCAGCCGCCACTTTCCTAATGTGTGGCCTCCCCGATCCCCAGACCTCAACCTATGCGACTTTTGGCTTTGGGGGCATGCGAACATCTAGTCAGTCTTGATAAACCAAGAACTATACCTGATCTGAAAGATAGCATTTCATGACATGTTCTCATCATTTCCCCGGATACACTGCTGTCAACTGTAGAACATGCTCTCTTACGATTTCAAATGGTAGCTGAAAATGGTGCCCGTCATGTTGAATATGTCTTGTTGTAATAAATTTTTTTACCTATAGTAAATGTTGGCTAAATATGTAATTCATAAAAAAAACGCCAAAAAACTGGTGGTGAAATTTTGAACTAATTTTTTTATTCGCTCAAACAAATTACCATCCCTTCAATATGTCCTACACAAAATTTCATAACTTTCTGAACAATAGTTTCGACTGTAGACAACTTTAAAGTAAGGAAGTTTAATTATGGACACCCTGTACTTATAATATAGTTGTTGTTTTTTTCACTATTTTTTGAAAATAACATCACTCACGTAGTGCCCGTTATTTGCGATGCACTGCTGAAACCTTTCTCTGAAGTTTTCCATCACTATTGGTCATCTGTGGGAGAACGGCGGCAACTTCCTCACGAATAGCGGACCCATGGACTCGTTACCCATTTTCAGGTGTTTATATGTTCTGAGGACGATCACTTGGTTTCCTTGGTAACGCCGCCCCACTTGCTCTCACGTTTGGAACCAATCGCAGGATTGTTTTTCGATCAGGAACGGTATCGTTTGCTGTAAAGCCCGAAGAGCGTCCTAAATGCCCTTTGTATCGCGGTTACAAAATCGTTGTTTTTAAAGAACGCCTCGATAACGGAACGTCGATGTTCACCAGGCAAACTCATTGTGTTTAGTAACAACTAGAAAATCCTCCCGAGCTGTTGCCACCATCCGCGCCGAGCTAAATTACCAGAGACCTTCAGAAATGTGAGAGTCCATTCTATCTCACCCTGAACCTCCTGTTTGAAAAATGGTGAAATGTACATCTTTATAGTTTTTATCAAGCAGTTTCCAGACTTAGTGTTGTTGTTGTTGTTGTGGCTTATTCCTCAAAGTCTGTAGACCAAGGTAGACCAAATCCAAGAGGTTGTGGATTCTCAAAAAGTCATACACGAGACGAGGCGTCGTAAATAGGTCCTTTTGCAGCAGCCCCACACAGTTCAATAGGTCGGCAGGGGAAGCCGGTGCTGAAGCACATTTAATGCAACTTCGAAAAGTTTTCTGCCCATTGATAAAAGGAAGGCCGATATGTCCACTCATGAGTCTACCGATAGTTACCTGGACTGCCCTGTCTCCTTTAATTGTGAAGGCACTACCAGAAGATTTCCCCGAATCCAAGGAGTGGGATGGAGGAGTCAACCATAATTTCTGGTTTCAATATTTATTTTTGAGCATATTTCGGAAAAGGTCAGGCCTACACCTGAGGTTGATAGATTAGAAACACCATCCTTTGCAATATTGTTAGCGGTCTCGTTTCCATGGAGACCTATATGTGAAGGAACCCACTGGAAGTAAATCCTGTGCTGCTGCGAAAGCACCTTAAGGTCCTTAAGTATCTACACCTTAAGGTCTTTAAGGTCTTTAAGAGTCGTCATTCTTCCAGGCTTAGTTCTAGTAATAAACTGATGCGTTTCACATAGATAATATTTATAGTCAAAATATAACTTATTAACAATTTCTCTAGTTTTTAAAGTAATTATTCTTTTGGATACCATGCAGTTTTACCCATCTTACAATTTTGCATATTAAAAGTAAGAGAAAAAAAAAGAGTCTAATTTCAGCAAATTCTTAGCTTCATATACTGCTTCTTTCAAAGGATGAATGTAATCTCAAGCATCTATCTATTGTAAATATCCAATTAATAGAATCTTACAAGGTAACAAAGAATAGAGATGTCTCTGCTCTCAAAGTAATTTTTTATACTTAAATATTAAGAAACTGCAGTTATTATCATTCGTAATGTAGCTAATTTTCAATAAATCAGTCCAGAGAAAACACTTTTACACTTTGTTATTAATTATTCACTTCATTAAAAATACATTTATTCTGTCTCATAAAGTTGTTCTTTAAGACGTGTGTAAATTCAATTAAACTACGTACCGAGTTTTTGGAAAATACCGCTCTTTAAAAATAACCTCGATTTCTTCTGAGCCACCTCTCAATTTCAGCTCTCAGGGAAGACGAGCGTTTTAAATTTTTAATTGATTTTTGTCTTTCGTGACTTGCAACGATTGTTTGAACTTTATTAAGGGTATTTGTTGTTTCACGTAGAACGAATTTATTTTGTCTCCTTCCACCTTCTGAAGCATCTGAAATAATTTGATTCTTTGTTCTTTTAAAAATCTCACTTTGGGAGTAAAAGGGCGCCTCCGTTATTTTTTTCCCTGTATTTTTAATGCCGAAAAATACCTTTTTGTTAATTGATGTTCTCGTTAAACATTCAGAAATCGCTTTCCGTAATTGTAATACGAGTGACAGTTTAAGAAAAATTCCTGTTAACATAAAATGAAATTAATAAAGAGGGGGAATGTTTGTAATGGAAATGTGTTTTTCTTCGCTGTCAGCAGATGTCAATAAACATTACATTGTCTCTGAGATATTCAAAATGAGGTTTCAAATTTTTACCGTTTGATGAGTTGTGAAGCAAAAAAAAAAACAAATATCGATATTATCCTTTAAAATTTATCCACATTTCACATTTCAATTTATTCAATTAGTATGCTTTGTTTCCCTTCGTAAAGTGTAGTTTTTTTATTACATCTTACGTAACACACAAAGTACAATGCTTAGCTTCAAAGCCTCTTTTAAAAGGATACTGAATCAGTATAAGGTGATGAAATAAATTAATATAAAATATTTTTAAGTATGAAGCTCTGTAATTTAATTTTTAAATATTATTTATAAATTAGATTGTCATAAGTAAAATAAAAAACACTAAACAAAATTTTTTCAAAGGTTTCTTTTTTTTTGTGCTTTAAAAAAACAAAAAATATATAAAATACAATACCAGATGATAAGATAAATTACTATAATATAAATCAAAACTAGCAAAGCATAAAAAATCAAAAACCAAAAAACCTAAAAGAACCAAAATAACAAGGCAATCGGCCGGTTTTTCATTAGGAGGCCAAACCAAATCGGTCACCTCATGGGAATCTTTCTGATAGGATATAGGAGGTCAAGTCAAAAAGTATCCCAAGGCCTTAAGATCCCAACATTGAAACCAGAAAGTCAAAAGCATTAGATCAATTTCAATCACAAGGCAGCATTAAAAACACGAAAAACACACAAAAACAGAAATTTACAAGCAAACTTACCATACCTCGATTAATTAAAAATCGACAGTCGAAACGAAGAGCCAGTTATTTACCCTGAAAAAATAGTAATACTGCAGTAAAACTAAAGAATTACAGCGTCACCTATCTAAATTATATATTTTTATTTCTTGATAAACATTTTTTGCTTGAGAAATTACTATGTATCTTTGAAATGTAAGCTATTAAGTGAACTCAGACTTGACAGTTCCATACCAACATAAGTTGCTTGATTTATAGAGCGACAATGGCGTTCTAAGGATAAGTTTTAAGGTGGATCTCTGTAAAAGCAAGCTGGTTCTCAAAGCACCACGCTTGTAATTATGCTCTGTTTTTCCTAAATTTAAATGAAAAAATTTAACTTGTTACTGCATCACAGTGGCGTTTCTAACAACGTGTTTGTGGTATATGTAGACAACAAATTATGGAACTATCTGGAACATATAATATTTGAAAACCGGAGGAACACGTGGTTAGAAAACTGACTAACAATAATTTATAAGTGTTACTAATGGGGAAAATACTGAATTGCCATAAAGGCTTTTGTGAAGTAAAAAAAATGTTTTCACTGCTCTGTTGATTTATATATACTACAAATGGATGAGATTTTTGTTTCATTTGCAATGCGTTTAATATTTTATAATCATCCTATATTTTTTATTTCTTCAGCTTTGTAACATGGGAATCTCTAAAGAATATCCTGCCTATTACTTAGCCTTTATGATAAGAATGATTGGATCTGTCCTTTGGGGGAAAAAGGACAAGGGAAATAGCAGGAGACGTTTCTTGAAACTTTAGTGTGGAAATCCAGAACTCAATGCCTACTAGTAGTTACGCCTAAAACAACCCTTATCTTTTTAACAATTTTTTTTTTCTTTAATGCGGAGGCACTTGTCGCTGAGACATTCGCCTATAATTCACCGCAGTTTTGCTGGCCACTTTATTATGGGGGCGCCATACAGGCGGACCAACATTGCCCCCTATGAAGGGACGACATAAACGGAGGCATTTTAGTGGCGCTTTGCCAGGATTAGATCTGAGCACCCTCAGCACCGAAAACGCGCTGTACCACAAGGCCGCCACGGCCCCGTTTTAATAAACATTAAGAGTAGTATTTCTTTGTGACACTTTAGATAGCTGATATCGGAAGGGAAAGCAAAACTCGAGTTTTGATTCCAGTTTGGCTTCTTCATGAAGGAGAAAATTATGTCTCCTGAAAAATAAATATTTTTTTAAATGTGACACTTTAGATAGCTACTATAGGAAGGAAAACAAAACTCGAATTTTGATTCCAATGTGGCTTCTTGATGAAAGGGAAAATTGTGTCGCCTGAAAAATAAATGTTTTTACAAATGTGACACTTTAGATAGCTGCTAACGGAAGGGAAAACAAAAGCTCGAGTTTTGATTCCAATTTGGCTTCTTGATGAAAGGGAAAATTGTGTCGCCTGAAAAATAAATGTTTTTACAAATGTGACACTAGCTGCTAACGGAAGGGAAAACAAAAGCTCGAGTTTTGATTCCAATTTGGCTTCTTGATGAAAGGAAAAACTGTGTCCCGAAAAAATAAATATTTTTAAAAATGGGGAGCTTTAGATAGCTACTATCGAGAGGGAAATGGTTCTCTAGTTTTGATTCAAATTGAGATTCTTAATGAACGGAAAAACTATGTATCTTGAAAAGAAAGAATATATACATTTGTGAAACGATCAAGAACTTCCAGCATTGTAAATCCTCAACACTGCCGCTTGAGATTGCCCCTAATTTCATCATCATAACAGTATCAAGCATGTCTCATTTCATTTATAAAAAGTAATTTCTTGCACTGATTTTTCCTTAGCCAAGCTTACCTTCAGAAAACAATAAATATGCAGTAAACATAGGAACAAATATAAGTGTTATTTATAATAAGTATAAAATATTTCTAATAGTTATTACTGCCAATGTTATGACTATTTATTACACTTGTAATCAATATAATAAAGCTTGACAAAAAGTTATAACAGTCATAAAAGTTTTCACCCTTTGTCAGCATGTGTGCCGTAGGCTTAAACAAAGAAATTCAGGTAACAACAAAAAAGAGACAATATTAAAGACTACTTTAAGTCAGTATTTAAAGTTTTATGTTAATTGTCCTTTCTTTGGTTGCAACGATATAATGATAATCAGTCATGTAATTGAACTCTTTTTCAAAAATTCGATTTTAGTTCTGGAGATGAAAGTATTAAATCCATTGAAGCTCTCTTTGTTTTTAAATAAGTCCAAATAATAGACTGGTCGTTTTAAAAAGGGAACTTTGAAAATAAAAATTATAATCGATGTGCATGAAAGGACATTTAATTACAATTTTTCCTAAAAGAACATATTGTAGAAATCCAAGTACTACCCCTGAATGGAATAATATTACGCAAAAATTTACTGACTCTAAATAAAATACTTAAATATTTTACAAACAAAATACACTTAAATCTTTCTTTTGTTCCTTTAAAGTTGTTGACTAAAAATAATATATTGAATTATTTTATATCTCCTGCACTTTAAATTATTGCTTTGATTGTTAACTTAAAATACATCTTAAATTATCTGCAGAACTTGAATAGAACATTTAAGCTTAGATGTTTAAAATAATTCATAATTTAAGAACATTTTATATTAATCGGCATCGCATTTTTAAATCTGTGAAAAGAATCAATTATTTAAATCCTTTAGATTAAACAAAACAAAACGTTCCAAGAACGCTTTTCAAAAACTGATAGATTTTGAGAAATATCAATTTTATCATTAATCGCTTATTTGTCCTCTTTCCAAGATGGACTCAATGGATCACAACGTAAATAAAAGCTTACTCTAAGTATTATCAAAAATCAAATTCGAGAATACTAAAGTCAAATTAAGATGTATTCAATAAATATATGACTTCACTAAATACCTGTTTGTTGAATAGACTTAAATGAGTGCTTATATCTTGCACTGAAAAGATATTAATTATTTTTATGTGTTTCAACTGGTTTAAAAGTAATAACATTTTCATTAAAATTTCTAATGAAGTGTTTTTTATATAAACGGGGAGAGATATGTAAGATTAATAGCATCGGTTTTCATTAAAATAATGAAAACATGTGAATAGGACGAGAAGTATTGGTTCTAGATGAGTAACTTTTTAATATTTTCCATTTGAACTCTCTGTGAAATATCAGTGCCAATATATTTTATTGGAGATACTTTATATTTTATATATATTCTCATTTACATATATTAAAGGATTCGGCTTTTTATAATTATTTAGCACTTTACAATCGTATTGTAAAAACGAAAAATGAAAGAGATATTTACATATCTATGAGAAAGGTTTCCGGAATTAAAATAATGGCTTTAAAGTATGCAGAACTGTAACTGCTGAGTTAAATATAACCAGCAGTTTTAGCTTATATTTCTTTTAATTCTTTTGATGGACCTTCATGCATTAAAAATTAATGCTGAAATATAGTTATTGTGACATATCCTAATTTTTCATAAAAGGATGCTCAAGGAAATCATTTTGGAATTGCTCAAAACTATTTGCAACCTGAGTAGGATATCCGCATTATCATTTTTCTGTATCAGTAATCTATGAAGACAGAAATGGAAATGTAGTGCATTGTGTTTACTGAATGATGTTGAAAAAAATGTATTGAAAAGGATAGCATGCGAGTCGCTGCTATTTAAATAGTTATATGTATTTTTAAACTTTATAATTGCTTCGAATTTTTTACCATTTTTCTAATGAATAAACAACAGAATGATCCAAAAGTTAAGAATAGTGATAAAGCACAAAGTAAATAAAATACAATAGTGCAACCCGGCGAAAAATTTTGGTGGGAAAAAAGCACCTTTTAATTACTTATCTGACCATTGGATGGAACAAAAGACTACATATTAGAAATTGAGAGCCAGCAACTTTAAAAAAGTCTTCAATATAATTCAAACGAACATACTTTTCTAACCACAGATGTAGCTTTTACTATATCAATTTTCCACATCTCTAATATAATATTCCTTAAAGTTCAATCTATAGTTACAAATGATATTGTACAATTTTTCCTGTGCATAGCATTCCAAGCGATTTAGTGATCTTCTGTGCAATTCACGTTGTAGTGGTGTCGAAATTCTGAGACTCTCGAAATTAAAATCTTTCTCGTGAGGTTTGAATCTCACTATATACTACTGATAAATCTAAAATAATCTTTTTTTATTATTATTATTAAAGCAATAGCACTTAGACATACATCTATACACTAATATATGCCACTAAAATACAACAAACAGGAGAAACAAAACACAAAACAAAATGGCGCATAGAAATCTTGGAGCTGAAACAACAGTTTAATTGGGCTGATATCCATATGTCCTTACCTGTTCCCTGGCCTCCCACTATCTGCCATAAAGACAGTTACTTGATACTGCGGAGCACAGTGGCAAATGCTGTGCAACCATAGGCCCTTCGACACCACAAAGAGTTTGGGCAGTTTGGGCTTTCGAGATTACCTAACCTGAAAAAGTATTTAGGCAAACAGTCGTGTCCCGTTGCAAGTCTAAAAGCAGAAACACTTGTTCTTCTTGGTGCTGAGGGGATATGTAAATTGCAAAAAAATAATCTAAAATAATCTAAAAGAATGAATTTTATCTGAAATGGAGTAGATTTGCTTTAAAGATACTGTTAAAGTCACGATTTGACCCTTCCAGCGTATTGTTAGAAGTAAAATAATCAATTCAAGCGAAGATGCATACCCAAATACAGTCTCTTATTGTATGCTTCTACCTTTTGTAATCCTGAGAAGTGTAATTCGTACATAAGAACCGTGTCAAGAACTTATATGCTTCCAACTGAAACTGAGGAATAATTCTTGAAATGAATAAAAGTCGGACATTTTATCAAATGCTCGTAGATGATATTAGTTCTTTTTTAAGACAAAACCAAACGTTTAGTTAGGTTTGATCTCGAAATAAAGTAAATGTGTCATGTGTGGTTCAAACAACTCTTCTTTTATCTACATAAATTTTATCTTTTCTTATATGTTTTGTTTTGTGTGCTGGAAAATTACAACAAAACTAAGAATGTTTCCTCTTTTAATATTTTGAAATTGGAACAAAACTTGGAGCCTTAGATACCCTTTCCATGCAGTTTGAAATTAACACACCTTCTTCACAATGGAACTTATGATTTTCCTAGAAAAAAATGTCTCTGATAGAAAAAAAACCTATTTTTTTGGTCAGAATTAACTATTTGTCCCTTTTGACATATCGACAACTTGCAATTCCTAATAGTTGATTATAAATGCGGGCTATACTTTTAAACACTGATGCTTATGATTATATCAACTTAAACTGATATGCACTCCCTGCTGTAAAATTTGGGGCATATTTAAATTGATGGATTTATCTACTGATAAGATAATTATCAAACCGCGATCGGTTTCTGGGGTAGACAATAATAACATTTGGGGGAGGCGACTTTTTATCGCGGTGATTAATCTAAATTAATAACTTTTGCGACGAGGCATCGATCTTATGAAATTATCGGAAATCATTGTTTATAAGGTAATTTAACTAAGTTCCCATCAAAATGTTTCACCACTTTTCTATATTCGGCTACCATCAAACAACGTATGAAAATCAGTTGTTTGCAGCAGATTCTACATCAATTTTGGAAGTATCTCATTAAATAATTTATTGAGTGTAAGAACTCTGATGTGATCGACACGTGAATTTTCTATGTACATACTATCATATCATGAAATCGTGCAAGGAATCGAAGTAGATAAACAATAGGTTATAACTTGTACTAAATAACTTTATGTTTCATTATATCAAATAGACTTGTTTGAAGTGTGCGACCGCTTTAAGACATTAATTACATCTAATTAAAGTATAAACAACAATTTTACTTTTTTCTGTCGGAAAATATTTTGTATCACCTGCAAAGACAGTACAAGTTTATATCGTTTCTATACTCCGTTTCTGAGTGCATACAGTATATTGTACTACATTTGTACTCTAGTACAAAGCTTCCCAAACTGTGATACTTGTACACTAAAGGTTACACTGAAAGAATTGGATAATAGAGGGAAATAATTAGACTGCTCAACTGTTTAAGACAAGATTCAAGTCAAAACTTGAGTGTTTAAGTCTGTGCATTTATCCACAATTATTATTGAACATTTGAGATGATTTGACAGCAGTAATGAAGCAATATGCCCGTTACTGAAGTGAAAGGGACACTTTATGTAACCACCTAGGCGTTTGAGACATACGTTTCTGCTACATAATCCTGAAATTTGATTTTCAAAAATATTTGAGACGGTATATTTTTGAGGCTTTTAAATACCAAACTAAAGAGGGAAATATTTCGTCTCACACACTTTTCAAGTTGAACCTACACGATGGAAAAATATGCGTCAAACGCTTATAGAATTAAATAACATTCTACGGGGAAGTGTGCTATCTTCACGCGGCGTATTAAAAAAACTCTTTAAATGCTGGCATGTTTTCTCAACCTCACCCGATCTCGAGACTCGAGTAGCGATGATAACTCCGTCACTTGTTAGTTACTTTCATAATCACAATAGAAGTTTGTTTCTAATTACATCGAAAAATTTATAATGAGAGAATTACAATTGCACTTTTATAAATATTTTTATTGCATCTTTAAGGAATGACTTTTTTCTTGTCAGTTTCCTGTAAATTCAATTTCTTATCACCATTTTCCTTGGCACAATTTCCTCTTCAAAACCTTGCACGACCTTCATTTAGAAACCCAAACCAAAAACATGGGTATTTAAGTAGTATGGTGAACCAAATGGTGAAAATATCAAGGACTTACGTCACAAGGTTACATCTCAATATTGCTCATTCTCTCTTGAGCCGTTTCTTAAAAGAAGTAGCTTGCATCCTCCCTTGGCACATATGTGCCCCACAACGGGACCCTGAAAGAAGATCAAACATGGAAGTGTGAAGATTCACTCTGATCCTCTGATAATTCAAGCTTTAAAATGTCATACACGAACATACCAAGCTTTGCAGGTTTTTTAGAAATCATATGCTTTGTTGACACATCAAGGTGCTCAAATTAGTATCAGATAATCTCACCTTTTTTAATTAAGGTTTCCAGTATGTAAATTATTCTAAACATTGCATATGATGTTTCTTACATTTATAAGGCCTGAGTACGCAGCTGAGAAGAAAGTAGAGAAAAAGCTTCTACCCGTGCATGACAGGAAAGAGATTCGACTGGTTGTGGCTGGCAAGTTTTAACGTAATTCAATTTCACTTTTGGTAAAGCAACAAGATGGAGGCAACCGAGAAAAGAAGAAGCTGTACTGAGTTGTGCAAAGAGACGTGAGGAGACAGAAGCTAGAACGGTCAAAGAAAAGGTATTTCGGTCGAAGATGTAGCGCAAAATATGACTTTAAAATGGCTAAAAAGTAGACTAAAACCGTGGGGGAAAGCAGCCAACACACATGGTTGAAAGGAGAGAAAATGCAAGGACTTTGCAGCTAATAGGAGTATAAATTGGCAAGCATCCGAGAAACGTGTAAGTGAAAGGATGCATAACAGGAATAGCCTTTATTTACAACAGAACAAAATATGTGGAGTAAGAAATTCTAGTTTTAACTGTTGTCCCAGAAGACACAGCATGAGTGACAAACCACACAAGCCTTACGCAACGAGAAGTAACACTTTGACTTTTGTTGTCGGTACGCGCCACAGCTCTTCCAGAACTAGCGCGATGATCAACTAATTCACTATCCTTCTAAACGCCAACACCCGCCTACTCACAGTTGAATATAGCAATACATTCACATGGTATCTTTCTCGTTAACCCTTCTGTCACTGTGGGGCATTTCTCCCGCGGGCAACCTGTATTTTCATACACACAAAAAATAATAATAAGTTCTTTACGAATGAATTCTACATTTGAGCAACTTTCACTTCCAAATTGGGGTTTCTTGAACAGCTACAGCTGTCTCCAAGCGGGTATCGCTTATAACCTCTGTCTTTGGGTTGGAAAAAGTGGTAAGCGCGAGATTCTTCAACAAGAGCATCGTTTCGGCAAGAGCAGAAGTTTTATTGTTTAGTGATCAATATTTATATCACGATCTTCTGCAAAGGTAAAACATCTAAAATAGCAATTTTTCATTTTTAAATTTTTGGAAGACATGAATAATCCGAAAAATAAACAGTGTCTTAGTCATCAAAATACAAACACCTAGTAATGAAATTTAGCTTCTCTGATTAAATTTTCTATTTAAAAAATACTTTCTCCCTGTTAGTGATATTAAAATTTCCTGTTTTCGCAATTGCGTTGATTATTGTTAAAATCACCAAAGTTCTCTTAATATATTTATAATGATATAAATTCATGAATATAAAATTTTGCTAGTATGACATAGCTCGTTGAAGATAAACGAAACAGTTGGAGAAACAAAAATAATGAGGTTTCTGTGTATTTAGATTTTCTTTTGACCCAAAATGATTTATATATATTAATCTGATTTTCTAAAACACCAATTTTCTAACACAGAAATCCGTTTTCAATTTTCACACATTACAAAAATTTCTATCAACCGCATTATCTATATATATAAAACAGTTCCGTAAGTGACTGACTGACTGATGGACAGATAACGCACAGACCAAACCGCTCGACCTAAAGGGCTGAAATTTTGCATGGTGATTCTTCTTATAGTGCACTGAGAAAGATTTTTGAAAAATTCTTCTTAGATTTTTTAAAATTAAAATTTTACGCTGTTTTTGTAATGTTTTTTAAAGTTTGCATTTAAATAATAATTTGAGGGTTATAAAATTTATATCATTTGAAAGATCCTAAAAATTCCTTTAAAATGAAATCTTTTTCGAATCTTTGCCTCCATTTTCTGATTTTTGGTGAATTTTTAAATATTAATTTTTAGAATTTAATTTGTTAACTGCTGATCACGTGGCTTCTTTTCTTTTTGCGATACTTCAAATTAATTTTGCGTCACGTGCATAACAATGAAATAAATTGACAAAAAAATTGAAATACGGTAAAAGATAAAATTTAACCACTAGACTAATTCAGGAGGAAGTTTTTAAGGAATTCAATTCAAATTAGTATGTTTTATGGATATTAAACAAACAAATTAATTGCATACATTGACCGCTGTATTTAATTTGAATATTTTCTTCTACATTATTTTGTCTATAAAAATATCCGTTAAGATTTTTTTTATAAATATATATTTTTGCAATTCTTGGCATTAACTGCATACATTGACCGTTGTATTTAATTTGAATGTACTCCGCACCGAAGCATGGGTATTCAGCTAGTATACAATATAAGAAAGTAAAATAATACTCAAATATATCGAGATCCTTTTCGCATTTCGTCTGTGTAACACCAACTCACATCCTGATATTACGTCACCATATTTCTTTCACGAAAGAAAGCTCGAGTGGCAACAAGGTGGACCAAATCTATTTAGAAGTAAGTAAGCGCCAGGGCCATAAAACCTGGGAAGCCAATCAAATGAGAACGGAGAGAGAGAGATCTGAGTTCTCGACCAAGGGTAAACCGCTTCATTTATTGAGATACAGGTGGTGGGAATGCTGCATAAAAGCTGAATTGGATTTTATTCCGACGGCTGTCAGTAAATATACTGCTTTAGAAGTTCGTAAATAAAGATCAAATGATAACACACAGATGAAATGATTGAACTTTTTTCGCCCAAAAGCAGTATTAAATGTTATCAAATTAATTACGTTTGGTCGGAGCACCACGATGGTTTTTTATACACAAGCTTACTTGTGTTTCAGTTTTAATTTTGTCCTGGCGAAAATATACAGAGTAATTGAACCATGAAAAGAAATACCTGGCATGTCTCATCGCGGTTTTAAACATCAAAAGAGACCTTAATTTAATTATTAGAAAAAGTAAGGGGTTTATTATGAAACATCAATATTTTCCTTAAAGGTTTTTTACTTTTTAATTATTAAGTTTTAAGTTCCATTCGCAACCTTGATATTACATATTAGCACAGAAATGGAATGATCCAAAACGAAATATCCTGATTTTCCTTAAAGGTTTTTACTTCTGTAATGATTAAGTTTTAAGTTCCCTTCGAAACCTTGATACTAAATAATAGCACAGAAATGAAATGATCCGAAGCGAAATACGCTGATTTTCCTTAAAGGCTTTTACTTTTGTAATTATCAAGTTTTAAGTTCCCTTCGAAACCTTGGTATCAAATAACATGAAATGATTGGAAACGAAATATCCTTATTTTCCTTAAAGGCTTTTACTTTTGTAATTATTAAGTTCCCTTCGAAACCTTGATATCAAATAATAGCACAGAAATGAAATGATCCGAACCGAAATATCCTGATTTTCCTTAAAGGATTTTACTTTTGTAATTATTAAGTTCCCTTCAAAACCTTGATATTAAATGGTCGCACAGAAATGAAATGATTGATTTTCTAGCTATGCCCAATGTATTAAACATTATCCAACTTAATAACGTTGGACTTTTTCATTTTGTTTGAAATAAAAAAGGAAAGTATTAAATCATGAATAGAAATATTTAGAATGCATTACATTTCGTAATATATAAAGCATCATGTTCAAAAATATAAACAAAAATTAAGAGACTTGAAAGAAAACTTCTGTGATTTCCTTTTTTACTTTTATAATAATTTATTTCATTTGTTTTCTACATGTTTTCGAGATTTTTTCAAGTCTTAATATGCAGAATAAACCCATACTAAACATACTATTTAAGAACCTTTCTTACAAAAGCATTAAAATGTTTTCTTCAGTAACAGGTACTTGGATAAAGAAAATAAATTAAAAAGCGTAGTTTTGCTTTCAATCCATGTTTTAAAAAATACTATTTAACCATACATATTTATTCGTATAAAATCTATTCAATTACATTTTCTACTCTGAGAGAACTATAGTTTCTTTCTTTTTAAGAACTGAAAGGTTAAATATTTCACAAAATTTTTCAAAATCAGCTTTTTGCCGCATGAAATTTTCCCGAAAACCATTTGTTCAAACTTTTACACTGAGGCAATTACCCACGGCAAATTGTTAGCTTCAGTCATAGAAAATACCAGAATAATTGCCAACATGCGTACACACTCTCTGCACCTTCGGGCTCAGAAAAACACACATCTATAAACTGCAAGCATAAAGCTCTCAAATTCTTCTTTTACTGTCCTCATGTTTATTTAAAAATTTTGGGCGTGAAGATGGCAACTCTCCTGTTGGTCAATTTACAGAAGCTTTCTTCGATCACAAAAACCTAACTTTTAGTTTTAAATGACTCGCCCTGTTCGAGGGAAGAAAAACCGTTTCGAGCATTTAAAAGAGATGGGGCTCCATCCTTTTCAGCGGTTGGAACGTTTTGGGGTGAAAACGCGACCCTCCGTTGAGAAAATTATGAGTTTTAGAAACGGGATCATTTGTAAAGTTAATAAGAGCTGTTGCTATATTTTTTAAAAGCAATTTCGGAGCACATTATGAACACCGGACTTTTGAATGCCGTGAACAGTTCTGAAAAACAAGCTCTTGAATTTCGCGGTGTTCATTAGTTGTTCTTAAGGTTTTGCTTTGCTTTGTTCCGAACAGACATGAGGCGTTACTTCTCGTGACTGAGTTATCAGATTGTAGTTCCTGTGGCGAGAAAACAAAAATATTTTAAATTATTCCTACAGCTCGGAGTGCACTTTTCAAAGAAAAACGATCTTTTATTCGAAGTGATCATGTGCCCATCAGTGAATAGAAAATTTTTGCAGCAGTAATTATGAGTTCTGGAATTCAAAGAGAGTAAAGTTTATTTTTGTGGGGAAACATTGTTGGAAGAAGTAAATTTATATCCCACTTTGATGAGGAGCTTTGTTGTGTAATCCAGAAACGGTTGGAAGGTGAAATATTTTACAGAGTGCTTTAAATTGAATCAAAAAGTGAAATGAGAGATACGGTGATTCGAAATTCTATATATATCTGAAATCAAACTCAATAATACCTGAGTAGAAAAGACAATCACTAACTTCCAACTGACCATTGAGATACTGGTAATTTAATAAAATAACTTTTTGCAGTATGGTTTCTAGCAAAAAGACGCTCAGAATCTGTAGAAAACCGGAAGAATATAATCTAGCTGCAGTTCAAAATCAGGCATTTTTTAATTAAATAATTTATATGTGTGTGATTTCAAGTGTTATTGACAGCAAAATTCCTTGAAAGGTTTTTCAGTTAACTCCATATGTATTATGATGCCTCCTCTTTAGTTTGTAAAACAACGTCTTTGGAGTGCTATAAGCCAGGTTATGAATTCATGTATGTATTATATATATATTTTTCGCTCTGTTTTTAGAAGTTCTAAAAAACTATAAAGTCTTTTAAAAACTCGAAAAAATATTGAAGAAAATTTTTTTCAAATTGCGTTTAAAATATGTTCGCATGAAAAAGCATCTAGTACATCAAGTTGTACTCCTTGAAAAGTCAGAAAAGCTTTAAAATGATAATGAGTTCCTTTTCATGAGAAACAATCAAAAATTCGATCATAAATTAACAGTTTATGATGTTTACAGCTTATTACTGTAAGACTCGGGGACGACAGAACTAGGAAATTTATAATATAAAAAATGTACAGTGTAAAAAGTAAATCTATATGTTTAAGTTACTAAGCCGATTCTTTGGGCAGTCCGTAAGAGTAAACTACTGCATCAGTTTACTTCATTTTGGTCTTAAACGAAAGATTTTAATCTATAGATGTGGCAAATTTGGTTTATGCAACCGCAATTTCTATTAATTAGCGGTAATTTAAAATTAAAAATTGCTTTCTGCGCATTTTCAGTGACATGTTTCAATCTGGCTTTAAATACTTACCAAGCCCGAAGCCACATAAACATATTAATTTGTTTATTCCGATGAATCTCTCTAGCTCTCTTTCTCCCAATTTTAATTTGAATTATGTTTGTGAGATATAGAATTAAACCTGGCGGAAATTGTTTATTTCGCGCTGTTGAGCAAACATATTTATTTTTATTGGTTTCAATACTAATTTTTAAAGTGTATCTCTCTGTTCTTAATGCTATGATATTCAACATTTGGCAATGATGTGTAGAGTATAATTTGTGTATTAGTACATTTATTTACTATCCAGCTGTCATGTTTTGACGGGTACCAACTAGTAACCATAATTATCTAAAAAAGGAAAAAAAAATCATTTATGTAAGCCACTAGTTGCAAGTTACTTTAGAAAATAGTATTTTTACATCAGTCTCCCAGTCATTATGTTTACTAGAATTTGAAAGAATCATAGTCTAAAGGAAAAAGTTAAACGGCAACTTGAATAGTATTTTTTTATCTATGGATTACCTACATTTAAGCCCCTTAGAATTACATTAAATGATCTTAAAACGTGGAATACAATTTTTTCTATCTCAATTTGGAAACGTAATCCATTTGGTGTCCGCAATTTGAATCTTCCTCATAAAATTGTAGATAATTTTCCAAATCCGTATATCCTGCGACCTATCCTAACCCGTCCTTAATGGACAGCAACTTAACTTCTCGTTAGACTTCAAAATGTGACATCTTAAGGATAAAATCAGCTGTGAAATTTGAGCCAGACTAGATCTATCTAAATGTTACTTACTTCATTTAGATCATTTCTAAATGTTACTTGCTTCAGGCACCTATTGGGTTCGATTCTGTAGCTTCACTCACTGACCATCATTTAGAGGCCACAGCAACTTAGAAATTCATGAACTGACTAGCTGAAAACCCGCACTTCGCTACGGAGTACATTCAAATTAAATACAACGGACAATGTATGCAATTGATGCCAAATAAATATATATATATATATATATATATATATATATATATATATATATATATATATATATATATATATATATATGTATATGTATGTATGTATGTATAATAAATACGACGATCAATGTATACAATTCATATTAAAAAAAAGCAAAAAAATATATTTACAAAAAAATCGTAAGAGATAATTTTATAGACAAAATAATGTAGAAGAAAATATTCAAATTAAATCTAATAGGACATACTAAAGAATATAGTACAGTTAATATAGTACAGTTTGAGGAACATATCTTTTACTGTATTTTAATATATTTTTGGATAATGTCCAATCGTCTGCCGCATCAAGATGGGAAAAAATATTTTTTGTCTATTTCAATGTTATGGATGTGACGATAAATTTATTTAAAGTACCAGAAAAAGAAATCACGTGATCAGCATTTAATAAATTAAATTCCAAAATTAAATCTTTAAAAGTTCACCAAAAATCAGAAAATGGAGGTAAAGATTCGAAAAAGATTTCATTTGAAAGGAATTTTTATGATCTTTCTTGTGATATAAATTTCATAACCCTCAAATTATTATTTGAAATGCAAACTTAAAAAAAGTTACTAAAACAGCTTAAAAATTTAATTTTAAAAAATCTAAGAAGAATTTTTCAAAAATCTTTCTTAGTGCACCCCTACACTATAAGAAGAATCGCCATGCCAAATTTCAGCCCTTTAGTTCCAGCGGTTTGGTCTGTGCGTTGTATGTCAGTCAGTCAATCAGTCAGTCAATGAGTCAGTCAGTAACGGAACTGTTTTACGTATATAGATAATAAAATATTCATAAAATAGTACTGTGAGATGATTTAAATTTCTTTTTTTAATGTCACTAGATACGAGAATGTCATGGAGAGCGGCAATGTAACAGAGTCTGCAGTTGTCCTGGTGTGTGTTTATGAATAAGCAAGACTTTGGGTAAAATCACGAAGTTTATTTTAGAAACTTAATAAACGTTAAAATATTAAAACAATCAAGAAACTAACTATCAACAAAATCGCTCCATGAGCGTTAAATCTATAAACTCAGAACATCGGTACTAACAAAATAATCTCACACAGAGACTATGGGAATTTAGTCACACAGAGTAAAAATAATAACAGCAGAGTAGTAGCAAAACATTTAATAGGACTAAGACATATTTTCACAGAACATTACACAGAAGCGTCTAACAGAGAACAACATTATTCTCCTACTACTACCGCTCACAGAGCGTTACCGTACAGGGGAAAAAAGGATGACGTCATAATAATTAACATGTGTGCTCACGCATGCCGTAAGGAGAGAAAATGAACGTTGTTTTCCAACAGAGACTTTTAACAAATGAATCTCACCAGCTCGTGGATCCGACTGTGTGTGCTGCCAGGGCACCTTTGCCATAACCCTAAGAAAAGGGGTCTAACTGTACTTCCTGGTTCAAGCCCTCTAGTGCAGGCTTTCAGAGAGTAAGCAGCGGGGAAACATGATTAGCTCTAACCCGAGTGGTATTTATACAAGCAAGAAAGATAAAATTAGCATACATTTGCATAAGTTTTTTCGTACTTCAGCCCATTTGCTACAATTGTATATACTGTGCTTTATAGTTTGTATATAGCCACACTCACAAAGATCTGTTTTAACAAAAAATCTGTTTTTATAGACCCCTATACAGCCATGTTCAGTTATTGCTTGATTAACAAGGAAATCTGGCGACAGTCTTTTCGTAGAAATTCTACGGAATACCTCAAATACTTTCCTTCCTAAACTGCTTCTCTCCCAATTTTCTTGCCCGTATATTTATGTAATAATTCTTAATTTTATTCTTAATCTGATCTTTAGTTAATTTATAATTTCCTGTGATTTCATTTACGTTTGCATAAAATACACTGGAAAGAAAAAAACAATGAACCATGGGGAAAACAAATGGAAAACCCCATTTATCAGATGTATGACGTCAAAAGTTGCCGTAACGCCATTGGCTGTTAGGTAACAAGTGCTATGTCAGTCTAAAACGATAGCATGAATGTCGGAAAATAATACAGGTAAACTAAGTCTTGAAAAATAAAGTTGAGGTAGTCCTTTTAGGGTTCATTTTCCTAACAGGGTAGCCCCGGAAGAGGTGGTTTTCATTCATAATAACATAGTAGTAAGTTTCTGTTGTTGTTTCTAATGTCCCCTGGCCGGAAGCATTCCAGACCAGGTCCATATAGGCTAGCGGGTTGAGGGGTGTGACTCATTTATAATGGCACCACAAGGATCGGAGTCTGATTTAGCCAAGTGACACCTCAATTTTGACCGAGCACCCCCAGAGTATTCATCTAGGAAGATCATATCCTCTCCCACCCTCTCTGACTTCATAGAAGAACTTTCTGGTCTACGGATTTAAAGGGCCCGTATCCAGCTTAGACACGGAGATATTTAATGGTGCTTGTCACTATTCGAACCGAGCTCCCTCAGGGTCGAAAGCCAACGTGCTACCACTAGGTTACCTCGGGCCCTTTTATATTTCTAGGTATAATTATAAAAATATTTCACTGAAATGAAAAAAAAAATGTGTCTCCAAAAAAGAAAGTTTTTATCAGCAAATAATATACAAACATTTCATTAATCTTGGTAAAAAGGAAACTTTATAAAATATGACCCAGCTGTACATCGAAATTCACAGTTTTCAACCTGTAACAATCTGAATTGATAAAATGTAAAGAGAATCTACCGTAAGAACATTAGTATCCTCTCAATGAAGTAATTAAAAAAATCTTTAATCAGTCATCATCAGATTTTTTAAAAAGAATTTTGAATTTATTAATTTCCTCTTTTTTTTCCATGAATGCTTTCTAAAAGAATATTGTAAGCGCACCAACCTCCCCCCCCCCCCCCCCGAATACTTTTATTTAACGAAAGCAAAACAGCGGGCAGTAAACGAAAAAGAGCTGAAGGAACAAGCTCAGACTCATTATTTTCCTCTGCTACTGTTTCCCTCGAGAAAAACAAGCAACGCCTCTACGCCAGAGCTTTCAGAATGGAGCATGCGCATTTATGACGTTTCCTTGATTAAGGGGGTCCGGAAAAATAAAATTCACAATAAAAGCCCTTTTTTTCATTTTTTATCTTAAAATAAACTATAGAAATTTTAAAATCAAATAGCATAAATCGCATATTTCAGAGATGATTCATTAAAATTAAAACTTTTTCTTTTTTTTTAACTGTCTATGCGAGCGTTTCCCCACCTTTTTCGAATCGCGACCCCCTTGAATGGTTGTTATGCCTCCTGCACCCCCTCCACCTTCCTCCCTGCCTTTCATTAAAAAGGCCTTTTTAAGACATTAAGAAAAAACACTAAATTTTCCATAATATAATTACAACTAAATGTTTAATTCAACCACACAAAAAAAAAGAAATTTGCAAGAAATAGAGAGCATTATAGAGTAAATAGCTCACTTCTACCCAGACTTGGGTGTATATAATTTGAAGTGGCACTCTAAATGAATTTGATACAAACACAGTTTATACATGAAACAATGTTTATTGAATATTCTTGCACATGTAGGCTTTGCTTTTAACAACAAGATTCATACGTACTACTTGTACGGATATATAAATACAGCTTTCAAGAACAATATATTTTTCAATACTCACGAACAGTAAGTCAACCAGCAATTCTGCCACGTAAACTTTGGGACCCCTAAGCACTAGCGCAGGATAACACCTGGAGCTACTTACCCCGTAGCTCCCTCTCACTTATCTATCAACTTTAACAACCTTTTTTATTAATGACGCTGCATGGTATTTATACTAAGCGCGTATGCCGAAATTAGCAAATCTCAAGCAGCTTCTTTAATTCATTCACTCAAAAGTTCGATTCTTGTGAATCGAATCTTGTGTACTTGTGTATACCTTAGAACATTAAGAAACATTTATCTCTCTGTCAAAGGTGGGAAAAGCTAGAACAGAACAGAACAGAATCAGATGAAAAATAATTTGCCTACAATATTGTTACAGAATTATATAATAAAAAATTTAAAAAAACTCTTAACTAAATAAAATCTCTTTACTCCCTTGGGGAAACTACAATAGTTATGCCAAAAGTGACAACAGAGACTTATGAAAGACAAATTGACGATTAGAATGTATATACTATACGTAGTAACTAACCGCGATTTTAATATACCACCAAATAAAGGAGGTACATCTTTAACAAACTGAGTTTGCAGCCTGAAAACTTTTGACACTTTTCCCTTTAACACTAGAAAGACAGGATTTTTTTTCTTACTAAAAAGACTGTCCAACCATCAACCGTCCAAAAAGACCTGTTCCAACCATTCATTTTCACGGCTGGAAATAAATACAAAAATATAAAATATTTAATGTTTTAAGAAAAATGGTTAAATACTTTAAAATGTGAACTATTTCATACCAATATATAATACATTAGTTTACAATTAGATAAATTTTTATGCGGGTATGCCGAGCAGACAACCTGGTATGGTTTATCCGTAAAAATATATGAATGGTTTCTGCAGTCCTTATTTTTCAACACCAATATTTCCGAAGAGCCAGTATTTCTGTTATTTGCAAAAGGGGGAAGAGACGAAAAGTAACTAACATTTTTCCGGTATTATTTTAAAGATTTCTGCCTGTTTTCTATATTGCCGCCAAATTGATGGCTTTCTGTCTTAGTAGGTATACAACACATTTTCTCCCCCTCTTTACTATCGAATATAATTTTGTAAATGTAAATCTTTCTAGTGTTAAAAAACATTACTGCCTTACAGTTTCTTGCTGAATAAATAGTAATAATTTTTTTCGGGGAAATTCGCTAAACAGTTACTTTAATTGAATAAAACCATGGCAACCCCCCCCCCCCCCTAGAAAAAACTTCGCCATTCCCTTGGGTGTCACGACCCACAGGTTGGGAACCCCTAGTCTATGCTAACCCCTTTGTACATCTATACTTAAGAGTTCGTTTATCTCGGAATTGATTTTTACATGATTTGCCCTCTTTGAAAGGTAAAATCCAAAATTCCTAGCATGGTATCTGTATGATTTTTTTAAAGTGTTCCTTTATTCTATTTTTTTAACTGTCACTGGAATTTTGATTTGGCAAAAAAATACTTTATCTGAAGCAAAATTTACTCTAAAAAAATCACTTTTACTTCAACCTTTAAAAAATTTATAAACTTTGAAAATTTTCAAAAATTCGGAAATCAAAGAATTTTGAAATTTTTTTTCCAAGATCGGAAGTTAAAAATTAATGCAAATGTATTCAACAGAAAGAAAAACTAAACGTTCTTTAAATTTTTACAAAAAAAATTTTTTTAAACAAAATTTGTCATCATTCAAGTATTTTTTCATGTATATAGCTTATCATATAAAGACACGTTTAAAAGTAAAAAGAGATATAATTTTGTGTCTTCAAAACCTCCCTAATTCAATTTCATAGCAGTTTTTTTGCAGTGTCTCGAAAGTGTTACTTGAAAAGTGAGCTAAGTATAGAAAAAGGAACTCAACTCTTCTAAATAGCAGTAGAATAGAAAAAACCTTAAATGAGTAATTAAAAATTCTTCTAAGGATTTTCAAATGCCGATACGGCTTCATATGAGATATTCCCCAATAGAAATTTTTATGACTAATTTATAAAAAAAATATTAAAGATTTTTTTCTCTCATTCAAGAAAAATTAAAAATAATCAAATTCAAATAAAATTGTCTGAAATTTTCTCGCTGTTGATGTTTTATATTGGAATTTTATTTATATTGTTAGGAATTATAAAAAAATAAATAGATAAATTTCCACGAGAACAAGGTGTTGCTTGGTCACATCTAAAGTTAAACAATAAATATAAATATACATATAAATTGTTATTATAAAACTTAATTTACATGAATTAAAAGCATAATAAAATTTTTCAAAAAGTATTTTCTATTTAAGGTTCAAAAACAATCATCAACAAATAAAATTCGATTACGATGAACACATTAAACTTAATCGTCTAAGTTTATCTAGCCACAAACGTTATTATAACCCTTCTGAGACCTATTTATTCTGTTTAATGATAATTGCTAATCTGAATTTCTAATGAGAAATTTCATATTAAGAAAACTTTTCAAATAATTAATTATTATTCTAATCTGTTTATTTCGAATCAAAGAACTTTCCTAATTAGCTCTTTACTAAGTCGGGATGAAAAAGTATTCCCGACTCCTTGGGCTGCTCCTAAAAAAAAAACAGATGATAGTTTAAAAAGTGATTAACACTATCGATGCAGGGTTTAGACGTAGAACGGGATGGGGAGTAGTAGAATGAAAGCGTTAATTACTGAGATAAAAAAAAAGATAATAGCGAAAAAATTGATCAAAAGCGCTATTACGAGCCACGTTGCTTAATAATATTTAAAATGTGTGAATAATGATAGATAAATAAACATGCATAACATACATGGCCGCTTGCATTATTTATTAGTTAAATTAACGTCGGTTCTTAATTGTTCTTCTACACGAGCAAAGAAAAAAAAATTTAAACACCTTAATATTTAGAAAAAGAAAAAAGGCAGAGTGTAAATTAAAAATTCTTTACGACTGAAATTTGTATGCATAGAATGAAGTTTTAAATTTAGTTCATATTTAATATACTGAACTTTCGATTATCTGGAAGCTAGTTATTCCTGCATTACAAAAGAAAACTGAAATTCCAATGGTACGAGGAATGTAATGTGGCTTGTAATGAAAAGAATATAACAGAGAAAATTTAAATAAGTTATATTTCATTATTTTAATTAAACGACAATAACGGGATCCGTTTGTTGTTGTTGTTGTTGTTGTTATTGCTAATGCCTCCTGACGGGAATTATTCCAGACCAGGTCTATATAGGCTAGCGGAATGAGGGGTACGACTCCGGTTTATAATAGTACCACACGGGTCGGAGTCCGAGTTAGCCAGGTGTCACCTCAATTTTGAACGAGCACCCCTAGGGGTGACATCTGGGGAATTGTACCCTCTCCCACCCTATCTGACCACATTGAGGGACTTTCCGGTCTACGGATTTAACGTGCCAACATCTAGCCTAGACACGGAGGTTTTTATTGCCTCTTGATTCGATCCGAACACCCTCAGCACCGAAAGCCGATGCGCTACCACTAGGCTACCTCGGGCCCATGATTCTTTTAAAACTCTTAATAGTTAATTATTTACGGTGTACGGGAACATTTTTGCATCACTCGTGTTGTTCCTGCCTAAATTAGCAAGCATAACCACTAGGGATACGTAATTTTCGTATTTGCGAAATAGATGCAAATAAATGCGAAATTTACCGGTATGAGCGAATAAATGCGAAAATTAATTTTTTTTACTACTTTTCGGCAAAAACTCGGTGATAAACAGCTTTTTAAGCGAAATTAGGTAATAATAGTATTAATTATTAACATAATTGCTTATTTAAGACCATCCACGGTCTTTAACTGAGAGATCTTCCTCTCGAAATTTGCTTATTACTTATTGCTAAAGACTTAAGAAAGAGAATATAGAGACTACAAGAAAGTTAGCTCTTAACTAAGAATTTTTATACTTACCTAACCAAGTAAGTAAAATTGTGATTTTTTAAGTAAATGCAAAATTTTTGAATTTATATATATATTAATTATTTTTTTGCCAATAAATACGAAATTTTATACATTGTAATTTTTTTTTTTTGCGAAATTTACGTACCCCTAATAACCACATATTAGTTGTATGATTCTGCGGGCTAAAGTGCTAACTTATATGAGAATGAGCTGAATATATAATTGAAAACGAATTGATCTAGTAACCCTTAAGAATTTCGGTTGCAAAAAATTCATTTGTAAAATATTTAACACTTTTCTATATGCACAACATCGTATGACAAAATAGTATGCTCGGAATGACAGACTATGATTGAGGTGGTATTTAGTATCCGTGTGCAAAAGTCAAAAAAAATATCAGTTTCATAAAATTTTTCTATAAATCTGTTTATTGATTGCCACAGCTTAACAGCATCGCTAAAAGTGCTATTGTTTTCACTTACCCTCTCTTACAGTACCAGAATTTTCGATATTGCTACAAGAGATAAAATTAACAATTTAACTTACAAGTGATTCGAATATTTTTTAAAATTTAATCGGTAACAGGGCGCATCCAGTCCGCCACAAAAAATAAATAAATAAATAAATAAATTCTTTTACTCTATTCATGAAAACAAATATGACGAATTCGAGAATTTCTTTTTCTATTCTTTTACTTCACCCCTGGTCCCACGTGACCACAGTTGGCATAACACATAAGCGTAAAAAACATACCTTTTCAGATCTTCGGTTTTCTCATTTTTCCCTCCCCGACTATTTAAAAGTAAAAAACTGTGGCACTGTAAAAAAATAAATTTATTAAATTAGAAATTTAAAAAATAAGTTCCTTAGAATGTCAGCAATGTAAGTTTAAACTCCCCCCTAAAACAGTATGTTTTAACGAATTCTGTTTAAATTGTTTTTGTTTGGAATTCAAAATCTTTCTCATACAGGATTTTTGTCCTAAGTTCTTGCCACTCTTTTAAATCCAGGCCATTTTTTCATATCGACAGGAAAAAGATGTTATAATAAGTTACATTGTATAATTTAAGTGCACATGCACTGTATAAGTGCTACTGTTAAGTTGCACTGTATAAGTGCTACTCTAAGGTGTACTGTATAAGTGCTATTTTTAAGTGCGCATGTATAGTAATTTATAAGGGCACATGTACTGAAATATTTTACTTCTCGTCTCTTTTTTCAAGTTGCAGCGCCAGACAATGACCAAATGGATTAGGTGAGGTTACATTAGGTCCCAGAGCTTGTGAGTTCAAGTCCCTCTGTTGGCATATATGTTCGTAGTCGTTCGGAATCGGCTTTAAAATGTAGGGGCTGGTCTAATTAACCCTTGTTTAGTGACAGTTGACCGTAGTGCTCTCAACCAAACTTTTCAAGTTGTAGCAGAACGATGGCCGTAGAGCACTGTTTTCAAGTTCTTTAAAATGTTATTCATTGTTGAAAATTTATTTCCTATAAAATTGCCGAGAGAGGGATTGAAGTATGCAAAAATTTTTCCAAAAGTGTATAAAGTTAAAAGTTCCGGTATCCTGACACGTATTTCAAATCTCAAGAGTGAGTTTTCTTTATAAAAAAAAAGAAAGAAAAAAAAGGAAACATTCTAGAGGTTATAAGGCCATATGAAAGTACAGTAAAACCTTGTTTATCCGGATCTCCGGATAATCCAGATCAGATTTGTAGACATTATTGTTATTTAATGTTCACATTAGATAATAATTTAACTATGATAGCAAGAACTTAACTACAAGTACGCCAAATATTCTCTTTTTAGTTTGATTCAATGTATACTTCCTGAATAGATTGTACAATAAATTATGATAATAAAATGCTTTTTGTTGAGTTTAAGAAAGCTTTACTAGACTCTGACTAGACTTTACAAATTCTCTGTTACAAATACTAGACTTTACAAATTCTCTGTTAAGAAATGATGTGAAAAGTTATTTTTATATATTTTTTAATGTCTTAAATTATTTACGGTGTACGGGACTAGTAAACATTACTATGTAATTTTGTTACAAAAAGTATTTTTTTATCTTAATAAATGGTCTGCTTAGTTAAGATTTTTTATCCATATTACCCGGATTTGCTAATTACCCATATTACTGATATTATCCAGATTGCCTGTGGTCCCAGTTAGTCCGGATAAACGAGGTTTTACTGTATTATATGCTGAAAATGAGCTTTTAATTAGAGGTCACTACTTAAGGAATTTCAGAATGCTTCGCTTATATCAAATACTATATACTATAATTGGTACAAGAATCATATAATGATTGGGATATAAGTCCTAATTACATAATATCTAAAAATTTACTGATGGTCAAATACCAGAATAAATATTTTAAAGGCATTTAAGTCTTTCTTCATTTATTTATTCATCTTATCTGTTTGAAATTCAATAAGTAATTTGTTGAAAACTTTCTATTTCTAAAATCATTTTTCCCAAATTCTCGATTTTTTTTTGCTTGTTTTTTATGATAACATTTCTTTTGAACTAATTAATTTCTTCAAAGATTTCATGTCAATATGAAAGACTTTCTCTATCATTCAATATTTTTCTTTAAATCTATTCTTCATCCCTCCAGAAAAACAGCTTCTTTTTGAGAACCGTCCAATATGCATTGAAATATCTCTTTTAAGGCTACATCTAACAGTGATAATGGAAAGTCTAACAGCAAAACCATTCTGAAAAATAACTCATCTATCTGAAATCCGGTTTTTTTAAACTCATTATCGCATAATGATTTTAAAATTCATCTCGTATTTAAACTGCCTTTGAGTCCGCGAGAAAAACATTCCTTCAGAGTAACTATTTATTACCGTCCAATATAATGATTGAAAAGAGAAGAAAGAAATGAAAGATGTTTTCTTTATTAAAAAATACATTTTCTGAATAGTTCTCCTCTTTTTTTTAGTCCACATATTTCTAAAGCTAATATTTAATTTGAATAGAGATAAGTTGTATTTAAATATCCGACTCAATGCTCTTTAAAAATGAATTGCATGGCGTATTTTTGAATTTTCTTCATTTGAAGTCAAGCGGTTTTCTTTCAGAGTTTGTGTATAGGCTTTAAAAAAAACTTTTCGATCTTAGATAAAATATTTTTTAAAGAATATTAATGTTTTGATATTGGATGAAAGTATATAAACAAAAATTTTAATAAAAATAGTAATAATTTGTTATATAATATTATTTGGCCCAAAGATCTTCTTCTTACTTATGTTCAGATATTATACAGAAGAGATTTTACACGTAGATATGTTATCAGTCCATAGTACTGAACTTTATTAAAAAATGTAGTGGAGGAGCTGTCTTTTATATGCGTTGTAAGCATGTTCGAGTCATGAATTAGAAAAAGTCTGATGATCTCATAGATAAAGCAGACATATAGTACAAAAATTTGAAAAGATAGAAAATAATGAATAGCTCCAAGGAACTCCTAGCGCACATACTAACATACTAGAAGTGAAATAGAGTGAACCAGACCACGGCAGCTCAAGCATATTTTAGAGTAGATTGTGGGTTTGATCCATCTAGCATTAGAGTTCAAAAATTAAGCATGTTCGACTCATGAATTAGAAAAAGTCTGATAATCTCATAGATAAAGCAGACATATAGTAAAAAAATTTGAAAAGATAGAAAAATAATGAATAGCTCCAAGGAACTCCTAGCGCACATACTAACATACTAGAAGTGAAATAGAGTGAACCAGACCACGGCAGCTCAAGCATATTTTAGAGTAGATTGTGGGTTTGATCCATCTAGCATTAGAGTTCAAAAATTAAGCATGTTCAACTCATGAATTAGAAAAAGTCTGATGATCTCATAGATAAAGCAGACATATAGTAAAAAAAATTTGAAAAGGTAGAAAAATAATGAATAGCTCCAAGGAACTCCTAGCGCACATACTAACATACTAGAAGTGAAATAGACTGAACCAGACCACGGCAGCTCAAGCATATTTTAGAGTAGATTGTGGGTTTGATCCATCTAGCATTAGAGTTCAAAAATTAAGCATGTTCGACTCATGAATTAGAAAAAGTCTGATGATCTCATAGATAAAGCAGACATATAGTAAAAAAAATTTGAAAAGATAGAAAAATAATGAATAGCTCCAAGGAACTCCTAGCGCACATACTAACATACTAGAGGTGAAATAGACTAAGCCAGACCACGGCCGCCCAAGCATATTTTTCAGTAGATTGTGGGTTTGATCCATCTAGCATTAGAGTTCAAAAATCAGAATGTAAAATTCCAAAATGAAACGTAATGGATTCATAATGAATTCCTAATGAATTCATAATAAGTTCCATTTATGCTTTGTGAATTCCTCCTGAATTCATAATACATGATAAATTATGTAAAAGGTTGTATAATTTTATTAGATATTGAGTTAAAAACTCTATTACCCTTTTTAAAACCTCAGATTTGGGGCCGAAAGACCTTCAGACCTTTAGTTCAAACTAACCTCTGGTGGTTTCCCCGGGCACTACTTCACCTCTCTCTCCCTCCCTCTCTCTGCCACTCTCACCGATTCTCTATACTTAGTAATTATCAGCTTAAATTACGTTGAATCGAGGTTCCGCACCCAGGGAAAGTAAATTTGCATATGTGCAAAATTTCATTTTGGAATTCAGGAATTTTAGGTAATAGTTCATGACAAAATCTCTAAATGCCAGTTTTAAAATATTTCCGTCTTTTACATCCTAATAATGAATTTAATATTGTAGAATGGGAAAATACGTTTTATTTTTGTCTTTAACAGTTCCTACAACAGAAGAAGAAAAAAAAAGATTCCTTCTTTTTCCGATTTGCTCGAATTTTATTTCTGTCTTTCCCAAAAGTCGTATGGCAAACATTTTAACATCATTTGACTGTTATTTAAGTATTCCGATTAAATTTTTTTTTTTAATTTTTTCTCAAAAAGGGAATTTCTCACCTTTTTTTCACCAAACATCTTACTCAAAATGTTTTAAAAATTTTATAGACTATGCTTGTTGCTGCAGATTATTTAATTTTTGTTTAACCTGATGTGGAATTAATTCCAACCTATATATTTGTGTTTCTCGGGCCTCTTATATCCAGAGCAGGGTACCTGCGAAGCAATTTTAAAGTGCCCGCCGATCAAACATTTAAATTTTAGGTATTTGAGTTTATATATTTGATTTTAGATATTTGATTGAGAGAGATGAGTAGAGCGGTTTTTAAATTTATATCCACAGGTGAAAGAATTTCTATTATTCAGTAATGAAATTTGTTTAGAATTAAAGCAAAAACCTTCGTTAATTGAGCTAGTCTTTCTAACTGATTTAACTGTAAAATTGAAGGAACTACATTTGAAACTACAGGATAGAAATCATCATATATCGCTTCTATGACAAGTACGATAAATGCATTTAAAGCTAAATTGGCGCTCTGAAAATCGCATATGGAAAATATAATTTATCACATTTCTCAAATTTAAAAATAGTGATAGAAAATTATTATGGTGGAAATGCTACCACCTATCAATTTTCCAACCATTTTGATTCCTGATTGGAAGAATTTAATACCAGATTTGAGGAATTCTACGAATTGGAGGTATTCTTGACGTTTTATATTAATCCTTTCTCCCATACAGGGGACGATGTAACTAATAAAATCGCAACATATTTTGATATTTCCAATACGGAGGACTGAAAATTGGAAATTATATATATAAGAAATGACAATTAATTAAAATTACATCATACCGAAATAAAATTCTGGAATTTAGTGAATGGAAATAGCTTCCCATTGTTGAGAAAATGTGCTCTGAAATTGAACTCTCTTTGCGCGTCGATGAATACTTGTGAGTCTTTGTTTTCCAATATGAAATACTTAAAATCAAAGTAACGATCAAGCCTCACTGATAGTCATTTAGACCATTGCCTGAGAACTGGGATTTCGACTTAAGTGCCACATTACAACGAGTTGACCTCAGATTTGCACTGTCAAATATTGCCTTAATTATCAATGTTAAGAATATTTTGTTTAAATTAAAATTTGAATTTATGTATTAAAAATTTATGTCGCCTTAATATTTTCATGTTTAAATATCAACCCCTCCCCCCCCCCCTCCTCTTCATCGAGCGATGACTGCCGAACTCTCACATTTCTGAAATATGCCCTCTTAGTAAAAAAGGTTGCCGACCCCTGATCTAGAACATCAACATTTGTGAATGAGTAAAAATAGTACCTTAGCACATTTCTGGTCTGACCAACTTGCTCTCTACTGTGACAGAAATCGAGTATATATTTGTCCCATAATAGACTGAACATGAATTTTAACTTTTAAACAAAAAAATCACTAACCAGCACATACTTATATTTTCTTACCATATTTTTTCTTTCGAAACTTTTAGGGTAAAGTATGAAGTTTTAACTCAATTCTAAGTAAAAATTACTTGCATTCAAAATTTGTTCATTTAAAAGTTCAGAATAGTGAATAATTTCATCACCTTACAGGAAATCCTGTCTAACGACTTTATCTGCGTACTAGGATTTAGTTTAATATCCGTTTTACATTCTTTCTAATAACGTCTTGTGCTGACCGACCCTCCCTCGGATTGTCCAAAGTAGCCAAAACTTCTGAAATAAAACAACATTGTTGCATCTTTACACTGTTACTATGCTTTGTTTATAAACACCAAATTTTATAACAAAACTTTCGAAAAATGTGAAAACGTCGGCATCTAGCAAATGAAAGCTGCCTCTTTTCTGTCGTGTATTCGAACAATAATCAGCAGCCTTGTGTCAGAAATGATCGAACAAAATGCTAAATGCTCAGAGTAGCCGGTAAGATTCCGAAAATTCCACACTCTAAAGTCATCTGTTGACCTTAAGAATATATAGGTTTCTTAGAAAAGTAGTGCTGAAAATACGGAGGCAGAGGAATAGGAGTCAAGAAAGGACAATATTTGGATGAAATCAGGGGTTGGAGGAAAGCAGTTTTATGAGTTCTAGGGTAGCCTATATTTTCATTACAGCAAGTAAGTATACATGCCTACAGAACAGACAGACAGAAATTGAATTAATTGTATATGTATATATATATATATATATATATATATATATATATATATATATATATATATATATATATACAGTGGAATCTCGATCGATCGTTTTCCCGTATGCATCGGTTATTTCACCCAGTCCCGATGATCATATTGCTTTGTAATGTTCCCGCATCTATCGTTTTTCCGCATTTATCATTCAGTTCAGTCGGTCCCTTGAAAAACGATCGATCGAGATTTCACTGTATATAACAGCGGTCGGCAAACCGTGGCTCGCGAGCCATATGTGGCTCTTTGGCCCCTTGAGTGTGGCTCTTCTACAAAATACCACGTTCGAGCGCGCACGTACAGTGAGATTGAAACTTCGTGATGACCAGGGCCGAATTTAGACTTGCTGAGGCCCTAAGCTATATAAACCACAAGGGCCCCATGCTGTTTTAAATTACATCATCTGGTGTCGGAAAAAAATTAAATATGTACGCCTTTTTAATGTATGAAAATATATTTCTTTTAATTTTTATTAAAAGTTAAAAAAGGATATGTTTACAAAGTCACAGAAATAATTATATAATTAAAGGGTTTTAAAAACGACAAATAAGGCTCACAGAACAGAAAGTTTTAAATTAAAATATTAAAATAAAAAGTAAAAATTAAATTAATATAACAACATAATTGGTAGTATATAAAAACTTAATCTTTTATTCGGGTGAAAATTTAGTCTCAATCAATTTTACAATGCGCGTAAATTGTTTTAATGTTACATTTTGTATATTTAAAATTATTTAAAAGTTGTGATATGTCGGACTTCATTTGAGTGAGTTTTCTACAAGATATTTTTATATCGATTTTTATATATTTTTGTTTTTTTATTTGAGGTCTCGGCAGATTGCGAAGCCCTAAGCTGTAGCTTTTTTAGCTTATACGTAAATCAGGCCCTGGTGATGACTGGTTTTCTTATTTCTATTTTTACATACTTAGTTGTTGTTTATGTGTCTTTATCTTTAAGCGAGTGCTCTGAAGCGACTTAATGAGAAACCATTTCTAGAAAGACTAAATGTCAACGCATATCGTCGTATCTTTGCATCGTGTTTTGCAATGTATTACTTCCGAGAGCGTGTCCCCGTAGAAAACACTAGACTAGTCAAAATGGTCTTCGAATGTAACGAACCAGCAAGTCGAAGATCTTAAATTAGTTTCAGCTTTATCAATAGCAGTTGATGAGTCTTGTGACATAAAAGATACAGCGCTAGTTTCACTTTTTGTATGATTTATTTCATCTACAGGTCCTAAAGAAGAACATTTAGAATTATTGTCACTCAAAGGTCAAACACGTGGAGAGGATATAGCAAATGCTGTAATTGAGTGCATTGAAAAAAAGCGTATTCTACTCGATAAAACTGTCTCAATTTCAACAGATGGGGCGAAAAGTATGACCGTCGTAAGAAACGGGTTTGTTGCTATTTAGAGAAAATTCATCTAGACGCGCTTTGTGCTCAGACATTTAATCAACTAGGATAGGGATGGCGAACCTGTGAACTGCGGGTCGCATAGTGACACGCGCAGCAATTTTAGACGCGAAACGATCACATTGTTTTAACATCCATTTAACTTTTCAAATTTTGATTTTCATTCGTCGGACTGAGAGATCTATAATCTAATTTGTACTAGAAATAATTTTTAAAAAATAATTATTTAAAATTAATTTTTTCCTCTTTTTGCCAAACAGAAGTCTTAAAACACTCTTCTTCAGTACTAGCAAATGCAAAAGAAATATTTGACGAAAGATTCTCCCAATTTCTAGAAATGAAGAAAACTTAAATTATCCTCTTTCGATTGGCTTTAAATTGATAACATAGAAACGAAAATGGTTGAATGTCACAACAGTGTTGTACGGAGGAATAAATTTTCAGAACTAAACGTAAACTTAGAAAAAAAATTACAAGATCTGGAAAATTGTGACGAATATATTTTAACAACAAGCACTGAAAATATTATTTTAACTGAATGGAACTCGCTGCCTAATTCACTAATGTCGATGAAAAACTTAACAAGAGCTCCTTCGACAATGTTTGGATCAACCTACCTACGTTTGCGAACAGTTGTTTTCGACAATGAATTTTATTAAAAGTAAGAATAGAAATCTCCTCGGCATCGACTTGTCCGCTGCGTGTGTAGGATTAAAAGTTATAAATATCGAACCACGTATAAATAAATTATCGTCCGAAAGACAACAACAAATGTCACATTAAGTTCGATAAATTTTGTATTTATTTTCTTTCTGATATTGATAGTTTTAAAAAATCCTAATAAAAAGTTAAATTTGTTTTTGTTTTAAATATATATCGTATAATTTTTTTAATATCCGAAGGTCTTCCAAAGACCGAAAAAAAATTTTTTAAGTGACACGCGGTTTTAATTTCTACGGTTTCAAGACAATTTTTGACCCGCGTTAGAAATAGATTCGCCATCCCTGAACTAGGAGATGCGAGGCTATTGATCATATTAGTGTTTGTCTGTAATTGTTATGATTTAATTTTATGGATTTTTACAATTTAATTTTATCAATAAATAATATCGATATTAAGTATGATATCAAGTTTTATTTGACATACCTATAGTTTAACTAAGGCATAAAACTTAAAGTAGAGTTTTTTAAGTTAATTTTATGGAGCACTGTGGGGTGAAAGAAAATGCAGTGTCGAGGATTGAGAAAGATATGTTGAGATGGTTTGGACATTCAGAGATGATGAACGAATGGAGATAGACGAAATAAGCATACAAAACGAGTGTGGATGGAAGAGTTGAAAGGGGTCGACCTCAGCGAACGTACCTCATTCAGATTGAGGACGTTTTTAGCAAAGGCCAGATTTGGAGTGTCCTAATTAAATTAATAACAATGCACCTGCCTATATAGTTTGAGTTTTAAAAAATTTGGCTCTCAAAGGAAATTTCAATCGTTGTACTGTTGACATTTGGCTCTGTTGACTAATGAGTTTGCCGACCACTGGTATATAAATATATATATATATATATATATATATATATATATATATATATATATATATATATATATATATATATATATAATATATATATATATATATATATATATATATATATATATATATATATATATATATATATATATATATAATATATATATATATATATGTAAGGAATTAATCAAGCTAAAATTACAGGGGGCTTAAGGATAATTTAATATTTGGCACCGAGCGCCATCATTTTCACAGAGCTTACTTTGAAATGCCTCGCGTGAGTTGGGAAAAAGAATCCCTTTTTGAAATGTGGCCTTGACGCGTCTGCGGTCAGGCGCGAGTGTATTTTTAGAAGCAGGCATCGGCGTCCGAGGAGTGAAACTATTATATAATATGGAATCGCCCGAACATTCTATAGATACCACAGGGCATGCGCGTAGTTTTGCCGCTTGAATTTTAACAAAGGATTTATCTTTGTTATTCTTTGGGTTTACGTCTTTGGGTTTTCGAACTGACAGGTAGTGCGCGTCACGAGATGAGAGATCGAAAATTGCACAGATTGAATCGGGTTATTAATTAGTAGTTTGAATAAAGGATTTAGCTGTAAATTAAGTGTATTTATTTCCACACGAGTTTGGAGAGAGTACGAGATTTTACGCTCGTCATATATATATATATATATATATATATATATATATATATATATATATATATATATATATATATATATATATATATATATATATATATATATATATACATATATATATATGTATGTATATATATATATATATATATATATATATATATATATATATATATATATATATATATATATATATATATATAACTGAAATAAATAAATAATTAATTATAAGAAGAATGCAAACAAAAATCAAACAGAAATCAAGCACTCAGGGCTCCACGCACCAGAGGCAAGTTTCTGTAGCAGTGCCGGAACTGAACCAGAATTCGAGGTAAACGACTGGTCTCGTCATCAGGGAGCCTAACCAAATCAGTTACCTCAAAGGAAACTTTCTGAATAGGATGCAGGTATAACCAAAAGACATCCCAAGGTGGTCCGAATTCTGGTTCAGTTCCGGCACTACTACAGAAAATCTTGCCTCTGGTGCGTGGAGCCCTGAGTGCTTGATATCTGTTTGGTTTTTGTCTTCATTCTTCTTATAATTATTTATTTCAGTTATATTTGTCCTTTTTCCATATGAAGATTTGAAGCAACTGCGCAATCTTTTATTGAAAATTTTTATGTTTTCATTTCTAGGGTAGGTTTTGTATTAACTTGTTTGGCAGTCTATGCTCGCTTTTTAGTTTTTTGTTAGTCTCATTTGTTCATATTATCTTACTATATATATATATATATATATATATATATATATATATATGTGTGTGTGTGTGTGTGTGTGTGTGTGTGTGTATATATATGTATATATATATATATATATGTGTGTATATATGTATATATATATATATGTGTGTATATATGTATATATATATATATATGTGTATATATATGTATATATATATGTATATACGTATATATATATATATATGTATATACATATATATATATGTATATATGTATATATGTGTATATATGTATATATATATATATATATATATATATGTATATATATATATATATATATATATATGTATATATGTGTATATATGTATATATATATATATATATATATATATATATATATATATATATTCATAGAGCGAGTGAGACAGAGCCATAGCATTCTCAATGTATTAAATATTGCTTATCAATGCTAATCAAACTTTAATACAGGCTACCACCAGACCCTCACGAACCCAAACAAGCCTGGCTGTCAGCATACGACTATTAATATCTCAAGTTATTTCAACGCCTTTCTAGTTTCCTAGTTTTACATGCAAGTTACTCAGAAAATTTTGGTGTTGGACACCTGATAAGGCTGAAATTTCGAATTTAAATACTTTGAGAACACGTGATGCAAGAGTTCAAGAACTGGACTGAACAGAAGGGCTGAAAATATTTAAATAAATCGGGACTGAATATCTCATCTAACCTCCTTGGTTTTCCTGAATCTTATTGTATCTTCTAAACGCACACTGAAATGCAAAATCAACGAAACAATCCAAATAAAACCCAGTTTTTCATTATTGAATGGAAATAAAAAAATATTTATTCCCATAAAACTACTTCGCTCCTTTCGTGTAATGAAGAATTTTTAAATAATAATAACAACATAACCTCTATTTCTGTTTTATAGCTAAAATTATAAAAGCGCCTATAAAATATTTCATTCGTTTCACAAACTTCGTACTGAATGCTTCGCTTCCAAATTACGTCCGTAATACAAAAGAGTAATTAAACTCGTATCTGTTGCCAGGTTCTAATTCCAAGTATTTCTTTTTCTTTTTTTTTCTTTTTTTACCAGGGAGAATGTCGAGACCCTACTTAATATCTGGAACTAAGAATATGAATTATGCATGAATTTTTGCCGGGGAAAAAAAACAGCCTGTCAAAAGTTTTTCGTACTTATGACTGTTTCCAATGAGAAAAAAAGAAATTTTCAATAATAATGACCATCGTAAAAACAAACAGAAAAATAAAAATGCGTCTGTAATTAAGCAAGATCGCAAATGTGAAATCCATGTAAGCATTAGAGCTAATAATGCTGTTTCGCTCTATTTCTGATTTTTTATTACTTTTCTAATTTTTAAAAACATTTTAATAAGTCAGATGAAAAAAAATATATATATTATAATCTTGGCAGGCTATAAAAATTTTTGGAATTGAGACCTTATTTATTTTTGAGTTTTAATTTTCTCCAGCAATACAAACGACAAAATAGAATTTATGCGTTAATGCATTTGAAATGTTCAATATACATCGAATTTAAACTGATAAAAATATATTTATGAACTCATAATTGCAATCTTCTTTCCCAAGGGATGATAATATTCAGTACATAGAATTTTAAGGCATTTTAATGAAGATGTAATTGCAATCTTCTCTGATACGAGATGTAAAAATTTTGTGTAAAGAATTTTAAGGCTTTTATGTATTACTTTACATATTAAAGAATTAAATCTATCTTTATCTAACAGGCGAGTATATGGCGTAGGGTCAAGAGACAAGAAGGCTATACTAAGTTCAATAGCATTGGTAATTTCATAATTGCATTTTTCTTTCGCAAGAGATGGGAGTATTCTGTACAAAGAATTTTAAGCCATTTTAATGAACATGTAATTGCAATCTTCTCTCACACGAGATATGAAAATTCCGCGCAAAGAATTTTAAAGCTTTTATATATTACAACTGTAAAGGATTAAATCTATCTTAATATAACAGACGTGTATATGGCATAGCTTCAGGAGGCAAGAGACTATATAAGTTCAATAGCATTCAGGATTTCATAATAGCATTTTTCTTTCGCAAGAAATGAGAGTATTCTATACAAAGAATTTTGATGCATTTATGAACATGTAATTGCAATCTTCTTTCACACTAGATGTGAAAATTCTGTGCAAAGAATTTTAAGCCGTTTATGAGTTAATGTTAAGGAGTTTTGAAGAATTATCTATTTCTTAATATAACAGACGTGTATATGGGCGTATGTTCAGGAGGCAAGAGGGTAAAGTTAAATAACATTCATTAATTCATAATTGCAATTCTCTTTCGCAAGAGGTGAGGGTATTCTGTACAAAGAATTTTAAGCCATTTTACTTAACATGTAATTGCAATCTTCTCTCACACGAGACGTGAAAATTCTGCGCAAAGAATTTTAAGGCTTTTATATATTACGACTGTAAAGGATAAAAGCTATCTTAATCTAACAGACGTGTGCCTGGCGTAGATTCAGAGGCAAGAGGATATAAGTTCTATAGCATCCATGATTTCATAATTGCATTTTTCTTTCGCAAGAAATGAGAGTATTCTGTACAAAGAATTTTGAGGTATTTATGAACATGTACACAAGATGTGAAAATTCTGTGCAAAGAATTTTAAGGTGTTTATGCATAAGAGCTTTGAAGAATTATCTATTTCTTAATATCACAGACGTGTATATGGCATAGGTTCAGGAGTCAAGAGAGTATAAGTTCAATAGCATTCATTATTTCATAAATGCAGTTTTCTTTCACAAGACATGACGGTATCCTGTACAAAGAATTTTAAGGCATTTATGAACATGTAATTGCAATCTTTTTTCCCACAAGATGTGAAAATTCTGTGCAACAAAATTTAAGGCGTTTATGCATAACAGATTTGAAGAATTATCTATTTCTTAATATAACAGACGTGTATATGGCGTATTTTCAGGAGGTTATAAGGCAAGAGGGTAAAAGTACAGTAGCATTCGTTATTTCATAATTGCAATTTTCCTTCGCAAGAGATAAAGATATTTTGTGCAAAGAATTTTAAGGCATTTATGAACATATAATTGCAATCTTCTTTCCCACAAGATGTGAAAATTCTGTGAAAAGAATTTTAAGGCGTTTATGCATAACAGCTTTGAAGAATTATCTATTTCATACTCTAACAGACGTATATATGACGTAGGTTCAGGATCAAGAGGTTGTAAGTTCAAAAACAAACTACACTTTACTGTTTTACTTTAACCTGCAACTAAAACTGAACCAAACACTTAATGTTTTTGACCATATTTAGAACACAATAAAAAGTAAAGCGTTATACAGTATAAGCTTCAGTGTTTTCCATAAATTGAAAATTACGGTATTAATAAAGTAGCCTCAAATAGAGAGAAGGGCATCGTTGCATACAATTCAGTCCTGTCTTTACAGACTATAAAAAGCTTAGTTAGGTAGTACACAGAAAAACTCCAAAAGAAATTCCTATTAAATTATTTATGGCAAACCCCAAAATAATGAAATCCTTTTAAATCAAGGCTTCTTATCAGACGATCACGTAGCTCTATAATCTAAGGCAATTTTTCTAACTACACGTTAGCAAATGAATGTTTTGAATTTTTTTTCCATCTGAAAGTAAATTTTTAAATGCAGGGCTAGAGTTTTACAAAATACTTTTTTTAAGTTAGCTTTTTCTAAAAGTAATTTCAATTTTCCTGTGACAGACATTAAACAGTTTACTGACCTGTAAAAATTAATTTCTTAAAAAATAAATTTTCTAAAAACTACGCGCTCGGATTTCAAATTTCTATTTTAAGAGGCAAAATCCGAATTCAAAATTACGCATTCGCTAATTTATAGAATTTATTGCTAGAAAATATCCGAGGGGAAATTTTCTTGCTAGAAAATTTGCTAGAAAATTTTCTTCCTAGAAGCAAGAAAATTTCCGAGAGGAAATTTTTCCATAGATTAACACGGGGACTGAAGATTCGTGAGGTCAATTAAGGCTCTGCCTTAAGCCAGATATTAATTTCAATTCCTGATGGTTGACTGCAATCTCATTTTTAAGTGAATTTTCATAAAAAGACGTAGTCAAGGACAGATATAGTTTCTCGAAAATAATCCTAACTTATGAACTTTTCAGTCATGGACTTTTTAGTGCTGTGCCCTAATACAGTAAAACCTCGTTTATCCGGACTAACTGGGACCATAGGCAATCCATATAATCCTGGTAATATGGGTAATAAGCAAGAAAAAATCCTTAACTAAGCAGACCTACCATTTATTCTGATAAAAAACTATGTTTTGTATCACAATTACATAGTATTGTTTACAAGACATTAAAAATTATAAAAATAACTTTTCACATAATGTTCACATCATTTCTTAGTAAAAAATATTCAAAAAATAATGTTCACATCATTTCTTAACAAAGAATTGGTAAGTCTAGTAAAGCTTTCTTAAACTCAAAAAAAGCATGTTATTACCATAGTTTATTGTACAATCTATGCAGCAACTGTACATTGAATCAAACTAAAAAGCGAATATTTGTAGTTACGTTCTTGCTATCTTAGTTAAAAATTAGTATCTAATGCGAACATTAAATAAAAATAATGCCTACAAATCTGATCCGGATTATCCGGAGATCCGGATTAACGAGGGCCGGATAAACGAGGTTTTACTGTAGTTTCATCAAGTGCGGTGTGCTTCCAAAATAAAGTAACCAACATAATCACGGTGTGGATGGAAGAATGTCCTCAGGACTAAGTACCTGCTACACTGGTATAAAAAAAAAAGTATGCAGATGAAAATGTATAACTTTTCTTTCCTTTTGTAATTTGACTCAAGGCATTTATTTTATTATTAAATCTTTGAAAAAAATTAATAAATAAAATAATCTTTGTGAAGAAAAGGAAAAATCCGTGTCATGCATTGACTGAAAGTATAAAAGTAATTTCAGTCTATACTTGTTGGAATGGTAAAATCCCCTTTAGAAATGTTCTGGTCTTGTCTCTTCTACCCTCTGTTTTACAGACGAAGGAAAACCTGTCATTCTATAATACAGGCTTTCAGAAATGGGACATTTATATGCGTAGTTATATACTAAACCGAAAAATTTGAAAAACTGTTTCCTCAATTCTTTTGGAATTGTTCCTTAGCATTTCTTGACCTTTAAATTTATTCTGACAATATCCGTGTAATTCATATTAAAGGAACAGAAAAATAGCAAGTCATATCAGCGATTAAAAATTTCATACCTTAACATCAAAATTTTTAAACACGGCAAACCTTTCAAAAATTTTCATATGAATCTATACCTATCAATAATATAATGCATATCCTTTATGTGAAATACATCATTTAAAAGCGTGAGCAAATCTTGCTGAATCTGTAATACAGGCATGCAAGTAGACAGTGCAGTAATGGGCCAATATTGCAGCGCCATCTAGAATCGACTTCTGGAGTTATTTTCTTTAAATTATTTTTTATATTCAGTTCTTAATCTAACAAGAACGAAACTCTTTCTAGCTCATCAGAATGTTTGGTACATTTTAAACATTTTTATTGTAATCTCAAGATCTTATAAATTTGTAAATGAGATAATATTTTCAGCATTTTTTGAAAAGTTAGTTTTATTCCACGCTTGATGCTACAAATGTTGAATCTTTATGCCTTTTTTATTCATTCTCTTCATGGTCTGAATTTTAATTCTTACATATGTGCCACTTTTAAGAAGTTGCTCAAAATATACCTAGTTTTATGCCTAGTTTCTAAATGTTTTTATGAAGTTATGATTTCTTGATTGTCTTTTTTTAATGTAAATTCTTAGTAAATTTACTCACAAAGGTTATGCATTTATAGAAAATTTCTTTGTTCCATTCAGAGATTACATAAAAATGCTAGAATGAAAGTTTTTTATATAGGAATATAGTGAATTTTATTAAGGTTTCGATCGTTTAATTTTAAACTCTTAATTTCTATTATTGTCATCAAGAAGTTACAACAATAGCCTCTAGGAAGACAACAAAAATCTCGGCCATGTTTGAAAAACTTTAAGCACTGTGTTTTCTCTAGCCTTCAGGAATTCTCGTCACTGGCAAAATATAAATCTGGTCATTCAAATGGCAAAAAAATATGTTGTTGCCTCCTAAAACAAATTTTAGTACACAAATTCTTGTAGTAAATAAATATTTATTCTAAACTTGCTTATTTTAGGACTTGCCTCATGCAGCTTAAAATCTCAAAAAGAAACGAATGCAAATGGAGACAAAATTGAAAGGCATATTATTAGTTTGACAACATCTAAGAATGATCCAAAGACAAAAGAACTGAAAAAAAAACAAGCCTCTTATAACTAATGCGTCTATTGAAAATTACTGAGCGTAACGTAGAAATTATTTCAGTCTTTCGAAGAAATGGTTTAAACTTTTATACGTAGATGTTTTGACAAAGATACTGAAAAGGAAGTTCTAACTAAAAAACCCGATTTCTTTGTTTTACTTGAACCGAAGTTTTCGTAAAAGTAACCCTCCAGCTACTCAGATGTGTTTGTTTTATCCACTCGCTTCATCCTGTTCCAAGATATTTTACAATGATTAACGGTTTCTCTTCTTTGGATTTACACTTCCTAAAATTGAAAGCACTATGCTCAGATAATACAGTTGAACTTTATACAATAAGTATTTTTCTTTTAAGTATTTTACTCTCGTAGAAAACTTCCTTGAAATAAACAGATAGAAAAAGGTTTCACTTTTAACTAAATTTACTGAATTAAAATTCAGTCAAATGTTTCAAATTCAATTTTCTTCCATCGAATAAATGTAAACTATGAAAAAGTTCCAATTTTTTCCGAATTAGAAAGATTAATGAAGGTGTTTACTACAATAAATCGCCAAACTATAGAGTTTTTCCAGCAACACCAATGGGCTAGTCTTGATCAACTTGTCTGGTAATCATAATCGCCTCTGGTTAATAATGCTTTCTCCTATGCAGTGCACCAGTGGATCTTAACCTTTTTAATAGTCAACACCCTCTTGAATCTGAAAATAAGCTCTCGCATCCCCTTGAAAAATGACTTTCTATTTTTAATTTAGGAAAAGACATTTATTGCAAGGTAATTAATTTATTTATTGCATAAAAAATTAATACATTTACAATACATATTATATTCTTACAAATAAAACAATATCTACATTTTTAATGGCTACGTTGTTGTTGTCTGTTCATAACTATCCCTTTAAAACGAGGCTTTTTTTTTTTTTTTGCTTTTTTTTTTTGAAAGAGCAACACGTAAGTCATCAGATGCATTTAAGCGATTTCTGAGTTTTGTTTTGATGTGCAAAAGTGATGAAAAACTCATTTCACAAAGGTAAGTGGTGGCAAATGGTAAAAGGGTCTCTAATGCTGCTTTTGCCAATTCTGAATAAAGTTCTAACTGCGTACACCAGAACTGTTCTAAGTCCAGTTTTTCAAATTCTATTTCAATACGTGCTTTAGCTCGTATTGCGGTAAGATCGTCTTTTAATAAAATGTTGTCGTCCATTGAATTTAGGTCAAACAAAAACGGATTTAGTATCCATCTACTAATTGTGCATACATTTCCCGTGGGAAAGTATCCACGAAAAGATTCACTCAATTGGTTATTTTCACTAAAAATTTAGAACCTTCTCTCGCACCCCTAGAAATGCTCTCTAGCACCCCCGGTTAAGAACCACTGCAGTAGACGATGTAAAAAATTAGAAAAAAGGAATTCAAAGAATTAGTCTTAAGCTTTTAAAACACGTAGACATTCGTGTATACTTATCAAAACATGACTTGCAGGAAACTTGAGGATAACGCAGACATAATGAACACTTCTTCAACTCCACAACAAATTAAGAAGGATGCTTACATGTTTCGAACTAAGTAAATAGTTCGAAATTAAATCCACAAATGCACCATTTAAGAAGCATTTATGAACTGATATGAAAGCATTTATTCAGAAATCCAGTATTATGAATGATAGCATGTGTGAACTGTTCACTGTGACAATCACACCAATGCTCCTCTGCCACACGAGGAATTAATAACTAGTTGGTAAACCATTCTTTTTAATTTATTGTGGCATTGAAGAAGTGTTCATTACACCAATTATCAGAGCATTCAAAGTAAAAGGGTTGAGACAAACAGAACAACAGAAGTGTTTGTGTAAATTAATCACACCATTGAAACAACTTCTATGTTCTCTCAAACGTCATGAGATGACGTCAGTTATGTAAATATATCGCAGTTCGTTACAATTAAGTTAAACTGATGTGTAATTTTATTTTCGTGGGAATCATCGTAAGAAGACTTTTTGCCATGGTTGATCAGAAACTTAATATCGATAAAACAAATATGTTAACTGTTCGTTGCATTGCAGAATAATCGGTTTGGTTGAGAGCACTGCGGTAATTTTTTTGCTACAAGATGGGTAATTAGACTGAGATCTACTGCTTAAAGCCGATCCCAAACGGCTACTAACATCCATGCCAGCAGTGGCGCTCAAACCCACAGATTCTGGTACCAATTATCAACGCCCTAGCTGTTCAGCCCTCACCCGCCGCAGAGGAATCGGAGTGCTCAAATGAAGAGAAGTCTAGCCGAGGTATCCAGGTGATTGAATGTGCCATAAATTCTCATTCCTGGAATTCGAAAAAGATTGTAGGCCCAGTTTCTTGTAGTAGTTGCTCAGAACGATGTATACCAGACAAGTGTTTGTTTAGCTTATAGCTAGCTACCTATGAGCAAGAGCTTTAAGAAATCAATTTAACGGACGTTTAGTGCAAGTAGTCTTAATTCCAGACATCTAGCAGTTTGCTATTTTCTCTCTTCTATGAACAAGAAGCCCAATTAAACTTAAACCATCGAAAGTGGACTCTGAATCGATGTTCCAATTGCTCTTCACGTATGAGTTCATATTCCATTTTCAATCTCATTCAAGTCGAACATTTTTTCAGTAAAACATCGGCCGCTAACGTCATAGAGTGGCAAACTAATCAAGTGGTCAAATTCTGCCATTCTACAAAGATTGCTTACATTCCTGTTGGATAAGGAGTAGTTCCATTTAAAGTGATATTCATGTTTTCTTTTACTTTTCTAGATATGTCATTCTGAATCCTTATAAGTAAAAAGAGAATAAAATATATTATAAGTTGTTTGATGATTCAATAATAATATAGATTGATGTTTTGAATTAAAAAAGTAACGAAAGAAAATAATCATTTATCTTAACCTCTTTGACGTCATTTTGAACAGCCTGTTCAAAGAATCAGAGTTTAGTGTCTAAGTCAGATTCTAACTACACATCTCTTTTGCCTTCTTCCACTATGCGCTGATATGAGCACAAGTAATTTGTTTACAGTTTTACTAATGCCTCATAAAAGACGAGGAAATCGTTGCACTCCCAAAAACCTCTTGGAAGGGTGCAAATAGCACGGGCATCATGTCGCATAGGTCTACAGAGCTCCAAATTATCGACATAGGTACTTTCGATGTTCGGAGGTTTAAAGACGAGACACCATAGCCTCCTGTTTATATCCATAAATGCCGTAGACTTTGAGTTTGTATTCTTGCACATCCTCTGGAGAAGAACATTGTCCAAAAGTAAGATATACAGCACATGAAGAGGCCTGCAAGGTCTCTATATAAGAATCTATCAGAAAATGTGTGAAATGCATTTGTCGCGCTAATTGCATCCCATCAAGAGCCACCAAGGACCATTTTACAATTCCTAATAACTGATCTTCTGAAATTCGCTACCCACAGGGGTCTTGAACAACCTAAGAGGTGGATTGAGAGCTTGCGTGGCTGTAAGGAGTCCATACTGCTTATGAATTATAATGCACCAAGCTTAGTTTTCAATTTTACTCGAATGCAGGCAAAACAAAAGTCGCTTTCTTTTTTTCCCCCTTTGATAATTCCCGCAGTACGTTAATTTGTAACTCATGTTTCCTTTATTTGGAAATGTATTTTATTGCACAAGCATATCAAGTCTCATGACGGACAATTCGCTTAGGAAGTATTCACAGATACATAGATAACACTTAAATTCTGATCATCGGTGCAGATAAGAAAATATTCAGGATCGTGAAAGAAACTTTAATTTAACATTCTACCATTACTATAATTTCATTTCTATCTTGTATCATGTATATTTTTAAACTAGTTGAATACCCGTGCTTCGCTACGGAGTGCATTCAAATTAAATACAACGGTCAATGCATTCAATTAATGCCAAAAAAAATATTCATAAAAAAATCGTAACGGATACTTTTATAGACAAAATAATGTAGAAGAAAATATTCAAATTAATTACAACGGTCAATTTATGCAATTAATTTGTACGTTTAGTATCCATAAAATATACTAATTTGAATTAAATTCTTAAAAAAACTTCCATCTCAATTAGTCTAGTGGTTAAATTTTATCTTTTACTGTATTTCAATATGTTTTTGTCAATTTATTTCTTTGTTATGCACGTGACGAAAAATTAATTTAAAGTATCATAAAAAGAAAAGAAACCACGTGATCAGCATTTAATAAAATAAATTCTAAAAATCAATCTTTAAAAATTCACCAAAAATCAAAAAATTGAAGTAAAGATCCGAAAAAATTTCATTTTAAAGGAATTTTTATGATCTTTCTCGTGATATAAATTTTATAACCTTCAGATTATTATTTTAAATGCAAACTTTAAAGAATGTTACAAAAACAACTTAAAAATTTAATTTTAAAAAAATCTAAGAATAATTTTTCAAAAATCTTTCTTAGTGAACCCCTACGCTATAAGATGAATCGCCATGCAAAATTTCAGCCCTTTAGGTCCAGCGGTTTGGTCTATATGTTATCTGTCAGTCAGTCAGTTACGGAACTGTTTTATACGTATATATAGATTACATGATGCAGCTTCATTACATAAATTTTACCAATTATGTTAAACAGTTAACAATAGTTCAAACATTAATCCAAATTTTTCTCTCGAAATGGAAGTTTTTTAGAAAACGGCAGTATATTTGATTATATTAGTTTATTAAAAATGTTATAAATGTATTCCTTAGTAAATGGTATACTTAGCTTACAATAATTCGATGTAGGTAAGGACCGTATTTATGCAACTTTACGCGTGTGTATGCCTAAAGGATTTGAAAAAATTATCCTTCCGCTGGCCGTTTTAAGATTTGAGTATGAGGTTTAACAGTGTGAAATTTCAGCCTTGAATTCATTAAAGCATGACATCAAACTTATTAGATGCAGTTTGAGAACCATTATATAACATCTGAAATTCCCAAAATTCATTTCATCCATAACAAAAATTTTCTCTCCATGAAAATACATTTATATTAATTTGATTTCTATAAACCTCTTCCATTGACCTGTTCGAAAACATTCAAACACTAAACAACAGCAAAAAAAAAAGTATGCAATATTCTCTTTTTTGAGAAAAAGAAAAATAACCCATTGACAAATTTATTTGCAGCTTTTATTTATAACAGCCACAACTTTAAGAACATTTAAAAATGATACCTTTAATTATTCATAAAAGCTTCTCAGATATTTAAACACGTGTTCATTTTGTTAAACATCGCATTTCATTTATGTGTTGTTCTCATACCTAGGGGACCAATTCAGGCAGTTCCTTTTATTAGAGGCAGTTTTTTTTTTCAGTTGCAAATGTAAGGGGAAACTACTTCTTACTCTGCCTTTCTTTTTAATTGTCGCATTTGTTTTACGACTTCTCACCATTAATTAAGAATTACATTTTGTTTAATGAAATGAAGAAGCAGAGGGAAAGAAAAGAATTTGTTATGAGGTAAAACGGTGGGTAATAAAAACAAACGTACTAGAATTAATGTTATGGCGAATGAAGGTAAATCGATACTTTAATATTTATTTTTAATCAATTACTTGTTCAGAATTTCTCCTTTAATAAAAACAAAAACTGTGATTTCTGCGTTTGTGGCAAAACTTCTATAGCCCCCCCCCCCCCCCCAAAAAAAAAAATAAATAAATAATAATAATAATAATAATAATAATAATAATAATAATAATAAAATTAAGAAGAGGGGAAGAGGGGAATTCAGCCAATTTTCACATTTATTAACAGTAGAAAAACATGACGAAGATATGCTTAACTATTGTCAGCATTTGGAAGCTCTCCATTCTGAATTCAACCAACGGTTTGAAGACATTCTTAAAATAAACATACCCGATTGGTTTTTGGACCCTCTTTCAGGATCAAACTCAGAAGAAGCTGTAAAATTACAAGAACTAATAGAAGTAACAGCAAATGAAGAATTAAAATTTAAATTTAAAAACAGATATCAACAGTTCTGGTTGCAAAAAGAGATACCGACCCTTGATTATGGGCTATGGTGCAAAATTTTTAATAAAGTTTCCTTCATCATATTTAGTGGAACGTGGATTCAGTGCGGTCACAAATCTGTTAACTAAACACAGAAACCGTTTGCAAATTGTTAATTACGGTAATTTAAACAGGTTATTGACTAAAACAGAGCCGAATATAAACAAATTGATTGCTGTGCACCAAGTTCATCCTTCTCATTGGTTTTACTGTTATTTGTAATAGGGTATGCCGAATATGAGACCCCAGCTTACAGGACGTATCAAGTACTGCCGCCTGGCGACTGGAGCGTAAAACAGTAGTTTATTGCATCATTCGTAATCGGTGAGTCAGTCGAGTGTTTTCAAGCGCACACAGAGGTTCAGTATTTTTTTCCTGAATGTGTGCTCATCGACTTGCATCACCATTTTCATTGACTGTTTTCACCTTCAAGGCAAGACTCTTATTAAAACTGTTAGTATTGGATAGGTAGCTATAAATGTGGAGTGTAAACACGCCTGTTTGTTTTTAAGCTAACGTCAATCCTAACCTAAAAAATTCGTTGGCGTGTTCAACAACATGGTTGTGCCCAATATGAGATCCCAAAGCATGCCTAATTTGAGCTAGGGTCTCATATTAGGCATTTTAGTTTTCACTCTCACAGCCTTGTTTTTTCTGAAGCTACAGATGCAGTGAAACCTGGGCGAAATCCACAACCATGTAGCAGTAGTGATAATGTGGAAGGTATTGATCAAACAACAAGTTCAAACCAGTTCTGAGTGACTCCGGAAGAAATAAATCCCTTGCCTACGTTACCTGAGAAAAACACCTTGAAACCAAGTAGGGCCCGTAAAGCCGATATTATCACATCATCGCCCTATAAAAATAAATTGATTGATAGCATTAATAAAAGAACTGCAGCATATTCGAAAAAAACTTTGTTTCCTACAAGAAGAAAAAAGGAATAGGCCTAAAGGATAAGAAATGAAAGGATAAACGAGGAAAAGGAGAACAAGATACGACAGAAAAGGATAATTAAACAATAAAGGGGAAAAGGAAAGGGGTCCCTACAGGAAGGGGGAAAGTAAGAATGGAGGAAAATACAACACTATTAAAAAAACAGAGAAAGAATAAGCCTAAGTATAGCTCTGATGATCTCAGCTCAATTAAAGATGATGAAAAACTTTCTTTCCATGACAGCAGTGATAATAGCATTGATGAAAACGACGCTGAATGCCTTTTTCGTGGTTGTTAATTTTCAGAAGACAAACGAGGAGAGCAGTGGCGTCAATGTAAAAGGTATTTCAGGTGGGGCCATGAACATTGGGGAGCTGACGAAGTTTTCATTTGTGAACAATGTGAAAAGTTTGAATCTATAAACAAAAAGTAAACAAAACCTGTAGTGTAAACCAACTAATTTGTTTAGAATGTCACTTTTCTTTTTCACCTATTAGTGTATATAGGTAACTGTTATCTAATTATTGTGTACAGTTTTGTTTTTTTACGAACTTTTCAGTAATTCTAATTCATTTTTAGAGTTGCAGAATGGGGGTCTTATATTAGGACTACTTTTTTCAGACCCCCAAAAATGAACACTTGTGTTTATGATTTCATACAAGAAAATTGTAAGGTTATTTTCATTTTCTGCCATTGCTATATGTAGTAAAATATATGCATTAAAAGGATATCAAGTTGGTACTATAATCCCTCACTTACTTTCCTAGTTATATCTATACTAATATATAAAGAGAGAGAGAGGATTTTGTATGTAGAGGGTAATCTCCGGAACCACTGCACCTATTTGAAAAATTCTTTTACTAATTGAAAGGTACATTATTCCAGATGGACATAGGCTATATATTATGTATACCTGATCAGTAGAAAGAAAGTTAGGGGCCTAAATGTTGAGCTGATGCTTCACCTTTACAACTTTTCCTTTGTCTCATTTTTAACATTTGAATTTTCTTTGTCAACCATAGTCAAGTAACCATAGCAACACATCAAACTACATTTCCATTTATTATCAGTAAAATATTTAATATTTTAAAGATTCAAGTGGAGGAGGTATTGAAAAATACAAAAAGGATTTTTGAAATTGGCAGCGTTTAAGGGTTTATTAAAGAAAATTACATTTGGAACTACGCTTTTTATGGGACATTTAGGGTAAAAATATTTACAATTTATTGGCTATCAACTGGAAATTTATTGGTATAATACTACAGAACTTTATTTATAAACTTTATGTTTTTGAATTTATGTACAATTTTATGCACAATTTGCGTAAATCGAACTTGAATTATTGAACTTTATTTAAAAATCAGTGTGTTTAATTGAAACTGTGAAATTTATTGATTATTTCGAATAGGTCTATGTTTGTACCTTTATAAGTGAAAATGTATTGCTTCAAGTGAGCTGAAATTTTATATAGATATAGTTGATAGTTCAGATTAAAACATTGGCATATTATTTTTTGAAAATCGGGCCCCAGAGTTTTTTAATTAATGTTTTAAGGATTTAGCCCCTAAAAGTTGCTCATTTCGACAGCTTCCGCGGCTGTCCTCGCTGATAGCGAGACAATGGGGCCGAATGATACCAAAATCGGCACGCGGGGGGCCCCGGATACGATTCAGTGCCTGGCGTAGCCGGATTTTGAATTTTGAATTTTAAAAAAGTTATTAAATTTTTTGTGCCATTTTTGGTGGGTTTTTTTTTATTATTATTATTTATTTTTTTTGGTGGACTCTGTAGTGGATAGGCTATTGGACCAAATCGTATCAAAATCGGCATGCGGGTGGCCCCGGACACAATTCATTGCATGACGTTACAGTTTCTAATAAAAATTTCTTTTGCCATCACCATCAATAAATCCCAAGGACAAACATACATTGGAATATATTGGACTTGACTTACGGGAAGATTGGTTTACTCATGGACAATTACATGTTGGTCTTTCTAGGTCAGGAAATGCGGAGAATCAATTTGTTTTAAAACCTCAGAAAAACGAAAAATGTGGTATACCATAAAGTTTTCAAACAAATTATACCTTCCTAATATCTACTTAAGATCGATAATTGTTCAACCCGGACAAAGTTGGGACGGTGTATGAAAATAAAAAGGGGTCTCATATTCGGCATACTTACCCTATTTACTAAACTATTATTATCCTTTGTTATCTTAATTTTCCGTGTGTAATGCGAATGTAACTATGGTTGATTTTAATAAATAATTTTATAATTTTAAGCTTCAAGGTGTCTTATTTACAACAACATATTTCTTTACTATGTTCTATATAGGTAGAAAGACATATACATAAAAGGCCGAAAATGTGTCATTGTATGTCTGTTTACTCGCATAGGAAGGTAAATTTCCAGGGGGGCGGTGAGTAATTTTTTCTTTGAAAAGGGGACGGTATACCAAATAAGTTTGGGAGCCCCTGCTGTAAAACATTCAATGGGAAGTGGAAAAATTAGTACACCGTCCAGTTGCATTAATGTGACCACCTGTCAAATGCCAGAATAACCCCCTTCTGCAGCTCGGACCGCTGCGAGACAGGCAGAAGAGAGTCACAGGGTACTCACAGGGATGTGGAGTCATGCCGACTCCAGTACCGTGGACAGCTGCCCTAGGTTGCGAGATTGAGGATCCATGGCACGAAAAATATTATCGAGGTGTTCCCACATATTCTGGATTGGGTTAAAGTCCAGGGAAATTGGGAGCCAGGGGAGAACGGTAGACGCATCCTGGTGCTCTTCGAACCACGCCACACGTACACTGCGAGCTGTATGACATGTCGCATTCTCCTTCTGGAAGATGCCATCGTGCTGAGGAAAAAACAATCCACATGTACGGGTGGAGATGGTCCACAAGGACAGATGCATACTTCCGTTGATTCATCGTGCTTTTCACAATGATGAGTGCACCCAGGGAATACCACGAAACATTCCCCAGACCAAAATTCTGCCTCCTCCAGCTTGGACCCTTCCGGCAATTGTAGCAGGGTGTTTGCTTTCTGACGTTTTACGCCGAATTCGCCAACTGTCCGAGGGAGTATAAAACGTGATTTATCAGAAAAAGCCACCTGTCACCACTCAGTGGACGTCCAACTGTGGTACTGGCGTGCAAATCCCAACCTTCGTCGCTGATGAACAGGCGTCAGCGTAGGTGCATTAACCAGTCGTTTGCTGCAGAGTCCTATACGCAGCGACGTTCGCTGAACTGTCGTTGAGGATACACTTTTGATAGCCCCTTGGTTCATCTGGGTGGTCTATTGGTAAACGGGTTGCCGGTCTATACGCCCGAACGCGTCTCCGTAGCCGTTGTTCACCTCTGTCATCTATGGCTCGTGGTGCACCACACTTTCCATGTCGTTGATTTTGGATAGTGCCATTTCAACCATGCACGGTACACCACGCGAAAAGTTCTCAAAATTAGTCGTTTTGGAAATGCTGCCACCCGTGGTCCGGAAGCCAATGAACATGGGCGTCAGATAAATCGCTCCGTTTCTACATTGCTCCAACGATTGGAATGTTATCTTCTTCCCTCCGAAACCTTTTATATACCCTCCACTGCAAAGTGCTGCCACGTGCCTTCTGCGATTGGTTATTTCGCACCGACGTCGAAAGTAGGCGGTGGTCATATTAATGTGACGAGACTCAGTAGGTGTGCTTTAAATTCAGATGACAAGCATACAACAGCAAAACAGAGCATATTAAAATAAGATGTGAGATAACAAATTTAGTTTTGTACTGCACTTGGGAATTATACTTCTAGATACACGTTGCATATAAACATAATAATAAGAATTTGTTTTAAATGAATTGCTTTCGATAATCACAAAGGAAGATTTCTAAACCAGAAACATAAATATCCGATCAAAATTATGGCTTCCGGCCGAACGGAACATAACATTGCCTTACCGAGATATTGATCGCCAAAACAGGGATAAATCTAAAATGCACAAAACATTCGCACTGGGCGGTAATCAGCCAACTCTGTGCCAAATGTTTGCGCACAAAGCGTAAAACAGCCGATTTCCAAAGAAATCTTTCAATTTTCTGAAAATATTGCTTTTGGAACAAGGTTTAAAGTGTTTTTAAAATTAATTTGACGTTATCCGGTATAGATTTCAACAGGTTTCAAGAGTTAATAAATATTGGCTTTGAACTTAAAAAATCTTGGAAACTTTCCTCTATGTACGTTAACATGGGGAGCGGATAGTTCTGGTCTCCGATTTTCAAAATGACATCACACTCCTATGGCGTACAGATATATCATGTCTAAGTTACGCCGTATGATGTTCCACCATTCCAAAATGGATATTTAAGTGTTGAACATTGCCTTTTACTGGATTATAAGTTCGATTGCACAATAGTTCTAAAAAAAGGTATTGCATGCATTTTAAAGGACATGGACATGGACAAAAAGTTTTCGTGAGGTTCTAAATAGGGCTAAGAAAGCCCTTTACCCTCGGTATGGTTATGGGAAGCACTGAAGTTTTTCCCGCGTGGTCCAAGAAGAAATTAATTAAGTTACTTCGCTACTCCTAGTAAACATCGCTACTCGCTCTTGTTGGATTTCTGTTTGAACACCCTTCTCAGTACTTTGAAACTTATCTTGACCATCCTGATATGTCATTTTATTTTTATTTATTTATTTATTTTCAACAATTTTCTCCCAAAACCCCCCTCTAACTATCTTAATATTTTCTCTTAACCTCTAATTATAAGTTAATTTAAGCTAACTTTTTTAAAAATTAATTAATTTATTTATTATTATTGATATTATTAATATTTTTTTATTATTATTATTTATTTACATTATCAAATCTGCTACAATCTTGCGAACGGTAACTGTTGAGACTCTAATTTTCTTCAACAGAGAGCAGCACGTTTTCTTTATTTTTATTTTTGAGAATATATTTTGAAAATTTTTATTTTGATGAATTTGTATTACAAAGGTTAAAAAAGATCAAGCTTAACTATTGGTTGAGAGCAAAATGTGTCCCGCAACCTGGTTGATTGACGAAACAGGGTCCAGGAGCTTAGCAGAAGATATTATCAGAGAGGACGGCTCACAAATTGACCATGAGGATTCGCAGAGAGGCATATAACACCAACGAGACGACACACTTCCTTTGTGAAAAAAGCGTAAGAGGATATGACTGCATATAATTAGGAAAAAAAGGGGGGTGTAAATTAAGCGGTCTAGAAGGAATTTAAGGAAAATGGAATGACATAAGAAAAAAAAATTTAATTATGGGAAAGAAGAGTTCGGAGTTATCCCAGTGTCAAGCACTAGAGTCGCTCTAGGTCTGCGATAAATTCTCTATTGTCATAATCGGGAAGATTGGCAATTACATTTTAAAGGAAAATAATTCAACAATTACAGCAGGAAAGACTTAACACGTCGTGAAAAAAATTAATTGCTATATTCCTAGAGTTCACAAGAAAAAAACTGTGTCTGGAATAATTGTGGTTCTGAGTTATAACTCACGAAAAAATATATATAATATAAAACTTCACAATTCTCTAAACTGCCGTGTTTGTAGAGAGCTGAAAATTACAGAACGACGGATTGTTAAATGCAAAAGACGGTGAAGAATTTTTCAAAATACACAAGATAAAAATAGAGAGATAGCCAAAAGAAAAACCTTTCTGACACGGTTTTTTATATAGCCAAATTCCGCCATCAGAAAACTTGTAGCCCCGTTTAGAATAATGGAGCTCAAATTTTATCTTTTCGTTTTTGGGATAAAGCTCTTTTTCTTAGAGGATATCGACTTAATAGGTTGATATTAAGGTATCTAAGTGCTTGTTAATTTCTTTACTCTCTTCTTGAGTCTGCCATATCTATCTACACTTTTTCTTCGTGTAAACGCCTAAAGTTATACACTTACCTTTCACTAAATATCTGTGATCACAGAACTCTACAAAATTTTACCGACTAACGTGTTCACACAGTCGATGTAATTTCTTTTCTTTAACAATGATTCATAGAAATAATAAGCTTAAAAATCATGATAAGTCATAATTACCGAATCCCTCACATCGCTCCAAATGATCGTCTCGATCCAAATGGATCAATCAATCACTGGAATATGAACAAGGTTTAACAACCGGCGTATATGAGATGGATTAATCGAGTTGGCAACAGGTATCAGTTCCTTTAGTTTACAAATAGCAACATATCAACAGCAATATGACTATTATTTCGGACGCTGATTTTATTAATAATATTATGACTTTTGAAGCCAATTACGACAGGAAACTGGTCCTCGCTGCATTCCGGGAAGCCCTACCTGCCATCCGTAGTGCTTCACACCCCATCGATAGAGTTTTTCATCTTTATGAAAAACTGGTCATGCTTTCGTCTGCACAGGATTAATTTCCTGCTCTTCTAATTCGTTATTTGGTTCATCCAAAATTTTTATGGGCCTTTTCCAAATTTACTTTCCCAGTTTATTTTTTCTAATAAAAATTTCCTTGCTCCTGTCCTCTTTTTGGACTCACGTCAGGTTGACCCTTTTTCTTTCCCAGCCAGACTTACAATTTCTTAATTTCCCGTTAATTTTGATATTTTTAACTATCACTATTCGTTTCACTTTTCATTTTCCTCTACACGGAAGATCTCGTTTTTGGTTCTTCTCCCCGTCGATAGATGGCGGCAGTATGTTATCCAAACTGCACCTACTGTATTTTTGTAATATTATCAATACAAATAGGTGCTCTGGACTCTTATCATCGTCAATGTACAATGTCGTTGTCGTTTTGCCACTGTTTATCATGTGGTAACGGTTTTTTCACTGCTCATGGGATTCACTTTCATTTCTATGGGATCATGCTTCAACATGGACAGTTATCTGTTCCATGCTGATTCGAGTGTGTTCTCCCCCTTCCCCTCTTTAGGTTGTCTCGGCACATTTTATTTCAGAAACCCAATATGATTAATTTTCTCCTTTCCGATAGAGGTTTAAAGCTTCAACTGATTTCATCGGTTTTAGCTAGGTCCCTCACGCAACGAACTACCTTGACCTTGACCTTGAGCAATATGATTACAACATTTAAATGTAATAAAAGGTCCATATTTTTGACACCACTATAGACTGTTGTCAAAAATATGGGTAAGATTTTTATAAATATTATGTTCATAATTAATAATTTGACATAGTTTTATTTTTCATTATTATTTTCATGATATCTGTTGAAAGTATAATTTTTTGATTGGCTGTAGATATTCTAGTATAATTTTGTACGTGTAGTGTAAACTCGCGCCGGGAAATTCATAAACATCCCCACATGGAGAAATTTTGTCAATAGCTTAATATACCAGACTGCTATCGTAAGAACTTTATCTTTCATATAGCTATAATTAAAATAAAGATTATAAATTATGTATCAGGGTGTCTTAAAGTAGAACCCCGTGGAAGATAACTTTTGTCAGATATATTGTTATCAAACGATATTTAATATCTTACACTCTGCAGCATTAGGTTCAATGTTTTTTGAACAAATAGCTTGAATTTGTGTCAGTCTAAAGGAATGCACATTAAAAAAACTGTTTTAAAGATGAGCAGGCATTAAAATTACGCGATGCTTCATTTCAACTCTGAAAATATTTTATGAAAAATAATTTTAAACGGGTTTTTAGTGGATTACTTACAGACAACTAGTTGGATTGTACACATCTAGAAAATACTTTTGAAAAATAAAATTTGATTATTTAATTATGTTTATTTTTTTATCTCTCTTAAAAATGGGAAAAATATGGAAAAATACTCATGGTCTATTCTTAAAACTAACTCATTTATTTTTTTCAAAAAATGACAATTATCTAAAACTCAAAACATACCTTGAGTTTAAATAAGTCTAATGTTTAATATGTAATATTATATCTAAAATGTAGGTTTATTCAGGGAAATAGAATAACAGACCTTAAGTTAGTAAATAAAAATCCTTCTACCATGCAGAATGGCATGGAGGGATATGAGATAAAATTTTAATTTATTGACTTCCTTTTAGGCTGCTTTCTATGGGATCAAGGTTGAAAAAGTTCATGATTTTTTTTTTCCTTTTAAATATAGGATCCCATATTTTTTTCTATCAGACATTCTGAGATGATTATTACAATTATGAGTGATGTCTAAAAGTTATGTGAATCAAAGTTAGTGTTTTAGTTGGAGATAACTGTTTGGGCTCAAAAAGATAGAAAATTGGTTTTTCTGAAGTTAATGTTTTGAACACTTTTATCTTAATATTAACCCTGATACTATTTAAAACTCCTGTTACCAATAATTTTTTTTTAATGTACTTCATCATCTATTTATATTATTGCTCAAAGTAGTTTGCAGTTGGTTTGTTATTTGATATGAATCTTAAAACATATTAATTCATCAAATGCTAGAATTTTTGGTGACATTCTTGTGACCAAGTTGTATTGCCAAACCTATAAAGTGTTAATATTAAGGAATTATCTAGCAAAATAAAATTTGAAAATATGCCTATATAAGAATGCTATCCATTCGAAATAGAACATTTCATGCCATGAGATAACTTCAGATAATTTTCATAGCGTGAAATATAACATAATAATTTCAAAATTTATTGTTGTACTAAAATGTAGGCTATTGAATTATTAATTTTCTATGCAGTTTCTTACTGTAGGAAAAATGTGCAAAAAACAAACAATTACTGTCTTGTTTCCCCAAAGCATGACAGAATATCTACCTGACTTGCACACTTGATGAATTATCCCAGAACTCTGACTATGTTCAAAATATTGTGTTTGTTTTTTAGCATGTCTTAAAAATTTAAATAACTAAAGTGATAAAATGTATAAAGATTTAAAAATAGTGCTTTTGCTTTTAAAGATGAAAAATTTTAAGTTAATTCATTGTAAATTTTTAGTTAAATTAATTTAACTAAAAAATTATAGTTAAAAATTTAATTCTTATTGAAATCAAAAGTTTCTTTTTTTCTTCCCCTTAGGAAAGCCAAGAGGATTAAGAACTGCTCGCAAGCATAGAAATCACAGGCATGATCAGCGATGGCATGACAATGATTATAAAAAGGCTCATTTAGGAACATGATACAAAGCTAATCCCTTTGGAGGTGCATCTCACGCTAAAGGAATAGTTCTTGAAAAAGTGTAAGTTTGCAACTGGAAAAACCATTTATTTGCTCCTTTATAGTTGAGAAACTTTATATTTTTACTTCATATCGTATATTTGGCTGTATAAATGAAAATGTAATATTTTATGTTTATATGCATATATTCTTTAATTGTTGTAAAAGGCATTGTTATAAAAAAGTATACCAGTATATGAAAAATAGAGATTCATATGTATTGAATATTGCTGTGCAATATCATTTTAAAGATAGAATATTGACTTATAAAGTAGTTAAAAGTGTCAGAGAAATTATATACTTGATTGCATTTGTTATACTCTATACCAGCTGTGCTCAACCTTTTTTTTTCTTGGGCCACATCATATGTTTGCAATGTTATGCAAGCCCCGGCATAGAACACTATACCTCCAAATATAGTAATGTAAAAAACAAAACTCAAAACCTAAATGTATTCAAGTGTTTATTAAAAAATAAGTATAATTTTTTATGTTTAGACAAACTTTTGACTATTTAAGTCAGATTTACATCATCTAGGTGAAAATCAGTAAAGCCTATAACTGTATAATTCTTCACATATTTAATTATGAAATAGGATGATTAAGAAAAATACAATGATGAGAACAATGTGAGCAGCAGGTGGACACATTTTAGTACAGTCTTGTATTTTTCAGGCACTAATTTCCAAAACTCAGTGTACTGCTTTCCAAGTGTCTTTTCTTTAACAATAACTTCCAGATTGGTATCGTTTTTGAACTCTAATAAAGTAGCTACCTGATAATGAGTGTCATTCTTTCAGGCCACACATAACAGCTTGGCAAGCCTCATGTGGCCCATGGGCTGCAAGTTGAGTATGCCTACTCTATATGTTTACTTTGACATTCAATTCATATGAAGAAAAAAAAAATCCTCACATTTTGATAGATGATGGAGCACTGGATCTATGGGCAGTTATTCTGTACTTCGCCTAGATAAGATGACAGCATAAATAGTTTTGAGATTGTTCTGAAATACTGTTTAACCCTCAAACCGGCCCATGAATTTGTTGCCACTATCAGGACTATCGGTCAAATTGACCCCCAAGCCTAAAAAGCTGTTATTTTTCCGTTATTACGATGGAACTGCATGTTGATATTGTGCACAGGGTTGTTTGATTTATATTAGTGATGAATAGTGAGGGATAAAATCATCTACACTTATTTATTCAATTTATTTAATTTTTTTTTATCTGGTATCTACATCATCAAATCATAGGGCTCTTAAAAGAATTGCACAATGTTTCTCAGACATAACTGCTCGAAAAATTAGCCTGCCGGTGATTGAGGTAGAGAAGAGTGATGTCAAGGCTTCACAGGATACTTTAAAAATCACACAGAACACTGAAATCCCTATCAGGATCAGTAGGCCTATTATTGCTCAGTGGCAATAACAGGCCTACCCAGGGCCTTTTTATCGCATGGGCAAATCGGGACTTTGCCCAGGGCCCCCTGATACTAGGGGGGCCCCAAAACCCCCTTGGTGTATGCACCTAGTACTTCTAATAGTATGTATTTTTATAAATGTCCGTAAGGGGGGCCCCCAAATAGCATATGCCCCGGGGCCCCCAGCGTTCATAATCGGGCCCTGGGCCTACCGGTCATTTTGACCGCTATAGGGTAGGTGGGGGCAAAGGTTCGCACATACATTTTAAAATGACCGGGAAGAGTTTTAGGAAGAATAGGGTAGGCAGTGTATTCCTCTACTTCCAGTCAGTTGCCTCGTAAAAAATGTTGGAGTTCAGACCCCCTCTTGCAGAGAAAATGAGGTAAGTTTATTTTCGTCTCTTTTAATGTCATTTTTTGCAACTTTTGAGTAATTTTGAGCATCACTCAAACACACGAACTGTTTTGGGCTTATTTTCGCATGTTAGGGTGGTAAATAACCTTTCAAATCCTACCTTAAGTTTTGGGTTAACTCAAATACAGTGGCCCCCATTCTGCAGAAACAGAACCAGCACGAAATGGGGTAAAGGTTCGCAGTGCAAACCTTTGCCGCTCTAACTATTAACATTTCTTTCATGTCCCCTTTTCATCAGGAATCCTTATTAACAACGTCTTTTATTATTAATGGGAATTCACATTTTTGTAATTTGAAAAAAATTATGGTTTTTGATAAAAACTGCCTGTTTTTATCAGAAAATTTTTTGTAAAATGCTTGAAAATCCATAAATTAAAAATAAAATAAATTAGTACAACACAAAAATAAAATAGCTCTGAACAAAGACCTATTTTACAAGATAAAGGAATTAAATATTGTTACAAGACATTATAAGCTTCGAAGGTCTGGTTAGGGAAAAAAAAACTCTAAATGAGTAATTTCCAGATTTGCAAGTCTTTGAAATGCTCCTTGCGTCACAATTTTTTGACGAAATTTTATAAAATTTATTACAAAGACTCCTCTTATACATTAAAATAAAGTTATGTATCCATTTCAGGTTTAGACATCATTCAGATTATCAAAGTTTAACTTAAGCATGGAAAATTGCAAAAATTTCACGAGAATTCAGAGTACAAGCATAAAAATATTTCCTAAAAATTAATTATTCAACGAAAGCACAAATCAAAACATATCCCTGATCAAAATGTATAAGCAATCTAAATGCAAAATTAAGGATAAGGTTAAAAATTGGATCGCAAGGAGCATTTTAAAAAACATAATAAAAATTTCAATTTTTTAAATATAAAAAATAAAATTTAAATATTTATAAAATTTTATAAGGTGTTTGAAATAGTTTTACTTTAATGAATATTTATGCCCAATTTCATATCTCTGAGGTAAAAATTTCAAAAATTGCTTTGTAATGTCCCCCATCCCCTTAATTTGCTTAATTTTTACGGGTTTTAAAAGAATGAGTAAAGCCTAAGATATAATATAACGATAGTGTTAATAGTTGATATTTTAATTGGAAGTTCTTTAGTTTAAGAAAAAAATTATTGAGATTAACCCCTTTTCATTTTGTGAATTTCTTTGTTAGATTCAACTTTCTGTGTTAATAGTTGATATTTCATTTTGAAGTTATTTAGTTTAAGAAAAAATTTATTGAGATTAACCTGTTAAATTTGTGATTTTCTATATATGTAACACCTTTAAAAAGATAACAAAATGTGAAATAAAATTATTTAGACAACTCTTTTTGTGATTTTCGATGCCTATCCAGTAAGAAACCAACAAGTGTTGTAAAGGTTTGCAGTGCGAACCTTTGCCCCACCGATTGGGGCAAAGGTTCGCAAACAGGTCTTTTGGTAATATTAAAAATTCGGTGACTAAATATTTCGGGAAAAAATTCATTATTTATAGAAGGTAGAGGGGATACCCAACTACAATACAAGTGACTTTTTGGGGCGATAGGATCTAACGGAGGCCCGTAAGAAACCCAAAACTCAAAACTGCAAACCTTTGCCCCCACCTACCCTACTTTTACAAAATTGAAACTTACTGGCAAATGGCGAGCATTTGTGAAACCCTGATGTGCTCTCCCTGATGTCCAGGAACTGACTGAGGATGTCAAAGCCAGCCAAGCATTCACGCCTCTCCCCACTCCTGCCCCACCCCTTAGTTCCACCGCTGCCGGTCATAATGACCGGTGGGCCGGTCATAATGACCGGTGGGCCGGTTTGAGGGTTAAATATAGAAATGTTTCTTCATTAGTTCTTTATATCCCTTCAAAGTAGTATTCTAAATGACTGCTGTAATATCTATCAGTCATTTAGAATTTTAATTATTTAGTATTGGTTTAATATGCAATAGCAAACCCTTTATTATTTTTGCCATAAGCAGAATTTCAATGAAATTTTCTATTTTTTCTTACAATTTGAAAATTTTTGTTGCAATGAACAATCATTAACATTCTGTGCTTTTCATAAAATTAAAATGGAATATTTAATATTAACTTCAGTACTTTGTTCTTTTATTTCTCTTTAAGGAATATTACTGCCATGTGTCCTTAATCTATATTTGACTGCCTATTGAATTACACATTTATACATTTCTGTATATATTTTGAAATGTATGAGTGACCTTAAAAGAATATTATTTCAGTTATGCCTCCAGTTTTCTTGATATTTGTTGACTTTTAGCTTTCTGTAATAAAAGAAAGATGCATCTCAAAATATCACTATCAAAATTTCTGACATTAAAAAAATTGATGAAAACATCAAAAACAGAACTTCAATTATTGAATAAACGAAGCTGAATCTAAACAATATTTTTAATATATGCAAATGTTACATTTTGAACTTTATTTACAAATAAATTACAGAAAAAAAAAGCTGTCTCAAACATATATTAAATGAACATTCAACTTACATTTATATGATTGAATCATTCTTCAGAATACTTTTGAAAATTTTATCAGGTATGCTATGCTGTTTACCAGATGCTACAAATGTTCTGGCTTTATTCCAAAGCAGCTTTGTTCAATGTGATCCTTCAGTTTTGTTGCACTTAAAAATTGTTCATTTGCATATGCATTGTAGCTAACTTACCCCAAAAGTTCTCCATTTGTTCTCATCAAAGAAGATGGTGGGAATAATTTGCCTTTCCACTGAATATGATATAAGCCCAGTGCAATCAAGTTAGTTCTTGATGCTATTTAAATTGGGACACAGGACACATTTTCTTAAGCACATTGTTACTGTTTTGTGTAATTCAATGATGAACTGTATCCTTCAATATGCTACAACCTACACTCTGTGAAACTTGACGCTAGAACAAATTTTCGAATGGTACCAGACAAATAGTGGCACAATCATCTTTTTAAATTGTTTTTCTAGTTATTGCAGACTATTTCTTGGGTGCAAAATGACCATTTTTTGATAAAATCTTGGTCTCCAGATTTCAGTCACCTCCTCATCAGAAAGATGTGAATTTTTCGGCTTATTTAAAAAGAATGAAATATATCAATTTTGTTCCTTTTATAAAATTCTTTGTTCACATTACAAAGAAATTTTAATTTGCCAAGCTAATTATCATAAAGACTCACATGCATATTTGTTTTTAAACTTGTGAATACTTTGCATATTACATATTAATTTTATGCAATCAGTGATGTAAGGATTCTAAAAGTTTTGTCAAGTGACATCTGTTTACCTACAAACTTGGGTTTCCAGATAAAAATTTTAAAGTCTCCACTTTAGTGATGCATCATTTTTTCTTTATATGGGAATTTCATATGGTTTGAAGGTTGTTTTAATCTCTTAAACTGTAACTTCAATCTATAGGTTTTTTTTTCTCTATTACTGATACTAAATTTATCTTTTGACACACTCACAGTCAAACTTTTCTTGTTAATAATTATTGCTTAGTCAACCAATCTATTAAAACAGATTAAAGAATATATCATTTGGTATCTTAATTTATGAACTTAATATATTTTTGTCTTTGAGTTCATTTTTAAAAGCTCTTTGATTATGTGTTAAAAAATTATGATTGCAAATTCTGGCTATTTTATTTATTTATTTATTTATTTTTTTTTTTTGGCTAAATTATTCTGGCTAAATTATTGTAATTTGCTGTAATATAGCACACTCAAAGTTGAAATGGGATTGTTATAAACTATACATATCTTACCTATAGGCATGAATGCCTAAGGATGATTAATACTAATATATTGTTTTTCACTAAGATATTTGGTATATTTAAAGGATTTATCTGAGGGGAAATTGACTCCTGGTTAATTAACTAAATGGCCAAAAAGGGAAAATTCTTATTTCCCTTTTCATGGGTATATTTCAATAAATATTATTAAAACTACTAATTCATCTCTGCTAGTATGCTTGCTCTTTACCCCCCCCCCCCCATTTTTTCCCACTGAAATATATTAAATATGTTTTTAAATAAGATACCATTGTTCAAACATTTAAATTTTAAGAATTATTTTCAATAACTTATTTATCTACTGCAGAGTTAAAATTATGGTAAAAAAATATTCAGATTGTCAAATTTTCATTTTTCTTATAGTGGTGTTGAAGCTAAACAGCCTAACTCTGCTATCAGGAAATGTGTTTGTGTCCAGCTTATAAAGAATGGGAAGAAAATTACTGCTTTTGTCCCCAGAGATGGTTGCTTAAATTTTATTGAAGTAAGTACTTTTATATTCGTCTAATATGGTTATTTACCAACGATTCAGATAAAAACTCAGTTATGTGCCTCTCATGTTTCAAAAGATGACTATCATTCTAAACTAACTAATCAATCTCATTCAAAATTCTGTTTGGATATCCTTGTGACTGAAGTGTAACATATTACCTCATTTTAAATTTAGGATTGGTATGTTGAATGTGTTGTAAAATTTTTATAATGTGGCATATTTCTATTTTTCTACAGTCTGATCTTACATTTGGTAATATTTGTGGTTATATGTGTACAAAATCCACATTACTGGCTTAACCATGAAAAGAAAACACTGTTCTGCAGTTAAAATATTCACTATATTGCTTACTTTCAATTATAAATGTGTGTTGTTGTCAATACATTATTATTTGTCTTAGTGTATTTCTAATTTAATTTAGAGTTCAGTCACTCTCTGAAAATATAGGAATCATATTGATTGGTTACCATGAAAGCTGTCAAAGTTTTAGCAATAATAATCAACAGAATTTTTAAAAATTTAATTATTTTTATATTTTGTGCAAATTCAATAAATTTAGGTTTCAATTTTTTCATGTTTCATAATTCTTATGTCCTAATCTTATATTATTTCATTTATTGAAGGTAATAATTATGTCTTCCTTTTGTATATTGTAAAATATTTAATATATTAGGTATAACAGCGTTAATATTAATTTTTAGGTATCAAAAGTAAGGAGTCCTTAAGGACATTTTAAGAATCTACAATAGCATTTTTAATGACTTCTAAAATTATTTAAAATACATTTGTTTTTTGGTTAAAAATACATGAATATTAGGATTACTTACTTACACACACAGAGAGAACCTTGAGATAATTTCCTAATTAAGTATTAACTTCATAAATTCAAAATATTACAAATTCTTTTTTGAAATTACTTTTACAGATTGCAAACTATTTGGTTTTCCCCACTTTAATTATGTATAAAACAGTTCCATGACTGAATGACAGATAATGCACAGACTAAACTGCTGGACCTAAAGAGCAATTTTGCAAGACGATTCTTCTTATAGTATAGGGGTGCACTAAGAACGATTTTTGAAAAATTCTTCTTAAATTATTTAAAACTAAATTTTTAAGCCATTTTTGTAATATTTTTTAAAGTTTGCCTGTAAAATAATAATCTGAGGGTTATAAAATTTATATCACAAGAAAGAAAATAAAAATTCCTTTAAAATGAAATCTTTTTCGAATCTTTACCTCTATTTTAAAGTTTTTTGGTGAATTTTTAAAGATTAATTTTTAGAATTTAATTTATTAAATGCTGATCACAAGATTTCTTTTCTTTTTCTCATATTTTAAATTAATTTTGTGTGACGTGCATAACAACAAAATAAATTGATAAAAAAAAATTAAAATATAGCAAAAGATAAAATTTAATCACTAGACTAATTGAGATAGAATTTTTTTAAGAATTTAATTAAAATTAGTGACTACCATGCATTCATTGACATGTTGCTAAAGTCCTTTGATGGGGAAGAAATTGTCTACAAGTCGATAGACACTGTCTGTACTTCAGATGATGCCGTTAACTATCCGTTAGAGTTTTTAAATTCCCTTAAACCAGCAGGTCTTCCATACCATAAGCTCTCTTTGCTGTAGGATAAACCTGTAATGCTTCTTTGGAATTTAAAACCACTGAAATTGTGTAATGGCACTAGACTACAAATCAAAGCCCTGCATAAAAATTTAATCAAAGCCATTATTTTAACTGGGTGTGCTCAAGGAGAAAAAGTGTTCGTGCCATGCATTCCTCTAATACCCCATGACCTTCCCTTTGACTTTAAGAGACTGCAATTTCCCACAAATTATGCTTTGCCATGATGATAAATAAGTCTTAAGGCCAAACTTTAAAATACGCTGACGTAGATTTAAGAGAAAATTGTTTCTCCCATGGTCAGTTTCACTTAGCTTGCTCACATGCAAGTGTGCGGACGATCCTGGTAATATTAGTTCTGGCCATTGACGAAAAAAATATTGGATATAAGGAAATCCTCTAAAAAGCAATTTCATTATTTTTTCATTGTAATTATCCTAAATTGTACTCTGTAGTGAAGCACGGGTATTCAGCTAGTTTGTATACATATAATGGTCTTTCAAGCATTATATTTTGGAGTAGAAGGTTTATTTGCAGTGTATTGTAATGTTAATTTTGGGTTATTTTTTTTATTTAAATTATTTTATCACATAATTATGAGAGGCATGGATACAAATATGCTAAATTTGCAAAATTCCAACAAGGTACCATAGAAATTTCAAATTCTTTTCGATTTGAAGTTTCTGTTGGGTTTTTTTATGTTGTTCCTTAAATTAAAATTCAAAAATTTTGAAAATTATAAAGCTATAATTTCTTTTAAAATGCAAAGGGTTTCAGTAAAAAGTTAGCATCAAAAACTAATAAGTCACATAAACAAGTTATTCTTTCTTATTAGGCATGCTTTATTTCCTTTATTTTTATGCGAATATCACAAAAATAAAGGCTCAAGTGTAGCCTGCCTGGTGCATCTGGGAAAGCACAGAATGGCCAAATATCTAGTTCCTCTTTCTGAAGAACGGACTTTGGCTCCATATTTGTTTGATCTTAATGAGCAATGTCTTTCACACTTGATTGATTTCTGAGAAAATTCATAGAAATTCAGTCTGAAAACAGGTAGTAAACATGCTGAATGTTCATTTATTTAACATCTCTATAGGTGTATTATCAGAGAGATACCTTTAGTAATATTGTTAGGGGTATATGAATTTTGCACGCAAAAAATTATATAAAATTTTGCATTTATTTAAAAATCACAATTTTACTTACTTGGTTAAGTAAGTATGTATCAAAATTCTTAGGTAAAAGGTAACATTGTAGTAGTCTCCACATTCTCTTCCTTAAGTCTAGCAATAAGTAATAAGCAAATTTCGAGAGTGAGATCTCTCAGTTAAAGACCATGGATGGTCTTAGATAAGCAATTATGGTAATAAATTATTACTATTATTATCTAATTTTGCTTAAAAAGCCATTTATCACCAAGTTTTCATCAAAAAGTAGTAAAGTAATTTTCCCATTTATTCGCTCATATCGACAAATTTCGCATTTATTCGTATCAATTTTATAAATGTGAAAATTGCGTATCCCTAAGTATTGTACAGAAATATGTTGCTCTAAGCATTTTGATTATATATATATAATTTGTTAACATTTTTGTGATATTGTGGGACATATATATATATGTGTGTATTTATATGTATATTTCAGGAAAATGATGATGTTTTAGTTGCTGGTTTTGGCAGAAAAGGTCATGCAGTTGGAGATATTCCAGGTGTCCGATTCAAAGTTGTTAAAGTAGCAAATGTTTCATTATTAGCTTTGTATAAAGAAAAGAAGGAACATCCGAGATCTTAATTTAATAATAAAAAAATTTAACTTTTTGTAAATATGTTTTTTGTGTTTGTGTGTATTGTAGGTGTGCATTTTGAAAGGAAATAATTTTCTTGCGGTCATAAAATTATGAGATTAGTTATATTTTTTAGTTTAATTTCATCCTGAATAAAATGTTATGATGGTTATGATGTTTTTTTTTTACTTTTTACCCTTTTTTTATTTGGTGAGACTGGATTACCTTGATGTTGTGTCATTGATGACATATGTTCTGTAAATAAAGTGCTCTGACCTATAGATAGATGATTTCTGATGAAAATTTAAAATACAACAGTATTAATTGTATAAGATAATTATGAAATATAATAAGTTATAATTTGTTTTCTAAAATTTTATTAAAGGGGAAGGACATCTTTATTTATACATAAAAGAACATTGATAATCTTTATGAAAGTCAGAGCAGATTGTTCTAATTGTAATCATTAACCTTTGCAAGTTTCTTTTTGTTTATTCTTTCTTTCAATGAAGAAAGGATTTGAGAAAAATTATCTTTAAATAACTACATTATTACAGCCAATTCAATCCTAAGTCAAACATGCAACTAATTTTTATTTACCTCATATGCATAATGCTAATGACTTATTCACATATCGAAAAATAAATACATTGTTTTCTATGATAAGCCATTGAATTTGCTACTTAAATTATATTCAGTTTAAGAAGTAACTATCTGATTATGGTTTAAATCTCTCTTTAATACCCTATCTACTGAGGACTTTAAAAGAAGGGATGAATCTAGAAATAAACTAAAAAAAACCCTGATATTAGTAGAGACATATACAGAGGCTGTTCACACATTTTTTAGACGATGTATACTGTATTCACAAAACTAAATTACATAAAATTCTTGTGTTTTAAATGTTCTATTTGACATCCCTTATTCTGAACTATCTTTCGACACCGCAATTTCCAGGAAAATAATGCCTTTTGAAGTGTCAGAAGAGGTATTCTATGCCATTCCTCCTGAACAGCTTTCCAGAGTCCTGTAAGGGTTTTGGGACGACGTTTGGATAATGCAGATTTTAAAAGTCCGAAAGCACAAAAATCCAAAAGAAAAACCAGCAACAATCATGAATCCCTTAGAAAAACTTTCTTTCGATTCTTTGAACCATTTACTTAAATTTTTTTCTCCCCTTTTATGATAATAAATGGCTCTTTTTTTTGTTGCAATCATTTAAATACACACATGATTCATCTATTGTGACAATTGTTTTCCATTTTTCTTTGGATAAGTGTTTCTCATATAGAATTCTGCAGTGTGTCCTGCATTCAGCGATATGATTTGGAAGAAGACTATGCACATTGCATTTTTTCGCTTTCTTAAGATTTAAATCAACGTTTATTATTTTCTTTACATTGGACACCGAGCATTTTAATGATTTTGCAACTGCCCTTTGACTAGGGGGATTTTCTTTTAACATTAAACAACGTACCTTTGCATTAGTCGAAGATGTCCGTTTCTTCCTTGGATACTTGTTTGGAATTTTTGTCCCACTTGAGGCTCCAATTTGACGTTTTTTTCCTTTCTTGTTGACGATATTACCTATCGACGCTTTAGATATCACAAAACCATGACTCTCACATCATTTTTGGATAACGGAGTATGCATATTTCTCTTCGGAAAGAGCATAAATGTAGCCTTCGAACCACTGCTTTGTTGAAAACGCCATTTTGAATAAAAACAAAACTTTCAAGCCGCAGACGATAATTTTGACTTTTAAAAACATAGTACAATTGCAATTATTTCTTTTGCAGCAAACGATTTTTTATTACCGCTTACCAAAATCGTCTAAAAAATGTGCGAACAGCCTCTGTATATATATATATATATATATATAAGTAAAACAGCATTTTTTGGATATATTTATTCAGCCATGACTTTGTGTGCATTATAGTTTTGTTTTTATATACATGAAATTTCAAGAATTTGCAAAAATGTTTTATGCATTTAAAAATTTAGCATAGTGATAAAGTTAAACAAGAAACAAAATTTGTAAGCATTTATATGTTGTAATGGGTGCTGGCAGTACAACAATTGAAATGTAAAATCTTAGAAAAGTATTTCAGGCAATTGCCAAACATGGAAGAATCTTTGTATGAAATATATAAATTAAGAATTTTCAAAGCAAAACTAAAAGTTCAGATGGTTTCTAGAGAATCTAGTACAAGAGAGCATACAGAAAAAGGTTCAAGAATATTTTTATTTTAATGAATACATTGTTATGAAAAAAAACATTTCAAATGTAGCTTATAATTTTTCATGTGTTTGGTACACTTTGTTTATTCCATTCTTCATGCATAAATGAAGTTTTGCACTAACTTTGAATTTATGCTTTTGCATCCAGAGAATTTAATAATGTGTAAATTGTATGTGGGGTTGTATTGTGTGTATATGTTGTTGGCCATAATTTTTAACAGTTCTTCAAAAATGTTTCAGATAATATTTTGTATATATTTTTTGATAAAAGTGAAGGGAAATTAAAATAGATTCCCTTTATTCAAAAAAATATTTTCAATGCTATTAAGTAGGTCTTTAAATTTTTCTGGAAAAAATAAATGAATCATTGCTAGAAAGTCTTAGAATGGTAGGTCTGATGGATAAATTCATTATATTCACAGCTACAAAGTGTATCAAATTTTGAAGTGAGAGCTTTAAAAGTCATGGGAAATAGAAATATAGAAATCATTGTTTGGTACTTTTTATTGTTTGTTTGCTTGTTGTCGTGTCTGCAGATAGAAGCACTATCTGCAGAAGAGGGGATGCCATTGCCTCAAGAGAGGTTGGACTTCTATACGTCACACCCCAGTCTGGTGTATATATGAATACAAGGAAATAGAACCAGAAATCATGTAAACACAGAATTTTTATTATCAAACCATGACACCGGCGATGGACGATGGGTTGCAGCTCCCCTTTCTAGATGGGGCTCCTTTTGCAGGCAGAAGACTGACAAATTCCCCAGAATACAAGTCTTATGTGGGAATCGAACCTGTGCCCCTGGTGTAGCAGACTGATGCCTTAACCACTTAGCCACTGGGTGACTTGGTACTTTTTGAAATGCTGCAAAGAACCTCAATACCCTGTCCATCAAGACAAAACATCTGGTACTTAAATAAGCTTATTTCAATTCATTGAAAAGAAACTGCTGGGACCTAAAGCAAATAATTTTATTTATTTTATTTTGAAGCTCAAAACCTGCCGTGTTTTGTACTTTGGCATCTAGCCTGGATATTTGACATGGAACATTATTGAAAAAGAGTGTGATAGACTCTGCATTATTACATTGTTGAAACTTCATGAGGTACAAAAACCATTTCTTGTAACATACTCTGTATCCTCATTTTCTTGAAATGATAGCAAAATGCATGTTTTTGATAAGAACAAAATATTTTCATTGAAGTACGTTCTCTGATTGAGAATGAGTCCTGTGTTGACAATTAAACCAAAAGGTCCATCCATTGAAGATCGCCTTGACAGAACCTGCAGCAGGAGAGAAGTACAAATGCCTACAACATTTTTAACTTTAAAAATTATGTAGAAGTGGTGTAATATGTGTTAACTAGCTAAAAACCTGCACTTCACAACAGAGTACATTCAAATTAAATACAACGGTCAATGTATGCAATTAATGCCAAAAAATATATATATATTTATAATAAATGTGATGATCATTGTATACAATTGATGCAAAATATATATATATATATTTATAAAAAAAATCGTAAGGGATATTTATTTTTTTATATAATATCCAATCGTCTGCTGCATTAGAAAGAAAAAAAAACTTTTTTTTTGTCTATTTAGTTATTATGCACGTGACGATAAATTTATTTAAACTACCAGAAAAAGAAATCACGTGATCAGCATTTAATAAATTTAATTCTAAAAATTAATCTTTAAAAATTCACCAAAAATCAGAAAATTGAGGTAAAGGTTCAAAAAAGATTTTATTTTAAAGGAATTTTTATGATCTTTCTTGTGATATAAATTTTATAACCCTCAAATTATTATTTTAAATGCAAACTTAAAAAAAGTTACAAAACAGCTTAAAAATTTATTTTAAAAAAATCTAAGAAGAATTTTTGAAAAATCTTTCTTAGTGCACCCCTACACCATAAGAAGAATCGCCATGCAAAATTTCAGCCCTTTAGGTCCAGCGGTTTGGACCTAATCCCTAAACACTGTGTAGCATCAAAAGTTTGATCAAGGATCAAATTTGTTGGTTAGGCCTGCTATCAAAAGAATCAATTGGGTTACAACAATCAGATTTATTTGTTAGGCCAACTGCTGAAAAATGTAGCTGGGCCAACAGTTAAATATATTGTTAAGCCAACTGCTAAAAGTTGCAGTTGGGCTAACAGTCAAATTTGTGTGCTATGTTAACTTTCCAATTTCAAACTGCAAGTTGAAATTGCGGAAATCAAATACCTAATTTTTCATAGCTTTCCCTGCTAGCAAACATTGAATTGATAAGTTTTGTGTGTTCATCAAAATTTTATTTGAGAACATTTATTTTATTTTTACAAGAATTGATAAATTTTAAAAGGAAATAGCTTATTAAATGCATATTCATTTGATGCACATTGATGTATATGTAGTATTTAAACAATTAACTAGACCTATTAATCTATGCAATACACACTGTCCTCAGCAATGCATTTAGAAAAGGATTAACCTGCACTCAGGATAAAGTAATCAATTTAAGAGATAATATATTCTCAATGTTAATTATATTTAAGGACTTGTTAAAAACCTTTCCTTGATAACACCACTGAAAATTTTAACATATGACCATGTTGTCTGATGTCTGCATATATAATGTTCATTATGCATATAAAAGTCATATCAATTTGTTCAGTAATAAATATTGCACAACTATTTTCTTTTGTAAGTAATTGCTATTTAATAGGTTGTTACTTTGTTTGATGCCATAAACCAAGAAATTCTAAAAGACGCCCCGGGCCCCACGACAGGGGCCTTTTTTAAAATTGAATGATAACTTTACTACAAAAAATTACATTTTTAATTTAAAAAAAAAATCAGACAAGACCGTTATTGTTTTTATAAAATATTACACATGCATATTTTAGCGACTTGCATATTTTAGCAACATTTCACGTGCCCCCCCCCCCCCCCAACTTAACTTGAAATAAATTAAAACGTTAATAGAAGTTCAGTTAAAACCATAAAATTGTAGAAAACTTTTAAGAAAGCTGGGTTTTTTGCCGCCTTTTCAAACTGTGAAACTGAAGATTCCGATTATGTCTTTAGCCTTAACATAGATTTTAACAATGATATGATCCATAGCATAAATTCGATGCTATATTTTTTTTCTGATTTTATTAATATTTTATTTATTTTTCTCATTGTATAACTAACTACTCAAACATCAATTCTATTTTTATTCAATTTCAAAAAATCCCAATATTTCATATTTTAAGGACCGTCCGGTAGTCAAAGCGCTGAGGAGGCCCTAACTGAATTCAATTCGTGCCCCCCCCCCCAAAAAAAAAAAAAAAAAGTTAGAAGCACGCTACGCCTATGGTGCTGAGAGATGCCATAGAGCTGACGCTGAGTTGCTGAGAATCGCCCGACATCCTTCGTCGTATTCCAGAACCCACGAACTTTTCTTCATGAATTTTAAAATTTTGTACGTAACCGTATTTATCCTAGAAGTGCAATAAACGTATGAAAATCATTAAATAGGCTGATAGTCTTTATTTTAGGCAAAGTCCTTATAGACCAGGCCCTGATTTTCCATTAGGCCCGGGCCTAGGGGCCCCCAAAACTGTTTAAAAGAAAAAAAAAGGAAAATTTCCAATTAAGTTTTTTTTATTCTACCTTTTTCAATATCATTTTTTTTATATATCCTTTCAAATTTGATTGATTGGTTCATCATATGTATAGTTATATGTATAGTTCATATGTATGTTATAGTGTATATAAGGGATTACTAAGTTTTTCTGGTTGCATTGTATTGGTGTTTTAATTTAATGAAGAAGTTAATATGTTGTATTGCTTTTTGTTATTTGATAATGCTCTAGGCTTCTACGCTTCAAATAGCCACTTCTTGGTAAAATGATACTTTCACAATGATTCATGATTATTTTTTGTGTGTGTCAATTTTGGAAATTTTACGCCGACATCACTGTTAGGGGGCCCCCATCACCCCATCCCGAGTTGTGCCTAAAGTCAAGAATTTTCTAAATCGGGCCCTGTTATAGACTGGTTAGTTTTCTGGTGTCAGAAGTCCTGATTTAAGCATTAGGTTGAGGAAAGACTGACGGATGACGACGATGAGCCTGGAAATTACAGGTAAGCCGATTCTTTGTGTCAGATTCTGGCTTTGGCGTAAAAATTTGAATAATGTTGTGTGTTTTGGAAAATTTGGAAAATTGATCGATGCAGTGGAGAAGCTGTGCGACGAGTCTGAAAACCTAGATACAAGAGGATCAGCTCAGATTATAATGGCAAATGTTTGCGATTTTAAGTTTATAGCGTTTCTACGCCTGTGGTCAGACATTTTGGAGGAAATCAACCACACTCAACACTACCTGCAAATTCAGGGGATTTCCTTGGACAAGGCTTTAAATAAACTAAGAGAACTGGAACTTTTTATTAAGGAAAGCAGAGAATCTTTAGTTAGTGATACTTTGGACTTCGCTTCCCAGAAATGTGAAGAAATGGGAATTGCTATTGAAAAGAGAGGTCGAAAAAGATGATGCCGGGTGAAAAAAATAAAGATGAGGGTTTATCTTTACTAGAAGAACTAAGGGGGTCCATGTTCCAATGTGTAGATAGGTTGTATTTGGAACTCCAAACAAGAACAAAATCCATGGAGAACATTCATAACAAATTTGAAGTCTTGCAGTCGGTTCATTTGAACAAAGCTCCAGATGAGAAATTGCCAGAACTTATTTCCCGTCTAACTGAAAGTTACGACGAATTTTCTAAGGACGAGGTTTTGCCAGAAATAAAAAGACTAAGACGTAACTGGTCTGATAGCCCTTACGTCTAAGGACCTCCATCAATTGTTTCTGCATAGATTGAACCAGTTTGAATGTTTCATTAGGAGATATATTATTCCATTCCATAATGATAACCTTCAAATATTAATACAGAGGAAGTCAAAAAGTGGTCAGCTCTTCAAGTTTTACAGTTCATTGTTGGTATGGAATTTCAAGAGTCAGTACCAAACTTGTGTTTAGCACTAAAGTTGTTTTTGACGATTTGCATTTCAGTCGCAACTTGTGAAAGAAGTTTTTCGAAATTGAAAGTCATCAAAAACTATTTGCGCTCAACAATGAGCCAAATCAGACTAAATGGCCTAGCAATGTTATCCATCGAGAACAAGTTGGCTATGAAAATAAACTTTCAAGACACAATTAGACAATTTTCTGATGCAAAAATTAGAAAATGACAATTTTAAAAGGAGGCTTTTACCTATTTGAAATTAATTCAGAATTCTTAATTTAACTTGCTTATATGGAATTTTTAAAAAAAATGTTTGTTTTTAATAAGTTTTCAGAACGTATCCCCCCCCCCCTTTTTGGAAATGTCCCTGGGTCTCATATAACATGGTTTCACACAACACGGCATTTTCTAGGTGATGTATTCCCATTCTATTTTTTTCATACTGATACTGTGAATGTGTATTGCCTTGTGAAAAGTAAAAATTTTTAAAGTTGAATTACCAATAAAGTTAACGTAGATCAAAGTGAGGTATTTCTTTGGTTTTCCTTGAAGCTACCTGAATATTATAAATAAGTATTGGCGTCAAAATGGCTCCTTTTCTTTTTAATATGAATTTTATCTTTAACTATTATCGCTTTTATTAATCAAACGGCCAAGCCTTTTACCATTCACCTTGGCCTGACGAAAAATTCATACAGCGAAAACCAGCGCCGTACAATTGATTTTAACCTTGTACTGAATAGTAAGTCAGCGAGCTCATGGCTCAGGTGATTAGAACGTTGGTCTCGGAGCTGTGCCGTGCGGTACCGCATTGGTTCGATTGCTCGACCTCAGGCCTTGACATAAGACTTTTTTTATTAATTTAACGCTTAAATAGTAATGATCATTGCTCACCTCGTACTGCACGAGTTCGCTCCCTTATTCTGTCAATTTTTTCTCTGCACACAGGGGCGTGCCGACGGGGGGAGAGGAAGCGGGACAGGACCTCCCCCCCCCTCCCACTGAGCTAAAATAAATTTTTAAAATTTACAAAATAATGCAAAAATATTTCGTATAGGCCTAATAGTAATTGTGTTATTTATTCTTTACCATTACGATTTTTATTGCACTTACATTTTTAGCGATCTTTATTGTTACAATTTTAGCGCTATACAGTGCCAGAAACAGTATTTCTAAAGCCAAGTGCCGAGCGCTGTTTATGCACTTCTACAGTACTATCGGCGAACCACGAGAGTGAACCGAACCCTTGCCTATCAAAGTATTGAAGGCGTCTTTTTTTCAACAGGGCACGCACGCACTGTTTCGTCGCGTATCTGCTTTAAAAAACACTTCTTGTTAGATTTTCATTCCAATAATGACGGGGACGTCGCTTTAAATATTTTATCCGAATTCATAGATATATGATTTTTAAGAAGTGGCATCTAGTACTCTAGATAGCCTAAAATGGCACTATTTAACACCTAATTTTCAAAATTTTCCGAGGGAGGACCCCCGGACCCCCCCCCCCCCTTCGCCCACTTCGGCTGGGGGGTATGGAATACCCCCCAGGCACTTGTCTTCGCGACAACTGCCTCCGCATTTAAATATATATATATATATATATTTTATATTATATTCATTCTTGCGCCCGTATTCTTGGGATACATGCTATCCCACCCCGTGAGGAAAAGGCTAATAATATTGTACAGTAACAGAGGCATAGAGGTCATATCTGTCACGGGATGGCAGAGGCCACGAGTATTTTTCCTATCAAATTTACTGCAATCCTAATAAAGAACTTATTCGATTGAAAGCATTTTAACATGGCGATGCTTAGTTCAATTACAAGTGATAATATCATATAATTTTATACCTGAAGTGTATGATAGGCACTTTTAATGAAGCTTAATATGGCTCTCTAATAAACAAGAGAGACTAACATCTTTAAATAATAGATATTACAGGTTTTTTCATTATTTCTGGGGATAATTTCGTCTCTTCTATAACTTGTAAACAAGTAGTACCGTCATACGAAGGGGCGTTACGCGGTTTTCTACGACTGTGTAGATGGCGTATCCGTTTGCGAATGTAACAGGTGGAAACTTTTCCACCCTCACACTCTGCCGGAGATTCGAGTCGGGAAACAGTCAGGTAAGTCTTATCAGTCATTGTAGAGGCATGCTATGTTTCCGCTTTCTGGCGAATTATGTAGTTATGTATTACGTTTTTCACGAAGCGAATAGAACATTGTTTTTCTATTTGTAATGATAGAGCTTTGAACAAAAGAATCGGAAGCGTGTAGTGGAATTTTTACACCTAAGAAAACCGGAAAAGTTCAAGGTTGTAATTTAAAAGATTACGATATAGCGTGCTTATTTTAATTGTGTATTTTTATGAAGAGGAAAAAAAATTCTGAAAATTTTTCACTCAAGAAATCTATCTTGAGGTATCAACGCAACACTTAAATAATAATAATAATCAGTTACCGTATAATCTTGACTATAATACGCACACGTGTATAATACGCATACTTGATTTTGCTCGAAATTTTCGGGAAAAATTAAAATTTGACTACAATACGCACCCATAAAATTTCAATATTTATTTAAAAATTGCACAAATACTTATTAACATAAATAAAATTTGTAGTAAAAATAAACGAAAACGTCAAATTCGGTAGCCAAAAAAAAAAAAACTTAAAATTTTAATTCAAAACAAACAATACTTTCATATTATCAGTCTTAATCACTTTCACTAGAATACAGCTCATCTATTGTTTGTCGTTTATTCAATGTTTGAAACAGCATTTTTTTTTGGTACACGAGTATAATAAGCACCGTCATTTTTGCGGACTAAAATGTGAAAAAAAATGAGTATTATACTCAAGATTTTTCGGTATTTAGGTTGCGCAATGTTAAAAATATTCATATTTGAAACGAGAGCTGATGTGCATATTTGTAAAAGTGCATTATACGTGCTATAAACAAATAATTTGTATTTCACACGTGAGATATGCTACGGTCATTCACCAGTCTAAAAGTTGTTTTGTATATTTTTAGCATTTAAAATTATATTAATTTTTAATTTTCAAGCTTTATGAGTATTTATAAAAATCAATTAACGTTGTTGTTCTTTATATCTTTATGTTTTAACAAGATTTGTCTTCATCAGAATTTTACATACTCTTTAATTTTATTAATGGAAACGCTTTCCGTCTGTCTTTAAAAGAGATGCAAGTCATAGACTTTGCTGTCGTAGTTAAATACATGATAAATTTTTAATTTTGAATAAGTTATTTGACGTATGTTTTATATTTGTATAGAAATTCTTTTTTACTCAGAAAACTTTCTGGTTTCGCTGATAATGTAAATTGTTTACAGTTTGTTTAAAAAACATGTGATACGAAAAAAAATGTACATATTAGAAAATATCTGAGTTTTAATTTCCCCTAGCTAAGGTAGAACAAATAAAAATCAATTAACTGTAGTTAAGATTTCATTTTTCAGAAATTCCTTTGAAAATGAAAAACACTCATATTTTTCCTTTTACTTGTCTCGTTCACCAGTAGTCAATGAATACGTAGTCATAATTTATGTGAAAAAGATTTTAAATATGCTGAAAAAAAATCGTTTTAAATTTTTCTTTCATACTATAATGCATTTAGGATGAAAGGTTACTGAAAACATTCCTCTTCTAAGATCTCTTTCGATTATGTTCTTTAACAGAAACCAATATTTGAAAATGTCCATAAGATTTTCTGTTTATTGCGTATTTGAGAGCTATCAACGTTTTCCGCTTATATAAAAAAAAAATTTTTTAATGAGGAGTTAAAATTTGATACGCATTTTCAGCATAAAACGTAAACTTTGGCAGAAGCCACAGAAATTAACTTTGTCCCCATTTCGTGATCCTCAATATGACACTGTAAATAAGTAAGCTAGAGATGGCAAGAATTCAAATATTTTGAAAATAAAGTCCATGGTTGCTGGGTTCGCAAAATTTATCCCACAGTATTTCTTATCAAGTTATGTAGAACGTGTCTGCAAATGTGTTTTTACATCATGCACTATATATAAATAAATAAATAAATGTGTATATATATATATATATATATATATATATATATATATATATGTATATGTGTGTGTGTGTGTGTGTGTGTATGTGTATGTGTGTGTATGTATGTATGTATGCATGTATGCATGTATGTATGTATGTATGTATGTATGTATGTATGTATATATATATATATATGACTACCTGAAATGGATGTAAACTAAACAATGATTCATGGCTGAAATTTATGGAATAACTTCTGTAAGAGACACCTGGATTGTTTGGACGAAACATCAGGTGTAAGTCCCACGGTATTGGAGCACTTATGTACTTACATCCAGATAAGGGACTCTCCTCTATTTAAGAGATACATAAAAATATCACTATTTCCTTTTAAAGAAATTGTTTCACTGATACCAAAATTTTAAGGCACTACAAATTTGTGATAGGAGTCTGTACTCGAAGGTTCAACTTAATGAAGGAAATAAAAAAATTGAAAACTTTATACCTAAATTTGACAATGTGGAAATTACAATAAAGAGCTTGGAAGAACCATAAATAGAATGAGAAAAAGACGTTAAGTGAGAGGAAAAAAAGAACTTAAAGTCTTAAAATATACTGAACACTTGCCAAAGTTCTGTTTCAAGTCTGTGATTCTGATAAACTTGGGTTAACTGATAAACACGATATCCATACATAGATTAATGTTTGTAAATAAAAATAAATAGAAAACTAACCCTTTTGTCCGATTATTTCAAATACGAACAAATAAATTTTACATCGATATTTATTAGTATTATTTTAAGTAAGCAAATTGTTAGACTAATCAAAATTCATGCATGATATTACGTACAAAATAAATGCAAAATAATGTAATTAATAATTGATTGATACCTTTAAGATTTGATATTACTTGATATGTTTAAAGCTTACTTGATAAGTATACACGATGTTCTCCATATTAAGTGATAAGAAATGAACCTCTAATGAAGGGATATCTCTATTTAGAGGTCAAAATTTGAAATCCCTGCAGTGCCTTATATTTTTAGGTTTGCTCTGCATTTTGTATTATACAGAAATTCTTTTAAAAATGTCTTGGTCTGAATTTCATTTTCGGGTGAAAAATTCAAATTAATCAAGAAATTTTGAATGAGTAATTTTTAAACATAAATGTTAAAAATTTGGGTAACTTTTACGTATGAAGAGTGCGAAATGGAGATATGACTGGAGAGAAGAGAGGATGAATTAAAGGGAAAATTTACCCTAAGCATTGCCCATAACATAACAATATTACAATAAATGATTTTTTCCCCTCATGGTGTAACAACCAAAGGGAGCTGTTCTGGAAGATGGCGGGCTAAAGGAAAAGGGTTAATTTGAACTTAATCTACCACTCCTGTAAAAAATAATAGATTTATTGTGACCACAGGCCTTTATGTTTTTTAATATACAAAATCTTCTTAAATTATCTATCAGAGCAAGTCATCTCCTTGCAAAGTGTTGCCATTTTTTAAAATTAAATCTTTGGAGTATTCGAAATAACTGTAAAACAAATAAAAGTAAAAAATTATGTAATTTCCAAAAATAAAAATCTTAAAATATTTTTAAGCTGATACAGGTCTTGAATGTAAGTCAATATTTCCTCAAGTTTAATACGGTACATATATTTTTGTTTTGGACTATAAGGACCAGAATCAATAGATTATCCAATGTATTGAATGAATATTGGGAGGGTGCTGTCCCTGAACTTTCACAATAGGTCTACGATTATATAATTTTTGGCTATGAAAAAAAAAAAAATACGCCCGGCTTTTTGTGGGGGGGGGGGATTGCCCCTACTGCTCCCCCCCCCTTGGAGCCGCCGTTGATGGGGAACGAAATTAAGACGTACTCATAACGCTAGGATTATAAAGAAATCACAAAGAGATGAGACGTGCCGCGGCTATAAGTAGAAAATCGTAATGAAGTTATATTAAGACAACATTTTTTTAAATATCTTTAAATTAGGAAAATGCTGTTCAGTTTCATACCCTGTCTTTTGACTCCTGCTTTGTTCTTTACAGCCTTCTCCATGATGTCTACCCATGGGGATCTTCGACAGTCACTGGTTCAGCGTGCGCAAGAGCTGTTTGCCCTTTGTGATCGCGAAGGGAAGGGTTACGCTTATAGGGAAGAACTAGGAGCCCTAGGAGACGAGTTGCCGTTATCCCCGGAACAACTTGAAGTGGTATTTGATACGCTGGACGTGGATGGGGATGGAAAACTTACTCTTCAGGAATTCTCGGACGGCTTAGGTGAGGGTGAACTATTTACCTATAGCTCAAAAGTCTTTATAGAAAAGAGATGGGAAAAGGGTGAGATAGAAGCTTAAATTATAAATCAAATCGCATGTCGCTACAGAGGCTGTTCACACATTTTTTAGACGATGTATATTGTATTCACAAAACTAAATTACATAAAATTCTTGTGTTTTAAATGTTCTATTTGACATCCCTTATTCTGAACTATCTTTCGACACCGCATCTTCCAGGATAATAATGCCTTTTAAAGTGTCAGAAGAGGTATTCTATCCCATTCCTCCTGAACATCTTTCCAGAGTCCTGTAAGGGTTTTGGGACGACGTTTGGATAATGAAGATTTTAAAAGTCCGAAAGCACAAAAATCCATAGGTGATACTCGGGAGATTTAGTAGCAATATCAGTGAAGGGTATGGCCTTGATACCAGTTTTTTGTTCCATTTCTTTTAGGAAATTTACAGTGGATTTTGATGTGTGACTGCTAGCTTTGTCCTGATGGAGTCTCACAGATTGATGGCACTGTGGGTAAAGCGATGGTATTTCATTCAGAAAAATTGGCGATAAAATATGTTCCTGATAGTATTTGGAGTTAATCTTGACATTTTTTTCCACTCTCTTTATTTTTAACTTGCCATTATAAGAAAAACCAGCAACAATCATGAATCCCTTAGAAAAACTTTCTTTCGATTCTTTGAACCATGTACTTAAATTTTTTTCTCCCCTTTTATGATAATAAATGGCTCTTTTTTTGTTGCAATCATTTAAATACACCCATGATTCATCTATTGTGACAATTGTTTTCCATTTTTCTTTGGATAAGTGTTTCTCATATAGAATTCTGCAACGTGTCCTGCGTTCAGCGATATGATTTGGAAGAAGACGATGCACATTGCGTTTTTTCGCTTTCTTAAGATTTAAATCAACGTTTATTATTTTCTTTACAGTGGACACCGAGCATTTTAATGATTTTGCAACTGCCCTTTGACTAGGGGGATTTTCTTTTAACATTAAACAACGTACCTTTGCAATAGTCGAAGATGTCCGTTTTTTCCTTGGATACTTGTTTGGAATTTTTGTCCCACTTGAGGCTCCAATTTGACGTTTTTTTTCCTTTCTTGTTGACGATATTACCTATCGACGCATTAGATATCACAAAACCATGACTCTCACATCGTTTTTGGATAACGGAGTATGCATATTTCTCTTCGGAAAGAGCATAAATGTAGCCTTCGAACCACTGCTTTGTTAAAAACGCCATTTTGAATAAAAACAAAACTTTCAAGCCGTAGATGATAATTTTGACTTTTAAAAACATAGTACAATTGCAATTATTTCTTTTGCAGCAAACGGATTTTTATTACCGCTTACCAAAATCGTCTAAAAAATGTGCGAACAGCCTCTGTATTCTGAGGATTCATAGCGGAATAATTGATGGAATCAGGGCAAAATGAGTTACATCCACTATTGGGAAAAGAAAAAAAAATGAACAAAGAATACGGCATATTATAGTTCTATGTATTGGGAGTTTCTTCTTCTTCACAAGTACAACAGCCCCTTACAGGCCCTGGTTGCCTCAACCACGAGCTCCTTCCAGCGTCTTTTATCTACGACGACTCCTCTCCAGTTTTTAACTTTCAAAGTTTTTAAATCCTTTTTCAATGTCATTTAACCATCTAGTCGGTGGTCTACCTCTAGCTCGGGATCCCTCAGGTTTTTTCAATGGCAATATCTTAGTAAGATTATCTTCCGAGCTTCTCCAAACATGGCCAAGCCATCTTAATCTATTACTACGTTTGACTTGTGTTGTTTGTGATTTCCTATAAAGCCTATACAGTTCAAAATTATATCTGGTTCTCCAACGTCCTTCTTCCTGCACTGGGCCAAAGATAGCCCTGAAGACTTTTCTCTTAAACATGTCCAGTGAGCGCTGCGTGTCTATGCTCAAGGTCCATGTTTCACTTGCGTAAAGTAAGACAGGTGTATTGGGAGTTTAATGAAATATTTGTAAATAAAATTTGTCTACCCACTTCAATGAAAGTAGTCACTTAAACTCCTATACATAGGATAATGATTACTCTTAATGATAAACAGCGTTTTCCGTTATTACTTGCATTTCCCCCTTTTTTTGCACGCTGTATTAATTAATAGCAGTTTTAATTAACCGGTATCAAGATACAGGTTTGAATATTCTTCCAAGACAAATCTTTGTGTCTTCGAAATTTCACTATCACAATCGACGAAGGCTAAAAGTTACATAATTTTATTGATTCAGATTTTGTTTTATTGATTCAGATTTTTTTATTGATTCAGAAGTGTTGAATCAATAAAATAGTATCGACTTCGGAGCAGCGTGTCACTTTGCTGTCTATTATGAAAGGAGAAACTGTATTGACTCTAATTTTTTCTGTCTCTTAGGGTCGACTCTATCATATTCTGTTAATGAGGATATTACTGTTATCTTCTTTAAGTTAAAACATATGTTTATAAAATGCTGAAATTCTAACTATTAAAAAAATATCTGTATTATATACTTTTCTGCAGTTTAATCATGCATATTTACTTTTCAGTTGAATAGCTACCCTGCGCTGCTTCAAAATTCTACTATAAGATTTTTAATATGTTATAACAGGGGTGGACAAATAGCGGCCCGCTACAGATTTTTTTGTGGCTCACCAAAACACCCAGAAAAATCCGGGCAGCCAGAAAAACTGCCAAAGACGGCCAAAAACTCCAATACAGCCAGAAAAACTGGCAATATTTTATTTTATTTATATTTATTGATTTTTATGATACAATTTATACCTTTTCTGAAATGCAAAGTTAACTAATAAATGCAATAATTTTAAAAGGTGCGGCCCTCCGCTAACATCCGCTTACACAAAGGGGCCCCCAGGCCAAAACAATTGCCTTCCCCTGTGTTATAAGATAATTAAATTGTACACATTTCTAAAAATATTAAAATTTAATCTAAACTCCTACGGGAAGAATATAACATACAGACAATGTAACAGTCAGATTTTTTTTATAAATTTTGATAGTTATTATAAAAGATTTCGTATTCCCACAACTTATTTAATGGGGCCCGTGGTAGGCTTTCGGTAGCGCGTCGGCTTTCGGTGCTGAGGGTGCTCGGATCGAATCCCGACAACCGCCGTTAAATACCTTCGTGTCTAGGCCGGATATGAGCACGTTAAATCCGTAGACCGGAAAGTCCTTCTATGAGATCAGTGGATGGAGAAGGTATGACCCCCCGCCAGATTTTCCCTGAGGGTGATCAGTCAAAATTGTGGTGGCACGACTAGCCAAGTCGGACTCCGACCCTTGTGGTGCTGTTATAAACCGGAGCCTCATTACTCAGCCCGAAGCCTATATGCACCTGGCCTGGAACTTCGTGCAACCTGGCCTGGAATCAAGGGGCATTAGGAACAACAACAACAACAACAACTTATTGAATACAGTTAAACCTCGTTTATCCGGCCCTCGTTGAACCGGATCTCCGGATAATCCGGATCAGATTTTGTAGACTTTTTTTTTATTTAATGTACACATTAGATAATAATTTTTAACTTTGATAGCAAGAACGTAACTGTAAGTACCCCAAATATTCGCTTTATAGTTTGATTCAATGTACAGTTCCTGTATAGATTGTACAATAAATCATGGTAATAAAATGCTTTTTGTTGAGTTTAAGAAAGCTCTACTAGAGTATCATAGGGCGTTGACGTGGATTGACTCAGAAAAGTTATTTTTATATTTTTAAATGTCTTGTAAACAATACTAAGCAATTTTGTTACAAAACATAGTTTTTTATCGTAATAGAGGGTAACTCTACTTAGTTAAGGATTTTGTTTTGCTTATTACCCGGATTTTCGATTATCCGGATTGCCTATGATCCCAGTTAGTCCGAATAAACGAGGTTTTACTGTAATTTGTTTAATATTTCTCAGAATAAGGTTTATTAATCTAATATGGAGAATCGCAGTATATCTTATTCAAAGTAATCTATTCACATAAGTTGTTGTGAAGCGAGTAACACATTATCCTGACCGTCTCTGTTACCTTAAGTTACTAGCAAAATAACAAAATATACCCTTTAAGAATCGATATACTTGTTAAAAAAATATATCTCGCTGAATGGGACTTCAAAGATTAAGTTTAACTTTATTATATCCTAAACGAATCTCAAGTTTAATGGGCAAATCATGTTCAGTATATTAATATTATTTTAATATCTTATCTGAATTTGTAAACGATTTTTAAAAAAATCTCAGATCTCTTAGATCAGCCTTTTAAAATTTTTTTCTGGATAAATTTCAATACATCAGATAATATATTTGGCTTAAAAAAATATTTCCATATTCTAGGTATGTTCCTTGGTTTTGACAGTTATCCTAGTCATTATGTGAATGACATGAATGGAGAGGAGGATGACGACGAAGATGAAGTTTTAGAAGAACTTTTGGATCATCTAGGTGCTAGAAATCTCTTTACTGAGTAAGCTCTCTCTTCCATTTACTTTTAATTCAGAGCGTTGAATAATTTACAACTGATAAAAAGTTATATTACAACTGTGGCCTGGAAGTCAGAATTACTTGTAAGAGCTGGCTAATCAAACTCATTTGGGGGAGGAGGTTGAATTTTACTTTTATAGCTGCATTTGTGCATTTGCATAGAGGTTCCAATTTTGTGATCTCTCTCTCTCTCTCTCTCTCTCTCTCTCTCTCTCTCTATATATATATATATATATATATATATATATATATATATATATATATATTTATATATACATACATACACACACACACACACACATATATATATATATATATATATATATATACATACACACACACACACAGTGTGTCCCCAAAATAATGGTGGGGTTTCAAGTCTATAGTTATGCAACAAATCATGTTGCAGACACGAGTCATACGTCAATTGAAAGAGAAAAACTCCAAGTTTATGTGTGTGAAATCTTACGTTCAGACTCCAAAAGACTCTGGGACTAGCACCGGGAAATTCTGGGGAATTACATTTCCCAGTTAGACGGAATTCCTCCACATTTTACTACAATCGTGTAGGAATTTCTTAACCAAACATCTCCTCAGTGATGAGTTAGACGAGTAAGGTGGATTGTCTGGCCCCCACGGTCTCCAAACCTTACCCCCATGTATTTCTATTTTTGGGGTTATGTAAAAACACAAGGAACAGGTGAGAAACTTGGAGATTTTCTCTTCAATTTGATGTATATTTCATCTCCCTATAATGCTTTGTTCCGAAGTTATAACCATTTAAAACCGCACCATTATTTTTGGGACACAGTGTGTACACACACACACAGACATACACACACACACACACACACACACACACACACACACACACACACACACACACACACACACACACACACACACATATATATATATATATATATATATATATATATATACATGTGTGTGTGTGTATCTGGGTATGAGATTAAAATTTAAGGCTTTCAGTCAATAATGCATTGACATTAATTTATAATCAATAATGTAATAAGAGTTTTTAGTTTAAATATGAAACTTAATATGAGTTTTATAAAATTTGAATTAAATTATACGTAATATGTATAATTTAATAATTATTTTTTTCTATATTATAGAAACAAATTATATTCAGAAGTGTTCTAATGATAACCGTATGTGCTATATGATACATTTTGCTTTATATTTGAATTACTTTTGCAGCGAAGACTATGTCAAAGAAATGTGGCACAGAGTGCGGAAAGATGATCCCGTAATGCGTTCGAACTTTGAAAACTTTATTTCAAAGATGGCTGTAGACCTCAAGATGTCTGTTCACGAAAAAGAGACTCTGGAAAGCACGCTGAAGAGGTAAATTTGGACTTTTAAAGCGTTGCGTTTGTTTATATGAAAGAATCGTTGTTTTTATTGAAAAATTACCTTAAAGTCAATCCAATTCACATATAGTATTTTTACTTGTTGAAACATATTTAGAATCAAATATGATTCTTTAGAAAACTTTAAACAGGCTATGTAAAAAAGGATTTCCTAAGCAAACCATTAAATTTGCAAAGTTGTTTTCTAACTCATATTTGGCTGCGTAAGCTAATGTTATTAGTGTTATAATTTTATTGTAGCTGCGTTAAGTTGGCTTTAAGTCTAAGAAATTCTGATTTTCTTAAATTATCAATTCTCTTTAAAAAAAAAAACTATGCATAAAACTCAGATTTATCGTTTTAGAGCACCAACATTTCTTTAAAAATCAAGGATTTTTTTCAAGAAATTTAAGTAAAAAGCCGAAGAATTTTTAAATTGTTGGTTAGGTTGAACACATATTTGTAACCACAACTACATTTTACGGGGGGGGGGGGGGGATGAAGAAATATGTTGTCATTTTGGGATAAAATCTGTAAATATCTGTATACTTCACCGGAATTATTCTGTTTAATTTTTTCAAGTGGTTGGAAATTATTTATCCAAGCATCGAAAGACAACATTGTTTTTCGGTCCCCTTGTTTTCATAACAACTGAGTATATTAAGACAGATAAACAGTAACTATACGTGACGTCTTATAAATATTTCAACATTTTTCTTAAATAACATTTAATACACACAATCCTTCAGAAAAGGCATTTATGAAAATATGAAAGGAATTATCAGTCTCATTTCAGTAGTACGGATGTTCCAAATAACACGAAATTTCTCTTTCCAGTGACCGTCTACTTTAGTCAGACCTTGAATCGATGCACTCTGATACTTTTTTGTAACTACACGCGACCTTATGCAAATACATACAGCTGTGTACACACACCTATTTCATGTCGTCACATCTGCTTTCCCCCTGTTTTAATTAACAAGGCAGCCCAAAAACGAAGACTGTATCCTGTGACTGTATAAAATATGCTGTTTACACTATTAATTACGTTTTAAAGCATTATAGTTATAATTGTTCCCCTTATAGTTCTAATTATCCCAACAGTAATTTATTCTAAATGAACGAGAGTTGCTTATTTATGGCAAGAATTTCAACTGGGGTTGATGATGCTACGAGTTAGCTGTGATTATGAGTAACCGTATTAAGACCCGATTATACCACAAAAATCCGCTCAACACAAGAGTATTGCTTCAAAAAGTAATATTGCTCCCGGAAACAGATGACATAGTCTTCGACCTATGAAAAAGGAGCCTAGTTTTCTTTCGCGGTAACAGATCTGTTCTGATCAATCTTCCCTCATCCCTTATTGCAACCCTACGCGTTGTGTTGCGCGGATTTTTGTCGTGTGATATTTGCTTATATTCACATTTCGGGGAGAATTTAACACTGTGGTACCCCATTTCAATTCCTCCATAATTTAATTTTAACCCAAAATTTCTCAGTAAGTTATTAATAAATTTGAAAAATCGCTCAAACTTCTTCAATATTTTATTAAAAAGCATTCACTTTTCTCATCACAATTATTCTGAAAGTTGATATTTCTTCCCTGAAATTGCATGAATGAGGTCGTTTCATAGTTTGGTTTGGTTTGTTTTGGAGCGCTACGGTCAATTTTTGCTACACGAGGGCTAATTTAACCGGGACCTATACTACTTAAAGCCGATTCCGAACGGCTACAAACGTCCATGGCAAGAGTGGGATTCGAACCCACAGACTTTGGTACCGAATGCCAGCGCGCTAGCCATTTGGCGATCGTCCGGCGAGGTCGTTTCATAAAAAGCTTTCTTTTTTCTCATTAAAATATTTTTGCAGTTGAAATTTACTCGCTGAGGTCTAATAAGTGAGGTCATTTCATAAAAAGCTTTCTTTTTTTCTCATTAAATTATTTTTGCAGTCGATATTTATTCGATGAGGTCATGAATAAAGTCATTTCCTCAAAGCTTTCACTTTTATCATTAAAATTAATTTTGAAGCTGATATTTATTCTTTGAGGTCATGAATTATAGTAGATTCCCCCGCATAGAATGGTTAGAGAAAGGTTGAAACCTCTGAACCTGACCGAATAAAGAAAAAATGTGCTTCGCAAATCGCTGAATATCTATAGATTTTTTATTTTGCTTTACTTTTGAAAATTATTCTTGAAACTGACATTAGCAAAAAAGTAGATTGGCAATAAAATTTACAAAATTCTCAAGACTTCGTCAAAATGGGTAGTGAAGATCATATAGTATATCCGTTAGTGTAATGGTGATATACGTCCGTCCGGAAAGCAGTAGGTTTAGAGTTCCACTTCCGAACAGGCTGTAATTTTTTTCATCGGGAAAATGTGAGAACATATGGCGGAAAAAACAGCCTCCTTAAAATCAACAACAGAATGTAAAAATGGTAACTAATTTCAGAATTATAGGCAGAGTCCCTTTAGGTCGGAGAGCGTTAGGAACGATTGTTTCTGCGCGTGCGTAGATCATTGCACTCTTTGGTGTAAAGAAGTGATTCAACATTTTTTAAGAATTCTAAGTGCATCAGCATCAGCGGGGAAAAGAAAAAAAAAGAGAAGAAAAAACATGAATCAGACAAAAAAGATGGACAGTGCCAAAATCTATTCTTTCTTGCCTTCAACAGCAAGAAACTATTCAAAAACACAACGAAACGGGAAGAAAATGCAAGATGCAAAATAGAATCGAAAAGGGGGAATTAAAAATGTGAAATCCAGAACTAAAAGAAATAGGAAGAAATCAATTAGAAAAACAAGAATAAATTCAGAAGCCGAGCAGGAGAACTTCATTGGGTTTTTCTGATCATTAACAGTACTAATATGGTTCGAACTCCCTCATCTATCACAAAGCTCTTTTCATAAACGCAATGAATTTATGATTAGTGTTGTATTCTATTACGAAAAAAATTAAAAACAGCAGAATACTTCACAAAAACTATTGAACTAGAAAAAAAAAGTCGTTTATGTTTATGCAAGTTGAGGCTTCGTGATATCACCTGGAGATGTAGATTTTAATTTGAAGCGGAAGCCATTTTTGTACTCAAATATAAATGGAAAACCTTAAAATGCTTTTTCATAAGTCTGTTTTAATTAACAATTTTCCTTATAATAAAGGAATTATGTATCTACTAGCTGAATACCCGTGCTTCGCTACGGAGTACATTCAAATTAAATACAACGGTCAATGTATGCAATTAATTTGTATGTTTAATATCCATAAAACATACTATTTTGAGTTAAATTCTTAAAAAATTTCCATCTCAATTAGTCTAGTGGTTAAATTTTAACTTTTACCGTATTTCAATATTTTTTTGTCAATTTATTTCGTTGTTATGTACGTGACGCAAAATTAATTTAAAGTCTCACAAAAAGAAAAGAAACCACGTGATCAGCATTTAATAAGTTGAATTCTAAAAATTAATCTTTAAAAATTCCCCAAAAATCAGAAATCGGAGGTAAAAATCCGAAGAAAATTTCATTTTAAAGAAATTTTTTTGATCTTTCTCGTGATATAAATTTTATAACCCTCAAATTATCATTTTAAATGCAAACTTGAAAAAAAATTACAAGATCAGCTTAAAAATTTAATTTAAAAAAATCTAAGAAGAATTTTTCAAAAATCTTTCTTAGTACACCCCTACACTATAAGAAGAATCGCCATGAAAAATTTCAGCCCTTTAAGTCCAGCGATTTGGTCTGTACGTTATCTGTCAGTCAGCTACGGAACTGTTTTATATATATAGATTATGATACATAAAATTTAAATATTTACTGCAGAGAGCAACATTTCGTTGTCTAACAATGGGCGCGATATCGGTTAAAACCAGGATGGTATCTTGCATAGTAATACAAAAACCACAGAATATAAAATGAACTATAATACATGTTAAAATTATGACTAAATATGATTGGAAAGCAAAAGGGTGCTGAAAATCTGCAGTTTGTGTGAAACACCTGTCTCACAGATGTCCGTTTCCAATTTAAAGCACATTCTGTTTTCTTTTCCACTGCTAATTAGCGGAAATTTGGGTTCTCTTTGTGTACACTAATGGCCTTTTTCATTTGACTAATATCGGTAAAAGATGTAGATGTAATAATCTAACAACTTTCTCCTTTCTTTTTTCGTACGTTTTGATCTCAAAATTTAAAATAAAGATTACAATTTTAATTTTTTTTTCATGTTAAATTATAGAGGAGAAAAAGATTATCTTTACTATAGTCAAAAATGAAATAATATCAGAGAAAATTTTAATTTACATAAATAATAAATAAATTCGGTTTTAGAAAGGATAAAAAATGATATCAAAATGCTATTAACGATTAAAAACACTGGATGTTAAAATTAAAAAATTAAATTGAACTTAAATTAAGTCTTTCAGCTTTTGATTTTGCGAGATAGCAAATAGCTCTGACAGGAGCTTTGATATGCTTTGAAAAAATAACATTTTGAGAAGCTTTAGACTTTTTGATAAACTCAATAAAAATTTTATTCCGCTAATTTTGCTAATAATTTTTATTATTTATTTTAATGTTCAGTGTGTTCTTCGCTGTGACATGTAAACTCCAGATGTCAAATTAAAAACTACGCAGTGACACGAAATAATTTCTGCAAACAATGAATTATATAAATAATTTCCGAACATAATGCGGTTGGCCAAAACATAACGAGTATAAAATCCAAATACGGATTTAATTTCCTGGTGCAGGCGCTCATAAAGGAAAAAATTATTAGCTAGTTTATTTCTCAACTATAAATTAATGTTTGCCTCAGTTTAAAATTTTAATGATAAAAATTTCTATGGGTGTATTTATGCAGTTCTTTTCGATATATGAATTCAGTTATTTCGCCAATGACAAATAATTTAAAAACTATGCGGAATCAATTTAAGTGAAGAAATCACAAACTACCAGGATAGTAAACTATTCAGAGACTTCCGTAAACTATTCAGAGACTCGGGTTCATTAAACCATGCAAACAATGGTATGTTTCTCTCTTGTTGCTTTCTGAACAACGTCCAGCTTTTTATTTAACTGCCACATCTGTTGCAACAAGTCCCAAAACTTTGAAAAGTGGAGTGGGGAGATTTGTACTTTGCACAACCGAGCACTTTGTCGAATGATTTATTTTTAAAGTTAGGAAATAACTTTAATAAGCTAAAAGTAAATTAAAAATGTTTTAAAATTTTAAAAGTTATAAAAGTTGTTTTATAAACATATTTACCAAGAACAGTTTCTACGAAGACTTTTTAATACAATTAATTTACGAAAGCTATTCAATTAAATCCTATGTAATATATATAAGGTGAGTATATTTAAAGTATTTTGTATCATTATACCGTTCAAACTAATTAATTAATTAATTAATATATATATATATATATATATGTGTGTGTGTGTGTATATGTATATATATATATATATATATATATATATATATATATATATATATATATATATATATATATATATATGTATGTATATGTGTATATATGTATATGTGTATATGTATATGTGTATATATATACAGTGGAATCTCGATCTATCGTTTTTCAAAGGACCGATTGAAATGAACGATAAATGCCGGAAAACGATAGATGCGGAAACATAACAAAGCAATATGATCGTTGGGACTGGATAAAATGAACGACACATACGGAAAAACGATGGATCCGAAAACGATCGATCGTGATTCCGCTGTATACATATATGTATATATATATATATATATATATATATATATATATATATATGTGTGTGTGTGTGTGTGTCATAGAAACATGGAGGATTTATAATTATAGTGCTTAAGGTACTACAATAGCTTTCAATGGCAGAAATTCGCACTTTGGTGATCGGAAAGTAATACTATCAGGAGAAAAGTGAAAAACAAGATGAGATTTCAATCTGGCAACCACAAAATGGTTAAAACGTCAAAAGTAAACGGGTTTTGATGTCCCTGTTTTATGGAAGCCTCTACTTTCCATGTGTCCTAGGGAGTAATACAGCAAAATTTGTTTCATATCGGTCGTAGTTTTTAAGATTGAGCTTGGAACAAACAGGCAAATCGAATTTTTAATTTAAATGGACAGAGAGCTTTACAACGAACCATTTGATTTCCTACCGTGTTGCTATGCAATCAGCGTAGATGTAGAAAAAAAGAAAAAAAAATGCCGCCAATAATCAATATTATTTCGTGACTTTGGATCCTAATGTTCATTAACTGAAAATTTTAACCGCAATTAACTGTTCTAAATAAAGAAATAGCGTATTTATTTAGGCCTGTGAATCGATAATCCAGCGTTTACTTGTATAACTAAATGTAAACTCAAATAGAAAACATATTCCAATGGTGAAAAATAATGAGCATTCTTTTCACATTTCAGCCGGGAACAGGAAAACGAGTCACGTGTTCAGAGTTTATACTTAGAGATGGAAGAACAGATGAAACGAGAAAAAGAAGAAGCCTTGGCAAGGGTATGTCATTTTCATCCGATCTATTATATATTATTTCTAAAAGGTTTTTTTTTTTTGTTTTATCCCCTTTTTCTCCCTTCATACTTAACCAAAATCGAGAAATGGGGTATCATTTTAAAGATTAAGATCTCCTCTTCATGCGAATTGTTAATTTAGAATTACACATTGTTTGTTTAAAAATCGGAGTATAAACATTATAAGCAATTTTTCTTCCCCTAGAGGGCGTGCGCGCTAGCTTTTTTTATATTCCATTATCAATCGCACTGAACTTTTAAATTTAAATATAGTTTGCTTTTATTATCATTCTGTGATTTCATAAATAAGTTTCTTTATTGTCAACATCCGCGTAGATGTACATTATACTTTTTGCATGGAAAAACCATATATATTATTTCTAGAAGGTGATTTTTTGTGACGATCCCTTTCTCTCCTTTCATACTTAGCAAAAATCGATAAATGGGGTACCATTTTAAAGATTAAGTTCTCCGCTTCTGACGAATTGTTAATTCGGAAAGACACATTGTATTGTTTGTTTAAAAATCGGAGTGAAAAATTTTACTTTTGGCCCTAAAGTTCTTTCCCTGGATGCGTCGAAACGGCACAGTGAAATAGTGTGCACAAAGAAGTTTTGTATTGTAAATATCACATTTTTCACGCGTTTGTGTCATATTTAAGTTTTAATATTGGTTGCGAATGTGTTTTGACGTGTACATATCTCATGTTCCCCTGTTTTGTCTTATGCTTCAACCCAAAGGCGTTTTGTAATCGATTTTGTCGTATTATCCTTCCACACCAGTATTGGACAAATAAACAATGGCTACAAATGAACCGGTTCTTCCTTCATCTTACTACAAACCACCAACCTCGCTATATAACTTATCGTATTCTGATCGCATGCGAAAGGGTCGCACGGGCCACATAGTTTTTAAATATTTTAAGATTAGAGTATAAGCTCCTTGAGTATCAGATACAAACTGAAGAATTGATGTCATTATATCTTGATTATATCAATTCAGAAAATTCAGTTCACGCACTATTAGAAAACTTTTTTTATTTTGGATTGATGATGTACTGATAGATTACTTTTCACTTAATAGTGTAAATATAAATATGAGGTGGTAGAGGTAAAAAAAATGAAGATTAAAAATTACAGTTTGTGTAAAGGGCTTTATTGTGATTAGCTGTATGGCGTATGGCGTGGCACGGCGCCCTTAGCATTGTTTGGAGGTGCTCCTGGGAACCGTGGCGCACACTTTGAGAACCCCGTTGTAGGGAATCAGAAAATTACTGGAAAGATGTACAGTATCTGAGTGTGTTTCATAATGTAGTAAAACGTTTCAGGTTTTGGTCATGTAACTTTTCAAATGTCACAACATGTTGGCAGGATACGCCACACCTTTTGAAAATGGCAACTTTCGATACAGAAGAGAAAAAATTATTTCAGGTAGTCTCTTCTAACGAAACTACCGCGGGTTATTAACGTGGGATTACTTATCGTTGCTTACCTCTTTTGTGTGTATATATGTATGTGTCTTATGTATATATGTATTTATATATGTACGTACGTATATATATACATATATGTATGTCAAAATTTTTATGCATTTTGGTACTTTTCTGTTTAACTGTTTACTGCTTGTCCACAGACTGGGTTTAGCACGCTGCCAAAAATTATAACTCGCGAGGTACGAACGGACGGATTTAACGTCTGAAATTTTGCTTTCCGGAGGACCGTTACGGAGGAACGTAATCCTACGTTAAAACACGTTGTGTGTTTTGTTGTGAGAAGAAAAAACTCGTTCACAAATATCAAGTTATTTGAGTGTATAGGAAGAGTATTTTACTGAGTATATTTAATATTATACAAATATGCATACATATGCATATGTATATATGTGTGTGTGTGCGGTATTTTTCTAATCATGGATTATTAAATACATATTTTTGGATTCTGTTTCTTGCATTTCAAAATAGACGTCTAAATGTAATGCGCGTGTTTTTCCAAAAATCCTTTTATTCGATTTAATATTTTCAAAGTAAAAACAAATTTCATAATTTTAGAAATAAATATCAATAATTCAATACCCCGTAAAAAATTAACTTCTGAAAAGTTTTGTAAATAACGCGATCTCTATTTAAAGGCCTAACTTTTAATTAAAAAAAAAAACATAATTCGAAACTATGCCTTTGTTAATCTGTAATTACAAAATATCAAGAGACATTTTTTTAAACTTTACATGGGTATTGAAGATCCGAGATTTGAACTGGTGCGCTGACTTTAAAGGAGATGTTTAGCGTGGCTACGGGATTTCGCAGCGAACGGAAAGCTTAGTTGAGAATTTTATGCTAAATTTTGAAAGAAAAAAAAAAGTTAACCCCATCCTACGACGATTGTACCCTTTTCCTTTCACAATGAAATATTCTCTGCTTGAAATTGTTGAAATTTTACGTATAATTCAAAGATAATGTTTTGATAGCTAATACGAACAAAAAAAAGCTAAAAGTTTGTAAGAAACTTAATTAAGCAAGGGGGATCCAGGACACAAAATTCTTCAAATTTTGAAAAAAAATTATTGCATTAAAATTTTTTCTGTTCTTTTCTGCTTAAAATGGCGTTTAAATCATGTTTCTATCTTAATTAGAATAGGAGATATTAATTTTTTGTTTTGCAATATTCTAATAGCAACCAATCTTTGTTTTAACCTTTAAATGCGTTTTTCTGCATGATGGGTTTTGTCACCATTTCTTGTCTTAAAATTGTTATGAGTCAAGAACCGTTAAAGATAAATCGTTCAAACTTGGAACAAGTCTTTTTCAATTATTTTACTTTAAGATTGATTTGGCGAATTTGAAAAAAAATATTTGCTTTTGAGAATATGATTTTTTTAAAAATAAGTTACATAATTTTTTTGAAATTTTTACTCTAAATATTTAAAATTTTTTTTAAATTAACATTTTAAAAATGCTGAATCAAAATTAAGACTTATATATTTTTGTTTGATTAAATGAAAAAAATTTGAAATTCGACAAATAATATTTCGAGTTATAACGATTTTAAAATACCCCACTTTTATAAAAAATTTAAAATTTTTAAATTCAAAAACTTTATGAAAAGTTTTATGATGTGATTTTGTTTATAAATTATATGGTTAACCATCATAAAAAATTCAAAATTTTAATTCAATAAATAAAAAAAAAATTTTAATGTCCCCCCCCCCCCCCTTAAGCAAATAACAAAAATTAAGATGTTACGTATAATTTCTTTTTTAACCGTTAAAAATAAATTCGTCAGTGTTTTGTCTAAATGTCTCACAGTGGCATTATTTTCTCTAGATATGAAGCTATGTGTCACCTTTCAGATGCTAAATTTTAGAAACGAAAACCAGATTGTTTTTCCTTTTTCAACGATGTGAATGTTTATCTTATCAATCCAGAGTAAAAAACCCAAGATATATACAGCTGGCCTCTTAGATAGTACGTCACATCCGATAAAGTTGCATAAGTCAGGTGTTGATTTCTGTTCTACGCAAGCGTCATTGCCTTAAATTTTTGTACTATTCCAACGACTTGTGAATTAATCAAAGACTTCGTTTTTATGTTCATTAAGAAAAATAAATGATTTTTTTTTACTTTAATAAATACGTATATAACTCGTATACTCTTCTAAAATAGGCCAAATACGATAAAAAAGATGCGTGTGGATTTATATGTGAAACGTATAAGAATTAGAGTTTGAAATTAATATTGCTGCTTACACGAGTATTAAGAACATTAACAATGATTCGTACGTACACGTACACACACACACACACACACATATATATATATATATATATATATATATATATATATATATATATATATATATACATTGTCGTAACTAGCCATTCCTGTGCCCTGGGAAAGAATTTGCATTTGGGCCTCTTAATAAATTAAGTTTGGGAAAATAATAAAACAAATACAGCATTTTGGGCCCCCCTTCCAAGTGGGCCCTGGGAGGGTGCCCCTGTTGCCTCTGCCTAGTTACTACGGCACTGTGTGTGTGTGCGTGCGTGCGTGCATGCATACATGCATACATGTATGTATGTATGTATGTATAATTTTTTACAGTACTTAACGTCCGTTTAGGAAACGAGCTGTGCGTATGAGGTTTATGCAGATTAAAAGATTTAATTTGACATACCTGCGGTTTCGATCGTGTACATTATGTAGGGGGATATGCACTGATGTATGCATCTTTGACTTGCAAAATTTCTACAGTTCGAAATGAGAACTTTGCTGAACGAGATAAAACAAATGATGTCGTTTCAGTGACAGATTGGCCACTACTGCAAACAGAAATTGGTATGTAAGAATTTTGTGGAAAAGGAAGAAAAGGCGACTATAATGCTAATTTGACACAGCTGCGAAGTAGGTGTTCAGTGAATTAAAAGAAAAAGGCTTCGTGTAGAATGAGCAAGATTAAATAGAAGTTTAGGGCCCAGTGGTACAGCGCGCAGGTTTTCGGTGCTGAGGGTGCTCAGATCGAGTCCCAGCGTTGCGCCACGAAAAATGCCTCCGTTCGTGTCGTCCCATCATAGGGGGTAATGCTGTCCGCCTATATGGTGCCCCCACAATAAAATGGACAGTAAAACTGCGGCGTAGTAAGGGCCAATGTTTGAATACAAGTGCCTCCGCATTGGATATAAAAAAAAATAGAAGTTTAGAAGTGTGCATAGGTTATATATTATTTTTTAAAGATATGTTCAATAGCAGATCCTTCTCTTGGAGGGCATGCATAATGTACTTTTGAGGTCAAGAATGTATCTCTTTTTATAGCTGCTAATTTTTGGAGGCCCTTGAGAACCGTTGCTGCAAGCGCCTGTGTGATGATCCGCCTCTAAACATGTTTAGAGCTACAATTTATTTATCTTTAACCATTATAACAAGTTTTGTTTATGTGCATCATTAAGAGGTTTTGATATTAGAATACTCTGCTATGAGTAGTTTTTTATTTGATATTTCATGAAAATTTTCTCGCTTGAAGTCCGCTTTGCAGACCGATCGCTTTACCACGTTGGTGCAAGAAAAGACATTTAATTAACTTCTGAAACATTTATGACAATACAATGCTGTGGAAAGCTGCTCGAGTAATGGAAATCCTTCTCTTCCTTTTATTTAACGAATTCTTGCCTTATTAAATTCAAAACAATGCACTTCGCACCCACTGTATTTTTTTAAGTAAGCAGTCAAACACTGCGCAAAAGGTGCAAATAATACCTTAATGAAGACGAGAAGTAAACTGCTGCTATTTACTGGCCATTACTCATAGACCCTACTCTGTGCGATTTTAAGGCATTGTTCACATTGCTTCTGGAGCAGAGCGTGGCTCGGGTGTATTTTAAGGACAATTATGGTAGGGTTTTCTGGTTTCACAATTTCTTTCAATACTTGTTGCCTTAAATTTTCAGTTGGGTGTGGCACGGTTATTCTGCAGGGGTGCAATTCTTAAGGTTAAAATTGCTGTTTTTTAGTTACAACCGTCACTTCACAATTTATCAGGATAGGGTGAGTGTGTGTGCCTTTTGTATTTATTTTTCATTTGTGTTCTTTTTGGAATTTTATGTTCTTTTTAATACTACAGAATCTTGCATTTATGGTGCGTTTAACTCTGATTGCAGGATTTCTGTTTATTTTCTATTGATTTGACTATCCGTTTCCATGGGAATCTCGTTGCTTGGGATGTCTTTTGGCTAGGCCTGCATCCTATTCAGAAAGTTTCCCCTTGAGGTAACTGATTCTATTGGGCCTCCTGATGAAGAGACAGGCCGGTTGCCTCGCAATATGGTTTAGTTTTTATACTGTTATAGAATCTTGCATTTATGGTGCGTTTAGCTCTAAGTGCAGGATTTCTGTTTATTTCGTTTGACTGTCATTGCATTCTTCCTGTTACATAATATCTATTTCTGTTGAATTATTTACATTTTACTGGTTATAATTGTCTGTTTTTTTCAGTATGAGGATTTGTTGCAACTGCGCAATCTTTTATTGAAAAGTTTAAAATAAGTTAACGCTAGTGCAGTTTTTCTGTTAATTTCGTTTGGCTGTCTATGCCTTCTTTATATATTTTCATTTCTTTTTTTCTGTTGAATTATTTACAATGTATAAGTGAAGTAAAGAAGTTACAGCACAAAATGCTAAAACCGCACACTATTTTAACCTCCTACTTTTTTCGTTTTTTATCGCGCACTGGGGTGAGCTGATGAATTTAGGCTGAAACTATAAATTGCTATCCACCTTCACAATAGCTTACTTGTTTTGTTGGTTGCTTTTAGCTTAGAATACAATGGCGATCGTTACACCATTCATTGTCATTCTTCTTAGAAATTCAAGATTACGTAGTTGTTTTCTTTTCTAGATATTACAGCATGATTATAATGCTACTTGAGATATACCGTATTTTTTGGACCTTAAGACGCTCCTTTTTACATAAAAAAATCGACTTAATATTGGGGTGCGACTGATGTTCCAAAGGTAATATTAAAATAAAATGAACATTTTATTATATATATTATGTATATATATTTATTATGTACATGATATATATTTTAAACATATTATTTATTATATTTATTAGTATATATATATATAAATAAGAATAAGATGAAAGAGAAAACCAGTAATAGCTCTAAAGCTACTTGCAGCCAGGAACAAACAACATGTAAAGAAAAGTATGAATAAGGTTTTTGACAGCATTTCTTCATCAGCGGTGTCAATACTGTCTAAAAACCAATGGATTGTTTCTGATGAGTATGATCTATAAAATAAACACACTCAGACACCGTACAATCCATTATTAACAGAAGAATTGATTAATAAATTAATTAAGTTTGATTAAAAGTGCTTAACCAAAGAACACCAAGCCTGGCGCTAGTCAGAGTGGAAGTTAAGAACTTGTAACCGCAAGATGACTGACGTCATAAAATTTGCAACCATTGAGGTAGTGGATTCTCAGTTACAGACTTACTTAGGTTACCGTATTTTAAGACTATTACTAGTTGATACCCGCCAAAACATGACGGCTAGATAGTAAATAAATGTATACTAATACACAAATTGTACTCAACACATCATTGCCAAATGTTGAAAATCATAATAATGCGCAGAAACAAATTAATGTGTTTAAGCGGCCTTGTGCTTAGTGTGTATCTAAAGCCAGATTTAAAAGTGTCCCTGGGCATGCGCAGAAAGCAATTTTTTTAAAATTGTAAACAGCGCGAAATAAACAATTTCTGTGAGGTTTAATCTTATATTTCACAAACATAATTATCATTAAAAATATAAATGGCAGAGAAAGATCTAGAAAGACTCCTCGGAACAAACGTGTTTATCATTAAAATGTCACTGAGCATGCGCAGAAACAGTGAGTTTCTAAAGACAGATTTAAACATGCCATTGAGCGTGGGCAGAAATCAATTTTTTAATTGTAAATTATCGCTAATTAATAGAAATTGCGGTTACAAAAACCAAATTTGACAAATCTACAGATTACAATCTTTCGTTTAAGACCAATATGAAGTAAATTGATAGAGTAGTATTCACTCACGGACTGCCCAAAAAGTCGGCTTAGCAACTTAAATATATAGATTCCCTTAATTATTTAGTTTTTATTATTATTACAACTATGAGTTATTTTTATTATTATTTTATTTTTCTTATGATTTTTATTTTTATTTTTAGTAGTTATTTTTTCTATTTTAACCTATTGTTATGTTTAACATATTAATGCAACAGAACAAACTATTCATTAAAACAAAAACAACCAATTCTGTTTTTGGATAGACTTACTGGATATATACATACATATATATATATATATATATATATATATATATATATATATATATATATATATATATATATATATATATATATATATATATGTATATGTATATATATATATATATATATATATATATATATATATATATATATGTATATGTATATATATATATATATATATATATATATATATATATATATATATATATATATATATATGTATGTATGTATGTATGTGTGTGTATAAAATTCGGCCCAAAATTTTAATTTAACATAATTATGAAAATAATACATTAAGCTAACTTATTTTCAATATTCTCTAATTTACCAAATTGACAAACGAAATATCCTAATTCAATTTATACTCTTGCCCTATTTTCCGAGAATAAAAACGTGGCCGGTCCCGGCTACATGAGGTTTATCAAGCAAAAACATCGAAAAGTCTTCCAAATTAAACTTTAAAACTCTTGCAACGACTTCTGTTTTCAGCGAGAAGCTGGCTCATCAAATATTTTTGTCAGGTGACCGAACCGAACTTATAAAAGCTGAGTGTTTTGGTAAATAAGGTAGAATAATAAGGTTTTGGTGATTAAATAAATAAGGTTTTGGCGAATAAGGTAGACGTATTTCGAGTATCGAACGGAGCACGTCATCGCGTTGCCGGATCGTTCTACTGTGGTATTAGAAATGGAGTGTAAATTTAATACCTGATTAAAGAATGATTCCGAACTTCTATGGAGAGTTGTTTGCTACCACGACTACGGACGGAATCCCACAGTGTCCGGGTATTACTTACACTTCCGGGTATTACTACACACACACACACATATACACTGAAGTGCCACTGAATTAGGGATACCTACCTAGTAACGAGTTGGGCCTCCTCTGGCCTTGATAACGGCTGCCCCACGACGAGGCATAGATTCAACAAGTTTCTGGAAACGTTCCACGGGAATGGCTTGCCAAATATTGGCTAAAGCTGTCCGTAATTCAGTAAGGTTCTTTGGTGCTGTGTGCTGGCCTTTCACGCCTTGTTCCAAAACATCCCAAAGATGCTCAATAGGATTTAAGTCTGGGCTTCTAGGTGGCCAATTCATGACAGAGAAGTCAGAGGAATGCTCATCCAACCAGCCAGTAGCCAACCGTGACTTGTGAGAGGTACAGTTGTCTTGCTGTAAAACTCCATTACCGTGCGGATAACAGAACAGCATAAACGGATGGAGGTGATCACCCAGCAACTCTACGTACCGAATTGCATTGAGGGAGGTTGGTACACGCACCAAAGATCCCAAACTGTGCAACGAAAAAACACCCCAGACCATGATTGAGCCACCATGCCCTTGTACAGTTCCAGCCAGGCATGCAGGATCCATGGCTTCATGAGCCTGACGCCATATTCTCAGCCTCCCGTCGGCGTTAAGTAGTCGGAATCGAGACTCATCACTCCATGCTACTCGTTTCCAGTCTTCTACACTCCAGTCTCTGTGCTCTCTTGCCCAGGCAAGACGTGCAGCCCGATGGCGAGTATAGAGCAATGGTACTCTCGTAGGTCGACGGCTCCCGAAACCCATACGGTGAAGCGAGCGTTGCACAGTCCATTTACTGACTGTACGACTGGCACCGTCATTAAACTGGGTGGTAATTTGAACTAATGTTTGGCTTCGCTGGCTACGTACAATACGCCTGAGCCGTCTCTCACCACGCACCGTCAAGGCTAATTGTCCTTTGCAGTTTGCCCGATCGCTAGTTTTTTTTCCACCATCCATGTATTCTTGGTATACTCTTGACACTGTCGACCTTGAAAATCCTAGCTGTCTGACGATTTCGGAAATTGAATGGCCCATGCGTCGCGCACCTACGATTTGTCCGCGATCGAAGGCGTCTAAATCTGGCAGTTTACCCATACTGGCAATTCCAACAACTAATTCAGAACAACCACAGTACGCGCTATATATGCAGTTACCACAGCGCCCTCACTTGCGCATACATGATGCGCAGCGCTACACAATTTGCATAGGCTTTGCTATCCCTAATTCAGTGGCACTTCAGTGTATATATATATATATATATATATATATATATATATATAATCTTTATTTAGTAAGACATTGAAAATATCTTTATATACCTAACAAATTACAAAATATTCTTTTCTAAAAATCCTCCCATAAATCTGATGTGCGTCTTATGGACCAAAAAATGCGGTAGATATATTAGAGACGTAATTTCTTGAACGGATTTGCTTTTAAAATGGCATAACATAAGCGTGTTCGAGGGAAACACCATGTTTACCTTTGAATAATACAGACCATATTGTGGGAGTCGACCTTTATGACTCAAATAAGATTTTGTTCACGACGGACATAGCTAGTAAATACAAGCTGTTGTCGAAGTTCTTAGTTCACGTGGAATGGACTCACTACGTTTCCCAGAAGTGACGTTACTCGTCGCTTATTGGTCCCTGGTTGTTGGAAATATTCAACTTAACAAATCACGCATCAGAATTTTCCCTTGTTACCTTTAAGGGCCTGTTCACACTGCGCTCGTCAGCGTCAGAGTTAGACGTATTCACATATTTTAAACCAATCACAGACCTTAACAATTTCGTGGCTAATCGTTTGGAGGTTTGTAATTGGTTAAATATATTTCAATACGAGTAACGCTAACACTGATGGATTCTAGTATGAGAACAGGGTCTAACTCCTCCACTGAAATCGATACATTGTCTCTACTTCGTTTGAATATATGAAATATCTCTCATACAATTTAGACGTTGTAAACACACGTAAACATCTCTGAACGGTGGAAAGAAATGAGAGATAAGTACTTTGTCAAGCATCGATTCATATAGTGTACCTGATGTTAAAAATAAAACCTAAGCCAAAATTTTTGTAGTCTCACTTAATTTACAACCTAATTCAAACTAATAAAAAAGAAGGATTTGAATGCACTTTTTTTACACACTTTATTATGTGGCAATTGTAAACATTCGACTCATTTATTTCTCTAAAAGGAACAGCGCAAAGAACAGTATCTCCGCGATGAGCTCGAAACAGAATTACAGGAGAAAGATGACCAGTTGCAGGATCTGCTGGAGAAGCATGCACAGGTTAGATTTTTTCTTCTTTTTATTTAGTTATGAACGTAATTGATAATTGTGACACAATGAAAAGAATTTCGAGGACTTAAAACGTGAAATCTGCTGAAAGACCTTTTTTATGCACAAAGTATAATTCTTGTCTGATTTGTAAATTAGCATACACTCATGTCCATAAATTAAGGATAATGCCAGCTCCGGCAAATAAAAGTTCAGAAACAAAACAAACGTGACTTATTCATAAAGCCCATTTATTAAACAAAAGATAAAGAACAAAAAAGATGGTGTATGTATGATACCATTCATAAAAACTACGATTTTTGCTCCCTTGAGCAATTGTAAAAAATATCTCCTTTACAAAAACTTAATATTACATGGTTGGTATGATGGTTAATACATTGTATGTCTCCCATGAAATACAGTCCGTACATCGCCTAGGCACGCTGAGTATCAAATTATCGAGCTGATCTTGGGGACGATTACTCCACTCAGCAAGCAATGCTCTCCCAAGATCCGGTACACATGTAGGAAGTGGTTGACGGGCTGCAACTCGTCGGCCAAGCATGTCCCACACATGCTCTATCGGATTCAAGTCGTCAGCCATAAACACAAATTCTGCGCCCATGGCACCACTAAACAAGCGTACATGTTGTTCCAGAATGATGTCCCGATAAATGTGGCCGTTCATGGTTCCGATTTGGACATGCAGATCTGTTCTGGAGCCCAGTATAATTCCACCCCAAACGAGCAATCCTGCACCACCGTAATGGTGTCGTTCAATGATGTTGTCTTGGTGGTAACGGGTACCTGGCGTTCTCCATATGAAAGTCCGACGTGAATCAGACTGCAAGCTAAACCTGAACTCGTCGGAAAACATCACACAAACCCACTGTGACGATATCCACATTGCATGTTCTTTACTCCATGCTAATCGTTGCTGACAGTGAGTTGCCGTGAGCGGAACACATCTGACAGGTCTGCGAGCATATAGACCAATATTTCCCAAACGTGTGTACACGGTTTGCCTTGAAACTGTGGTACCCGTGGCTGCAGATAGCTGACGAGACAGGTCGGATGCTGTGCTCCGTCTTTTTCTTTTGGCAGTTACTGCCAAATACCGGTCTTCATTCGGCGTTGTAACTCGGGAGCGACCTGTACTGACGACCTGTACCCGTTTACTGACATTTCCATCATCTTGGAATCGTTGCCAAAGCCTAGAGGTGACACTTTGGGCAATTCCAGGTTCCTCGGATACTTCCATCTGAGTACGCCCATATTCCAGGCGGCCGATAATTCAACCACGTAAAAAAATCATCCACATGCGTCCTCTGTGTCATAACTATTTGGTTATGGCACTGAGAGGCCACACCAACCATGTAATATTAAGTTTTTGCAAAGGAGATATTTTTTACAATTGCTCCAGGGAGCAAAAATCGTAGTTTTTATGAATGGTATCATACATACACCATCTTTTTTGTTCTTTATATTTTGTTTAATAAATGGGCTTTATGAATAAGTCACATTTGTTTTGTTTCTTAACCTTTATTTTCCGGAGCTGGCATTATCCTTAATTTATGGACATGAGTGTATAATGCAATCAGCAAACTGAATTACTGTAGAATTTTAAACTTAGTGCTAATGAAATAAATTGGATCTGGAATAAGATTCATCAATTTTGAAGATCGATAACCCAAAAGCACTTATTCACATAGGCGTAGCGTGCTTCTAACTTTTTTTTTTTTTTGGGGGGGGGGGAAGGGCTACGAATTGAATTCAGTTACGACCCTCCTCAGGGCACTGACTGCCGGACGGTCCTTAAAATATGAAATATTATGATTTTTTTAAATTGAATAACAATAGAACTGATGTTTGAGTAGTATTCAAAAGTTGTACAATTTGAAAAATAAATATAATATAAATAAAATGAGAAAAAATATAGCATCGAATTTTTGTTTTGGATCATATCATTGTTAAAAACTATGTTAAGGCTAAAGGCATAATCGAAATCTTTAGTTTCACAGTTTGAAAAAGCGGGAAAAATTATATACAATGTTAGTTTAATTTATAATACATATGAATATATTTATGACGTTGATGCAATGCCTGAAAAAGGATAGTGGATGAGTTGAGGTTTTACTCGTATAAGGCATATCCAACCTTTGTTCTCGTTAAAAATAAATACTTCATGTCTCAGATATATGTCCACTGCTTACATATACACAGAGCTTAATTTTCAAAGTATTAGAAAATAAAGGGGATTTTCAAATAGCACGGCTTATAAATTAGCTGAATTTAGTAAGCAAAAATAATGTAATACATCAAGAATTCTTATTTAATGCCGCGAAGTTTAATACTGATACATTGTTGGCAGACGTCTTCAACCCTTTTTCTCCCTCCATTTGACAGCAGGATGTTATACTACTATATTTGGTAAATATTAACTTTTTTTTTAGATAAGAGCTACATCTTTGTTTCCGGAATTCAGGGGTTATTATGTAGCGTATGATACACTATTAAAAGTTCAAATCGCATTTTTAAGATTTTAGGACTTAGAGAACTATTCAAAATTTAGAGTTTTAGGATAGAGAGTTTAGGGTTAAGTAGCATCACACGACCCATTAGAAAGAAGAAAAATACTTTATAAAATAAGTTGCAATCGGTTATTTTTCTTCTCAGTTTCTAATATCATAATCAGGCATTTTTTTCAATACTCTCTTTTCAAAAGTTTCTGATGTCCTTTATTACTTAGATTCAAAAACAACTGGAAGAGCTGAATTCCGAAGAAGCTGAGACGAAGCATGAGAACCAGAAACTTCAGAAAGTATGATTTTGAATTTCTCATCGTACTTTTTGGTGGTCCCAAAATATTTCTAATGCATACTTTTTGTGATCTTATATCTGTATCGCTTATATATCAGTCATACGTGGAATGAAAGGTTCTCAGTTACTGAGACATATTTAAAATACCTGGTAGAGTATCAGCACATTCAGAATTTGACCGTTGCCTGTATTTACTCTTGTAATCAGTTGGATAGTAAACGGCTTAGTAGCTTTGATGGATAAGCATTCTAAAGATTCAAACCAATCTACGTGAGTAGTATTATTTAATGAAGATAACGTTTTCTCTCTGAATCCCGCAAGAACTGTGGATTCTGAAATCTTCGTTATATCCATTTGGCTTCCGATGAAGGTTGCCAACTAATAACAAAAAGTGATAGCTATTTCTGAACACCTACAGTTGCAATTGTCAAAAGTGACGAAATCTAGTCTTGTAAGCGGATGATATAGCATGTTTTGTGTAGTTGCTTTCACTTGAAATTTCAGCAACACGTTGCGTAAATTTACCCGCAGACAAATCTTAGTATGTATTCATCGGGTACAAGAAACTGCACTTTTTATCGACAGTTTTGCACTTTTTGTAGATATTTTAAAATTCTTCGGACAAAATTCTAATTCCTTTAGTTACTAAAAGAATTCGACAGAGGTAATGTTAATACTCGGGAATTTTCGACTGATTCGATTATATCGACTGTAAATTTGAATAAGTAATGAGCTCTATCTATAATAAATATTCCATCTTGATCGTCTTCTACATACATTCAAATATCTCATATAAATACAATGCAATCATGGAAATGCAATGACACTATTGACATTCAAAAGATAATAGTTTTCTGCGTAATATTGAAAAGTCTTTAAGTATAAAAAAACAGGCAAAAGAAACTTGAAACTGGATGTAAGCTACTGTTTCATTTTAAAACAGCTGTGTATTTGTTGCGCTGTCATTTTTTTTTACCAATGTAGTTTGATTTTTAAACATAAGTCAGTACTTTTCAAATAATGTGACTTGTAGCAGTTGACATTATTCAAAAATTTACTTTAATTTGTACTTTCTTATCACAGATAAGATGTGCTGCCGAAAAAAAAAAGGACAGACAACTTTAGTGACCTATATGTGTTATCTCCTTAATGATAACTTTATGATATATTGTAAACCTAGTTTACTAACAGTCACTTGTACAGCATCTCTGTCATTCGTTTTACAGCTCCTTTTAAAACACGTTTCTTTTAAAAAGGTGTCATTAACAGGCATAATCTATCAACACAAAGACGACAAGTCTTGTCACTTCAAATTTGATTGTCTTATGTGATGAATTCTTTCTCACACTATTTAGATCCTTTTCTTGACACGGTATCCTAAAACTTTCTGGCGAACTGATTTAAAGTATCCATACCAACGAGGTCACAAAAATGTCGGCTAATTAAACCCTGATTTAGAGCTACATTTGTACGTTATGATTAGAACAAAAATAAATTAATCTATTTCACAATTCCTACTTACATGTTTATTAATGTATGTGTATAAATAATATTGTTCTCTCATTGTATGTACAGCGTGTCCAGCTAAGGAGTCCCTGATTTCAAAACTAAAAATCTCGAAAACAAAGATTTGTAGAAGAATGCAACAAACGGTATGTTTATCGTGAAAGCTGTAAGAATTTTATACACTAATTTTCGAAATAGTTACAAAAGGTGCTAACAGATGGCACTGTACAACTCGTATCAGCATGCATAAATAAACTCGTAGTCTTTGCAATCACTACATCACAATCTTTTCAAAATGTCCACCATTCGCTGTATGGAGGTGGTGCAAACGAACAATAAAATTTGCCTGCACACCCTGTAGTGTCTCAACAGAAATCGATTCAGCTGCCACACAGATTGAAACTCGTCCAGCATGGTGGGATGGTTCCTGTAGAGAGTATCTTCTAATGTGCCGCACAAAAAGTAATCACAAGGACTCAGGTCCGGCGAATATGGAGGCCAATCCATGCCTGCGTCAGTAAAATTTGGGTAACAGCGCCATCTGTTAGCAGCTTTTGTAACTATTTTGAAAATTAGTGTATAAAATTCTTACAGATTTCACGATAAATATACCGTTTGTTTCATTCTTCTACAAATCTTTGTTTTCGAGATTTTTAACTTTGAAATCAGGGACTCCTTTGCTGGACACGCTGTTTTACATAACACATACCCTATTACATAGTTTAAACGAATCGTAAGCGTTTAAAAATTACGCCCTGAAGCTGAAGAAAAAATATTCCTCGATCTGCGTCTCACGACGTGATTCTGGGCATTTTTGTAATTTCGAGAGATAAATAAGCTAAAAGTTAAGAAATTCTATGGTAAAAGTCAATTAATGCTAATCCTAAGCTAATAGTCAAGTAATTCTAAACAGGCCCCGAGTATCCTAGTAGATAACTCTTTGGAATTTGGTGCTGAGAGTACTCGGTTCGAGTCCCGACGAGCGCCACTAAATGCTCTGGTGTACATGCCAGGTATGGGCACGTTAAATTTGTCTGCCAGAAAAACCCTCCGCTAAGTTTATAGGGGGTGGGAGGTGGGTACAAGTTCGCAGATGTCGCTCCTGGGGATGCTCGGTCAAAATTGTGGGGGGCAGCATATGCAACGTCAGGAACTCAACTCCAGAAAGCCTTAGTTGCTATTTCGGGTCCCTGTCTAGTGCATTGGAAATAATTCTAACCCCGTGCTAGCGGTCAAGTAATTTCTAATGCTTTGGGATTATTTTAGCTATCGGATTTCATAAACAATATAGACTATATCCAACAGACTGTAAAGACTACCTTCAACATTTTTTCTTTTCTCCTCAAGGACCGAGATGCCCTTGAATATCGACTGTCATCATCGGAGAAGATGTTAGAGGACATGAAAAACCACCTGAACTTGCTGAGGAAGAAAAGCCTCGAAGAAAAGAGAAAGAGGGCCCAGTGAGTGGAGGATGCGCACGTACCCATCCACGTTGAGTGAGTGTGCGTGTGCATGCGGCAGAAAAAGGAATTTCGTTCAGCCTCTCAAAATTTTTGTTCTGCAGGCTTTACATTTGCACCATATTTTCTTTAACCCACTAGGCTTTTGAGACTGTTTTTTAGGTTATCTGTTTTTAGATTGAAAAGTGTTTTTCACGGATTGTTCTATCCTCTAGTTTTGTATCCAAAAAAAAGTCTGCAATGGATAGTATCAGACGCCTTTGAACACCAAACTAGAGATAAAATAATCCGTCCCAAGCGTTTTTCCAGCTGAAAATCTGTGTTTGCTATGTAAAGGTTATCAAGTCCAAAATCGTAGTTTTGAAGGAAACGGGATTGAAAAATTACATGTTTGTGTTTTGTTTCACATATCTCAAAATTTCACTGATGAATAAAAATATTTAGGCGTGGAATTGGACTTATGTTTCTGTACCCTGCAGTAGCCCTTGATTTTTCAAACATGCCTGGTTGGATAACTCATTTTAGCTCATTTTGGACTTAATACCCTTTACACAGAAATAAGCAACAGAAAAGTGTGCCGTAAACGCCTAGAGGGTTAATATTTTGTGTATGCCTTGTGCTTTCGTATGGCAGAAGCTTGTTTAGTCATTATAGGCTACTCATAGTATTGTAATGATGCTAACAGAGAAAAAAAATAGAATTTCATAGAATTAAAATCTGGGGTATGTTAAAACTATAACGGTCTTTTAACCTTTTGCAAAAACTTTAACGTAATCAAACAAAATGGCTAAGCTAATTCGTTCTCGAGTTGAAGTATGTAACTACGCATGCGCGACCTTCGTGCTGTCAGATGCACAGGAGATATGCGTAAACGGTACTTACTTTCTGGATGAGCTAAGTACTTGGATAACTTTGCTAAAAAAAACTTGCAATGTATCTCCTGTCGCAGATTCTGAACCAATGGATTGTACTAACATAAGTAGTGATGACGAAAAATAATTTATGTCTTCCAAATACAATGTTTTTAAAATTACGTTTATATGTATGAAAGTAAAAAATATATGTATGTACATATACAAAAAAAAAAATGTTTGAAACTCGACTTACGACCAACTCAACTTATAACCAATGTCTCGGTCGTAAATCGAAGAATATAATGTACATGATTATATTTTAACAGTATAGTTAGCTTTATTGCCCAAGAAATATTTTCGATCACATTTGAGTTATTTCAACAGCTACATATATTTAGCTTTCGCTCCTTTATTTACATCTGTAAGTACTCGTACTATAGTCTGAGATTCAAAACCATCGTAACTAACATCTCGACGTCTTGCACAACAAAAAAAAATCAATCACTGATATTTTTGCTATATTTTTAACCCCTCTATCACTTTTAACAAAGTTCAGGTAAATAAAAGCCTTATTTCATTATTCGAATACTTTTATGTAAAAAAAAAAAAGCTGATCTAACAAGTAGTTCAATTTTTTAAACATTTTCTACTCTTTGAAGGGGAAGCGTCAAAGATGCAAAATGGAGGCTAGTGTAAGAAAAAAAACGGAATTTTATGAGCTACAGAGTAAATTTGGATATGTATTTCCTCCATTGTGTTTTGGTAGAAACCTCAGCTTAAGAGTTTTACTACATCTGTATGGGTGATACTCCAAGTAATTAGCAACTAATTTATTTTCTTTCAGGGCTGCTCTAAAAGTGTCTGAAGGGATCGCCTTAGAGCGAGAAAACTTGGTTCTGGAGCTAGAGACTCTCAAGTCTGTATAAAATTAAACTATCCCTTTGCTTTATAAATTATTCTTTAGTTTTTTTGAAAAAAAGATTAGTACTTTTTGAATAATGTGATTTTTACTATACGATGGGAATTGTTAGATTTATGGTTAATACATGAAATGCAAAGTTTCTAGTGAAGTTGTCAAGCAAAATGAAAGAAGAGAAACTAGTTTTTTTTTTTTCAACTGTCGTTTTACATAAGGTTACGTCTGTATAGCAAGAATTAAATTGTAATAATTATGTATTTTTAGTTTATTTGTTTTTTAACTTTAAATTTCATTTGGATTTGACTTTTGTTTTAGGTGTTCTTATTACTTTGAAGTTGTGTTTTAATGTAATTTTGTTCGAAAAGAAAAGGTAGCTAACAGCAGACTGCTTAAATAAAATAGAAAAAATATCAAAAACCGCGAGCAATAAAGAAAATTTATGAAACTACAACATTTATTTCCTTTTTCTTTAACTTACATTTTATACATAAATATAAGTTAAAGAATTAAATAATGGAGAAACATAATATATTCTGACAATACGTATAATCATAAACTGTGTGAATATTTGAGGCAAGCACTGGCGCCTCTTTCATAACAAATTGTCTGCTATACTTAATAATATCCATTTTTATAAAAAGAATTTCGCTGTTTCAGGTCGGATTCTGTGATAATGGAAGAGTTAAAAGTAGATAACTAAGGAATGACAACACTGTCACTTTTCACTAAGGTATATTCTCTGGGTGTTACCTATAGGTTTACATTTTTAATAATATCCATTTTTATATCAAAGAATTTCTCTGTTTCAGATCGGATTCTTTGATAGTGGAAGAGTTAAAAGTAGATCACTAAGGAATGATAACACTGTCACTTTTAACTAAGGTAGATTCTCAGAGTGTTACCTATAGGTTGACATTTTTATGGTTCATTAAGATATTTTGGGTAGGTTTGCTGAAGTGAGGAAGAACAGGAATTTCTACTATTTCCAAATAAATTTTGTAAAATGTTAAAATTTCTAAATGGATCTCGGTACAGAATTTTGAAGGATGATTAATTACTTTCAGTGGGTCGCAAAGAAAAATGTTAATAGTAGAAATAACTTTCTGAGATGTACAATATTTTATGAAATTTCTAGTAACTTAGTATTAACGCTCCGTATTCTCTTTCTTTAGAGAAATCAACAAACAGCTTTTAGATGAAAACGATGAACTAGCACAAACAGCTGCTCAACTAGTTCCTTTGCAGATGCCCAGCAAAAGAGTGGTAGGTTCATACTCAATCATTTAGACTGAACGTTTTCATATAATATCATTTTATTTGCAAGAATATTTTATATGCCTACGAACGCTGCAAGTCTATGTAGCATATGTTTATTATGTTATCGAAATCATTAATTTTCTGGGCATTTTACAATTGAAGATTAGATTTTATTTTGCATAAAACTTGCATTAAAAAATGTGTTTACAAATAAAAATTACTTATTAAAATGGATTACGAATCTTTTCATAGCCATCACCCGTCGACAGGCGATTAGAAAATATAACAGAAGAAACAATAGCATCAATCAATCAGGAGTATCTGATTTCAGGTTTGTTTAAATAGTTTGAACACTCTTTTGTATAATTTTGTTGATTCATAACAGTGAAATATTTGCTGATATATATATATATATATATATATATATATATATATATATTGTAAGGACTTCGCCTAAAACTAAGACTGACAGCCTTTAATATTTACAAAATGCTTTATTTGCATCCCGATTAAATATAGGCTTTATACAATAATTACAAAAAAAAATAAGCACTATCTGAGGCTATTTCGCGGGGTTCAGGATATCATAATGGAACACGGCAGGCTCTCCTTCTCTGGCACGCGTTCGGCGACGAGGGGTTCTTCACACCTGTAAAACGAAGTCAACTGCCCCCATTTACATCAAGGTGGCGACTATATATCCTCACAAATCTCTGTGGGTGGTTGAAGCGAGCTCCCTTTGAACTCTTTTTGTAGACCGTCTTCAGACCATTCCGCGTCTTCCGCTAAAAGGCTAGGTGATTATCCTCGGGACAGGCTTTGTCTGCAAGCAGGGGGATTTCTTACAGAAGACGGCTTCCTAATTGTCCGATGGCGACGCGGCGTCTGCCACAACTTGGTGACAAAGCGACTGTCACCGATGAATACGGTAGATTGATAATGGACGTCTTGCCGTTAGGCTCTCTCAGGAATTCCGAGTGTGAAAGGGGCGTAAGTCATTACAGACTAAATTCCTCCCCTCCCCAGATGTTTTTCTGCAGAAGTTTTTCACCTGCAAAAAACAGAACAAAAACATGGTCCTTCTCAGGACAATTTCAATTATAAAACTTTTCCCGAAGGCAAATGCACGCCCAATTGACATTACGAGTAGACCGTTAATTTTGATCAAACTCTGGCTTTACCTTCATGAAAGAAAATTTTTAACTGTACTTCAAAGTATCATTTTTAAAAGCACATCAAAAGGAATTTATAATTAAAATTTACGCACTTTAAAATCTCTAATAAGAGAACATGCCGTAGCAAAGAAATTATAAAATTACACAATAATATAACACGTCATGGCAAAAATTTAAATAAAACAGTATACTAATACATGTCAATCAAAAAAAAATTAAATTCATAGAACACTAGTACGTACACATGACACTACACATAAAAAATTTAAACACAATTCAAGTTCATTTAGTAACTATCTTCAAACCGCAATATTTTAATCATACATTCAACTTCGTATTATTAGTTTCGGCTTAGTCTGGTGTTCGGCTTAAACCATCAGCATTTAAGTGCTCCTTGCCTTTCTTATGGCTCACTTCATAATTGAGGTGTTGAAGGGACAGAGCCCACCGTAAAAGCCTCGAGTTAGTCCCTGTGTTCTGTTGCAACCACACTAAGGGATTATGATCAGTTTGAATGACAAAATTAGCTGGGCCATCCAAATAGTACTGCAATCTTTTGACTGCAAAGATGATTGCGGCGCACTCCTTTTCTGTAGTGCTATACCGTTTCTCAACATTAGAGAATTTCCTACTCAAATATAAAATAGGATGTTCCTCATTGTTCTCATTTATCTGAGACAACACTATGCCAATTCCTTGATTTGAAGCATCACATTGGAGAATAAATTGTCTGCTAAAATCTGGTGCGTATAGCACGGGATTTTCGGAAAGTCTTTTTTTTAGTTCCACAAAAGCTTTCTGACAGTCGTCATTCCATATGACTGAACTTTTCTTTGACTTCCCTCGTAATAGATCAGTTAGAGGAGCCGAAATAACAGAGAACTTCGGAATATATTTTCGATAGTATCCTGCCAGTCCTAAAAACGCTCTAACTTCGGTTTTTGTAGCGGGTCGAGGAAAGTTCGCAACCGCTTGGATTTTCAACTCGCCCGGCGTTCGTTTGCCTTGACCCACTAAATGTCCCAAGTACATTACACATGACTGAGCAAATTTGCACTTAGAGGGTTTTATTCGTAACTGGGCCCTCTGCACTCTTTGTAAAACACAGTCCAGGTGAGTAAGGTGTTCTTCCCAGGTTTGAGAAAACACTGCAATATCGTCCAAGTACGGGACGGCAAATTTCTCGCATTCCTTGAGTATTTCTGCCATCATGCGACTAAAATAATAAGGTGCATTTTTAAGTCCAAATGGCATCCTTAATGGAATGTAAGAACCAAAGCTTGTTACAAATGCGGCATACCTCTGCGCTCGTGCTGTCAGAGGAATTTGCCAATATCCTCTGGTTAAATCCAGCACGGATATATATTTGGCCGCGGAAACCACTTCTACACGATCTTCGATATTTGGCAGAGGATAGTATTGAGTCTTCGTCATTTTGTTCAGCTTTCTGTAGTCGATACACGGTCGGGGTTCTTTCCCCGGCGTTTCCACTAAGATTAGGGGTGAGGTGAAATCGGAATCGCCTTCAGTAATTACCTTTAATTTTAACATTTTATTCACTTCGGCTCGTAAGATTTCCGTTTGCCTCGGAGACATACGATATGGCTTCGCAAGAACAGATTCTTCAGAATTCAGTTCGATATCGTGTCTCACCAAGTCAGTCATGCCCGGCTCATTAGAAAACACACTCGAATATCTCGACAAAAGTTCGTTCAATTCTCGCAGTTGTGTTTCATTAAGTTTAGCCGTCAACTGACTTTCTTCTATCATATTCGGAATCGTAGAAACAGTTGAATCTGAACCTAATTTAATGAAATCGTTCTCCACTTCGGGATCTTCGTTTTCTTCTATCGCTAATAAATTTATGCTCTCGGCCCGCTGATGATACGGCTTTAACATATTCACATGATACACATGTGTCTTTCCGCCCATAGGGAGACTAACTATATAATTAGTTTCGGAAAGCTGGCTTTCGATTTTTCCCGGCCCAATCCACTGAACTGCCAATTTGGTCGGCCGGGTCGGAGCTATCACTAAAACAAGGTCATCTTTCTTGAACTCCCTTCTTACAGCCTTGCGATCGTACCATTCCTTTTGTTTTATTTTTGAAGCCTTCATGTTTTCTACGGCCAGCTCTTGGCTCTGTTTCATTCTATTTAATAAATCAAATACATATTCAACCACACTACTCTCCTTTCCTTCATAATCCACTAAATTTTCATAAATTATAGTTATAGGGGTTCTAAGATTTCTCCCGTGTACTAGTTCTGCAGGCGAGAAACCGGTGCTATCGTGTGTAGTAGTTCTTAACGCGAAAAGGGCAGGGGGTAGATTTTTCTCCCAATCCGCCGCCGATTCGATGCATAGAACTCGAAGAATTCTTTTTAGAGTTCGATGAAATCTTTCCACGGGATTACTCTGGGGGTGACGCACAGAACTATGAAATACAGTTATTCCAAACCTTTGTAAGAACTCCGTGGTCAGCGCACTCACAAAAGATGTCCCTTGATCACACTGCAGTTCCCTCGGGAACCCCATCCTGCTAAAAATCTGCATCAAGGCCTCTATGACAGAGGCTGAACTTATATCTTGCACTGGAATTGCGTCTGGATATTTAGATGACATGCAGAGCGCAGTTATAAGGTATCTCTTCCCTGTCGGTGTAACTGGAAGAGGCCCACAGGCATCCACGTTTATTCGTGTGAATATTTCGGGAATGACTGGTACTAGCTTCATGGGGGCTTTTCTCTTATCTTGAGGTTTTCCTACCCTCTGACATCCGTCGCAGGTCTTTACGTAATCTTCCACATCCGCGTAACAATTTGGCCAATAAAAATTCTTAAATAGGGCATCCTTCGTCTTTGCCGCGCCTAAATGAATACTGGATTGTTCGTGGCAGAGTTTTTTTAATTGCTCTCGATATTTTCGAGGCACGATCAGCAGATTTCTTATGGTCCCATCTTTATCTTTTTTCTTGAAAAATAACATCTCGTTTATCACAGCGTACTTATTATCTTCGGGTGTTTTTTTATTCGCCATATTAAAAAATACTTTTAATTCTTCGTCCTCACTTTGTGCAACTCTAAATTCTTCGGGCGAAGTCTTTAATAAGTCGGGAGTAATTATCTGTTTCTCCTGGAGAGGCAAGATCGTTGCGCTCTCTTCAGCCGTGATTTCTTCTACCGCTTCCGCTCCGGAGATCACTTGGTCTATTTTCGTTATCTCACCTCCCGTGGCTAGTCTTTCTCTTTCTACCTTTCGTTTTTCTGCCCGAGTTTGCACAGCATTTATCACTTGAACTTCTACATCCCTGTTGATTTTCATCTCGTCAAGCAAGGCTGCAGTTTTGTTTCCTAGTAAATAGTGTTTCTGTTCGAAAACTGTATTTCTGACGGCTGCTTTAGTTATAGTATGACCCCATTCGCATTCTAAGTCGATCTCTGCTACAGGTAAACAAATGGGTGAATCCATTAAAGGTGAGCCGATCCAAACATGCTCTCCCGTGTACATATGGGGTTGTACCAAATTATTAGAAACTAAATCAATGCTCGCTCCTGTATCTCTCAGAACGGACGTAGCTTTTCCATTTACGACTCCTTGACTGATATACGGAGTCATCACGCTGCCAGAATCTCCTCCATTGGTTTCTGTTGCCGCGATAATTTCTGGTTTTTTAAGCTTAGGGCACTGTGGTCTCAGATGGTCATAAGAACCACACTCGTAACAACGGAGCTGTTTTCTTTTCTCAAAAATTCTTTCCTTGTTTTGTCCACTAGAAGCTTCTTTTTCCACATCTTTTTTTTCTTTCTTCTCTTCCTTAAAATTATGGTTATTTTTAAATGGCTTATTAAATTTATCTGTGGACTTTTGATTCTTTGGGAATTCTCTTGTTCGGAAACTGTCTTGTAAGCTTTCATACTTATCGATTTTTTCCGCTAATTCTAAAGGAGTATTAATCTGCATCCACTGCTCCAAAAAATGATCTTTTATATCGGCAGGTACCCGTCTCTTCATCTGTTCCGTTATGTGTAGGTCTCTCAGTTTCTTAAATGTAGTGATTTCTAAATCTGCTATCCATTCATCATAATAGCCACTAAGCTCATGGGCATAATTCCTCCATGACTTATCTGCGAGTTTAGGATGGCGATAAAACAGTTGTTTTAATTTTTCTGTATTCATCCTAAATCTCTGGAGAATCATCTCTTTGACGTAGTCATAATCTTTTGCCTGTTCTGGCGATTCTCTGGCCATCATGTTGGAAATTTCTGGGGTTAGTACCCCTAACAAATATGGCACCCAATCTTGTTTAGGGACTCCCGCCATCTCTGCTCTTCTCTCGAAATTAATTAGATACAGGCCCATTTCGTCCCGTTTCTCGTCAAATTTCTGTATGGTTTTAAGGAGCTGAATGTTCTGAGTTGCGTCTGCATCTCTGTCCCTCCCATTTCGGGCTCTATTGTCTCCATTAATTCCTAATTCCAGTCTCCTTATTTCGAGAGTAAGTTGATCTTGACGAATTTTGTCTTCTCTTTCTCTCTCTCTCTCTTCTCGTTTCGCTTCTTCTTGGCGAAGTCTCTCTTCACGTTCCTTTCTATCTTCAATAATACGCTCTAGTGCGAGTCTAGCGTCTTCTTCGACGTAATTTTCATTTTCTGTAACGATCTTCTTAATTTCGAAGACCCTAAGCGTATCGTCAGCTTGTCCTCCTAACTCTTCTAAAAGTTCTAAAAGATCCTCTTTCTTACCCTTATTTAAAAAGGACATTTTTCTAACTTTAGGGTTACTAATTTTATGATAAACAATAAAATTATCCCTCAGCTACTAGCTATACCTTCCGACGGTATGTGTCCTAACCGGAACTAACAAGTTCAAAACTGATCAATTTTAGACCGAACTATAATTTTAGCCCTTATGAACACCAAACTAGCACCGCACAATATAAACATTCACAATTTACTCAATACCTATCAAATCAAAATACCGAACTCTTATACTGAATACACATAAACAGAATTCTCAAGTTAATCCACTTTATAGTTATATATTCTAACTCTATATAGATTTCCAACACAGTAATACACAAATACTAAATTATCACAGTTAATATCAAAGCACAAGAAACTTAAATATATCTGTTACTATTAAAAGAAAAAAAATACTAAATAAACACTGTTATTATCAAAAGCAAAAAAAAATTCACTTTCTTTAAAAATAGAGAAAATCATACAGTATTTGCAATTAACAAAACACAGAAATTGGCTAAACTTATTGCAATTCCTAACAAACAAAAATTGGTTCTTTACTTGAACACTAACTGGTTACTCATTCATATACCATAAAAACACACAGAAATTGGTTTTACTTATCACAATTCCTAAAACAATAGTTCCTACTTAGAACTTCAAATGGTTAACTCATACACCATTAAAACACAGAAATTGATTTAAATCATCCAAATTTCTAATATAAAATATCAGTTCTTAATACGAACTCTAAATGGCTACTTATACATATACCATTAAAAAAAAAACACAGAAATTGATTTAATTCATCAAAATTTCTAAAATATCAGTTCTTAATACGAACTCTAAATGGTTAACTTGTACATATACCATTTAAAAAAAAACACAGAAATTGATTTAATTCATCAAAATTTCTAAAATAAAATATCAGTTCTTAATACGAACTCTAAATGGCTAACTTGTACATATACCATTTAAAAAAACACAGAAATTGATTTAATTCATCAAAATTTCTAAAATATTAGTTCTTAATGCGAACTCTAAATGGCTACTTATAAATATACCATTTAAAAACACAATAAAATAATTTTTACTTATTGCATTTATACAAAACCATTATTTAGTTTTTAAATCAAAGCCAGAATCTGATAAAAAGAATCGGCCTACCTGTAATCCTTTCGTTCATCACTGATATCCTATGACTCTTCTGACACCATTTAATAACAGTCTGTAAGGACTTCGCCTAAAACTAAGACTGACAGCCTTTAATATTTACAAAATGCTTTATTTGCATCCCGATTAAATATAGGCTTTATACAATAATTACAAAAAAAAATAAGCACTATCTGAGGCTATTTCGCGGGGTTCAGGATATCATAATGGAACACGGCAGGCTCTCCTTCTCTGGCACGCGTTCGGCGACGAGGGGTTCTTCACACCTGTAAAACGAAGTCAACTGCCCCCATTTACATCAAGGTGGCGACTATATATCCTCACAAATCTCTGTGGGTGGTTGAAGCGAGCTCCCTTTGAACTCTTTTTGTAGACCGTCTTCAGACCATTCCGCGTCTTCCGCTAAAAGGCTAGGTGATTATCCTTGGGACAGGCTTTGTCTGCAAGCAGGGGGATTTCTTACAGAAGACGGCTTCCTAATTGTCCGATAGCGACGCGGCGTCTGCCACAACTTGGTGACAAAGCGACTGTCACCGATGAATACGGTAGATTGATAATGGACGTCTTGCCGTTAGGCTCTCTCAGGAATTCCGAGTGTGAAAGGGGCGTAAGTCATTACAATATATATATATATATATAATTTTGTCTACATAATGACCCACAAGAATACTTCGCGAAAATTCTCGTAAACATGCCAATTACGTTCTTTCAAATTGTATGCCTTTCAATTAAAAAATAAATGAAAAACCAAAAACTTTTTTTCTTTCTTTCAAATATGGTTAAAAAATATATGAATCTTTTGAGAAACTAGGTTTTAAAATTCTGAAACCTTACCTATTAGGTAAACATTATTATTCTGATTCTTTTACTCTAAGAAAGCAATAACATTATACCCAAATTACATAACATCAGCTAAATAATGTAATTTTGCTATAGGTTTTGCCTTTTCAATTTACACAATATTTATGCTCGGTTTTATTGATTTCGAATACAGAAAATGAAACTATTCCTATAAACTTGTATCCTATAAAAAAAATGCTGTATTATTTGTAATCTCGTTTTCGTATATTAATTTTGAATCTGTAACTTTACGGTTAAAAATAACTAATCGTGTAGTGTGGGTGTTTTAAAATTATATTTAACTTCAATCATTTAATAAGGCAAAGGAAAATATAAGAAAATTTGGGATTAAAATTTCCCAGCTGCCGCTTATGCTAAGGAAAATTTGTACATGTAAAAATTACACAAGGGTTGTCGACATCTTTTGACCAGCGTCCAAAAAAAAAATTGACGACCGTTGTGCTTCCCTATCCACATCACAATGTGCGAAACTTGCATAGAATGCTGTGAAATGAAATCAAAATACGACGGGGGTGCTAATAACAAATTTGTCGATGAAGTTTAATTTATTTTTACAGAGTGCTGCGTTTTGCGTGCGGTTATTCGGTTTGAAGTACAGGTACAACACAACTGTCCTGCATTTAAAAAAACCTGCATTTCAATTCTGGAATGAAGATAATTTAAGTCTATGTATTAAATATAAATCTATCATCTATATATATAAAACAGTTCCGTAACTGACTGACTGATATACAACGCACAGACCAAACCGCTGGACCTAAAGAGCTGAAATTTTGCATGTTGATTTTTCTTATTGTGTAGGGGTGCACTAAGAAAGATTTTTGAAAAACTCTCCTTAGATTTTTTTAAATTAAATTTTTAAGCTGGTTTAGTAACTTTTTTTAAGTTTGCATTTAAAATAATAATTTGAGGGTTATGAAATTTATATCACGATAAAGATCATAAAAATTCCTTTAAAATGAAATCTTTTTCGAATCTTTACCTCTATTTTCTGATTTTTGTTGAATTTTTAAACATTAAATTTTAGAATTTAATTTATTAAATGCTGATCACGTGATTTCTTTTTCTGGCACTTTAAATAAATTTATCGTCATGTCCATAACAATGAAATAGACAAAAAAATATTTTTTCCCTTGCTAATGCGGCAGACGATTGGACATTATCCAAAAAAATTATTAAAATATAGTAAAAGATATGTTTCTCAAACCGTACTATATTAATTGTACTATATTTTTTAGTATGTCCTATTAGATTTAATTTGAATATTTTCTTCTGCATTATTTTGTCTATAAAAATATCTCTTGCAATTTTTTTATAAATATATATATAGATATTTTTTACATCAATTGTATACATTGATCGTCGTATTTATTATATATATATATATATATATATATATATATATATATATATATATATATATATATATATATATATATGTATATATACATTTTATCATTTAATATTGATCGAATTTTTTACGCTCAGAATTTATTTAATTGTAGCTGCAAATTGTTCAAACCATAAAACCCCAATAGTTCATCATTTATTTTTTAAGAAAGATCCTTAACTTCTTTTTTTACTTTTTAAAATATGCAATATGCTATGAGCCAGCATCTGATAACTGTGCATATTTCAGGAAGACAGAGTCACCCAGTTTCATTGGATAGAATGCTGACAGAAGAACATCCCTTGGCAAAAAATTTAAATGACCAAACCAGGCAAGTATTTTTTCCCATAAGTATACACATAGATTTTTTTTTTCTCTGGGCTTGATTAAATATTATGCTAGAAATTATTATAGAATGGTGTATGTGATATATGGGTTCTGATATCAGAGCTTATTAGAATAGCTCTCAATGAACTTTCTCATTTCTTACTTCATCTCACTCTTTTACAATAACGATAAAATCCATTGTTATTATTGTGTCCCGAGCAATATTTAAACTTCAAAAATCTTCGTCATTAACAGTTAGGTAAGAAAACTTATCTTACCTGAACATCTTGATGGTCCGGGTTTGTTGTTTCCTCATTTAAATAAAAGTTGAGACACACGAATCAAAGAAACAGGACGACCTTTGGCTAATTTATGACATCTATTATTAAAAACATTAATTTACACATTAGTTTTAACAAATAAATACGAAAACATGACAGGCTATTAGACACGACGCGCGAACATTACATAAAACTAAACTAAACTGAAGAACATCTAAGTTACAGTTGCTCTTCTTCACTTCACTTCTTCCGTGCGTACTTGCGCAGAACGGAATTCAGAGGTAATGCCGCATTCCGCAACATACTCCCACCTTTGAGTTTCGAACCAGAGAAACTCAAACCCTAATTGTAGGTTTCAATAATCGTCCGTATCGAGATCGTCTAAGTCCGTGATCGGGTGCTGAACAGTCTACATCACCTTGATGAGTCCCATTGTCAATTGTCTTATCTGCAGGAAACGAGTCAGTGACCGGAGCAAGGTCGGTCTGCACATCTTCTTCAGTAACTTCTAAAGGTATCAGTCGAAGCACTGGACGAAGAAACTCGCCATTTTTCATTTTAACTTTAACAAGCCGGATATAACCATCTTTTGAAGGATAAACGTCTGTAACTCTGGCCATAGGCCAATCTAATCTCTTGGTGTTGTCGCTAGAAACTAAAACTACATCTCCGATTTGGATTCGTTTGTTATTTTTAGCATTCTTAGATGATTGTCTTAAATGTCCTAAATATTCTATTCGGAATCTTTTACGTAGATCTTCTCTAATTCTTTGTTTGTAAGTGAGTCTTTTATTGAGAGACAATGAATCTAAATTGTCTAAATCAGGAGTTCGCGATTCTTTGAGTTCCTGTAGAAACATGGAAGGTGTGAGAGGGGTGAGATCATTCACATCATCAGAAACATAAGTTATTGGACGGCTATTTATAATGCTCTCGGTGTCACAGAGGATGCTTGTCATTTCTTCTAAATTCAGGGACGACCGTCCTAAGACTTTTCGTAGTATTCCTTTGATCATACCAACAAGACGTTCCCACCATCCACCCCACCATGGAGCAGATGGGGGAATGAACTTCCAGTCAATTTTTTGGCTTGTACTGTACTGGGAAATAACATTCCAATCGATTCGTTTCAACAAATTATCTGCACCTGTAAAGTTAGTTCCATTATCACAATAAACAATAGCTGGTCTACCTCTTCGGGCAATAAATCTCCGAAATGTTTGTAAAAAATTGTCCGTCGTTAATGCAGTTGCTACTTCTAAATGAATAGCTCTGAAAACAGCACATGTGTAAATAACTATCCAGGCTTTCTGACCATTTCTTAGAATTAATGGGCCAGCGTAATCTATTCCGACGACTTCGAACACCGCAGTTTCCTTTACGCGATCTTCTGGGAGGGGTGCTTCGACTGTCGGTTTAGGGCGCGAGTTAAATCGTTTACATCGTACACATGTTCTAATTACATTTCTTACGGCTTTCCGATATTTAAGAATCCAAAAATCTTCTCTTAAGTCACTCATCAGAATTTGAACACCAGCGTGATTTAATTTAGCATGTCTGGTCTGAATAATTTTTTCTACAACTGGATGACGCGAAGGCAATATTGTCGGATATCTGAAATTTTTTGTATCTTTTCTCATTAAGATTCGGGTCTTTACTTTCAAAATTCCATTTGAATCTACATAACACTGAAGCGTTTTTAAGTGTTTATCATCAGTTCCTGAAAATGATTCGTTCTGTACAATTTTCAACACTGTGACTTCTGCTCTATTTATCTCTTCGACTGTTAAGTCGCCAGTAATTCGGTTACACTTTTCAACTTTACAATTTGTGAAAAATCGATATATCCATGGAGTAACTCTAAGAAGCTTATCGTACGAGGAGAATCGGACAGAATATTTTTCCCCAGATGCTTCTGCATGATTAGCTGCGCTAATGACAGTTTTCCTTTTTTCCGAATTGATTACAGCGAAATCGGGGACTGCGATTGATTTCGGCCATTCCTCCGGTGGTCTTGCTAACCAGTCCACACCCTCCCACCATCTCGTCTGAGTCAAAGCTTCAACACTACATCCACGAGATGGAAGATCTGCGGCATTCAAATGCCCTGGCACGTGATGCCAATCTTCAGGGTTGGTTAGAGAACGAATTTCATGCACTCTGTTATAAACAAAGGGAGCCCAATTTTCAGTTCCTTTGATCCAATACAAAGCATTTGCCGAGTCAGACCAGAAAAATTTCGGTACATTCTCCAATTTTAGATCATTACTCACACTCTGAGCTAATCTAGTGCCGATACTGCAGGCAAGGAGTTCCAATCTTGGAATGGATAGAGACTTCATTGGAGCAACTCTGCATCTTGCCTGAACAAGTTGACAGGTCGTTGAATTTTCAGTTTCGCATCTCAAAAAAACACAAGTAGCATATGCTACTTTGCTTGCATCGCAGAACACATGCAACGTCAAACTTCTCGGTACTTCAGAAACGGGTATAAGACATCGCGGAATTTCTACTTCTTTCAATTTAGATATATCTTTTCTCCACCTTTCAAATTTTTTGACAATGAAGGTGGGAAGTTCCGCATCCCACGACACTTTCAATTTCCAGCACTCTTGTAGGAGAATCTTTGGCCCCAACGTAATAGGGCAAGTGAAGCCTAGTGGGTCAAAAATCTTGTGCACAGCTGACAGAATTTTCCTTTTTGTAACGGGCGCATCGTCTTCAGCGTAATCTCGTAAACCTACCGTCAAAGAATCCTTTTTTAAATTCCACTTAAGTCCCAGAACAGGAATATTCTTTTCGTTTTCTGACGAAATAGCATCAAAGTCTTTATTAGTGTGCTCCCAACCTCTAAGCTCAAATTTGGCAGTGCTAAGAACTGTTTTAGATTCCTCGATAAATTTCTCAAGCTCTTCGGGGTCATCCACACTGGTCACACAGTTATCCACGTAAAATGATTCTAACAACTGGGCTGCAGTTTTTTCAAACTTTTGAGGAACATTCTGCAAATGAAATCGAATGGTTGCTCCCAATAGATAAGGAGAGCAAGAAAGCCCAAAAACAACTCGCCGATGCTGGAAAATTTTAGGTTTGGCCGGATCACCTCCCTCCCACCATAAGAATTTCAGATAAGGTTTATCTACTTCACTCAGTCTAATCTGCAGAAATGCTCTGCGAATGTCGGCAACAACGCCTATTTTTTTAAATCTAAATCTATTCATGATGGCAGGAATGAGCTCAACAGTGTTTGGTCCCTTTTCCAAACAATCGTTTATAGAGGGTGAATTCTTTTCTCTTGCTGATCCGTCGAAGACGGGTCGCACTCTTGTGGTAGAATTTTCTTTAACTACGGCCCGGTGAGGCAAGTAATGTTCACTTTCATCGGTAGAGGAGTTCTTGACTTCTTCAATGACTTCCTCTTGAAGCCACTCTCTGAACACTTCTTCGTATGCTTCTAAGTTTCCACTCCTCTTCAATGAATCGACACAGCTCTTCAGCCTTCGTTCTGCAACATTTCTGCAAGCGGGTAAAGGAGGATGGCCATCTATCCATGGGAGACTTACAACGTACCTTCCATCATCATCAATTTTTACACTTCTGTTAAAATGTTCTTCGGCTGCCATCTCCAGCTCTTGTCGATTTACTTTGTTTCCAGGATCTAAAATTCCAAGTGTGTCAAGCCGCCATAGATCCGAAATCTTTGCATCGTTTACATGTAGCAACATAACACTATTCGTGCTGTCTGAAGATTCGTCTGTATTTGTTTTACCCATTATTGTCCATCCCAGGCGCGTTTCCATCAAAACTAGGCCAGATTGTAACTGTTTTATGTTCCCAGTATACAATTTACCTACAACATCTGCCCCAATTAGCCCATGAATTTCTTCAGGAGAAAACTGGTATAACAAATCTACCTCATCATTCAAGTCAGACAGAAAAATTTTTTGCTTCTTAATTTCACTGATAAATTTCCCCCGTGGAATTTTTGGAATTTTGGAACATATTTTTTCTTGGTTTAACACCTCGAAATTACATCTGTATCTATCCGAAAAGTCACTTAGACGAATCAAATATCTCTGGTGTGTTTCTGTAGTTTCTAAGCCGCCGAATAAACTGCGAGTCAAATTTTCTTCAGCAATGCATTTATATCCCATTTCCGATATCGCGAAATTTGATAAGTAGGATTTACTACTGCCAGAATCAATTAACACTGTTATATATTTCGTTTTATTCTCACCCCTCAAACGAACAATAAGTGTTTGCAAAAGAACTTTACGCGTAGATGTTTTATTGGACAGAGCTGAGTCCTTCCTATCTTCAGTTTCTACTCTTTCAACACGTTGCGGTTTGCTCGAGCATTCCTGACTGAATTTTCTGGTACACATAACTTTAAAATGAGATTTACCACCACAGAACTCGCAAGGTGGAACTTTCGCTTTACATAAACGAAAAACATGGTTTTTTGCAAGACACCTAAAACATGCATTATTTTTCATTAAAATTTGTTTTTTCTCTTCATAAGATAAATTATCAGCATATCTACAAACATTACCCGAATGACCAACTCGATTACAAAACACGCAGACTTCTCTTTTCGTTTCCGAAGAATTAAACAATTCTGCAGCTGTCGGTAAAATGCTTTCCCTCTTAGCTGACGCGGCCGAAGTACATTTGTTTACGTTTTCTGAATCAAGGTTAAATCCGCTGCGCGCTAATCTGACTTTCTCATCGCTTTCGATTTCGTGGCGTAAAAATTTCATCAGAGTATCTAATTTATTAACATTTTCGTCTTTCGAATTAGATGTCAAGGATATCGAAGTTAAATTTCTTTCCCAAATTCTTAATATGTCGACGGGCAGACAAGATTCAATTAATGGGTACAAAATTGAAGAATAATTTTCGCTAGAAACACCCAACATATTCAACGATCTCAAGTATGTTTCAATCTTATCGTACAATTTAAATAGAGGTGTTTTAGTACCTTTCCCCATCACGTTGTTCATCATTAGAGAAAGAACTTCCCTGATGTACAACTCTATTAGTACATCTTTTCGCGAAAATCGGGCCTTTAAACAATCAATAACATTTTCATAACTATCACCCGTTGCGGGATAAGATTCAACAATTTCGCGCGCTCTTGAGCCCTTTAGCGTGGCCTGCAACAAGTATTGATATTTGTCTTCGTTAGGGATTTCTTCATCGTTATGTATTTTTTCAAATTGTGCCCAAAATGGCAACCATTCTTTAAGTTCCCCTCCGAATAACTTAAATTCTATTTTTGGAAGTTTAAACTTCCGTTTCTTAGGATGTTCAATTAGTTGAGAGTCACTTTCGATTTTAACATTCTTCAAAGCTTTTTGAACCTTTGTTTTTAACCTAACAAATTTTTCTTCGTACATACTAAAACCTTCATATTCTTTATCAAACATTTCCTGAGAACAATTTTCATCTTTCAAAATAAGATCTTTAATTTCGTTTTCTTTAAAACTAAGATCGTCCCATTTTCTCTCTAACTGAGCATATAAAATTTCAATTTCCTCAATATTTTTATCTTCGGCGTTTAAATTGTTCTCAAGTAAAGTAGCTATGCGTGTAAATGCACATCGAATAGGTGTTCTCAACTTTTTTAACTGATCCATAATTCTTAAACAGTAATTCTAATAACAGTTCTATTATTAACAATTTCAAAACAACTCTATATCCCGGCAGGGATGCCAGTAAATATTGTGTCCCGAGCAATATTTAAACTTCAAAAATCTTCGTCATTAACAGTTAGGTAAGAAAACTTATCTTACCTGAACATCTTGATGGTCCGGGTTTGTTGTTTCCTCATTTAAATAAAAGTTGAGACACACGAATCAAAGAAACAGGACGACCTTTGGCTAATTTATGACATCTATTATTAAAAACATTAATTTACACATTAGTTTTAACAAATAAACACGAAAACATGACAGGCTATTAGACACGACGCGCGAACATTACATAAAACTAAACTAAACTGAAGAACATCTAAGTTACAGTTGCTCTTCTTCACTTCACTTCTTCCGTGCGTACTTGCGCAGAACGGAATTCAGGGGTAATGCCGCATTCCGCAACAGTTATAGTGGTAAGGATTTTAAAAAGTAAAATGGTTTCAACAAGTTCTGTCTGATAATGAAACCAGTTTTATATAAAAATTAATAAAACAGCCTGCATTTTGAAATAGAAAGACCAAATTCCGCACCAACTCGTCGCACATATTCCAGGGCCTGGCAGCGGTTTTACTCCGAACCTGTGTCTAAATGGCAATCAGTTAAAAGAATTACTCTTTGGGAGAATTTTTTGTCCAGACTGTATGAGTAATTACCTTGACTAATCGCTCATTTTGGAGACCAAAGGACGAATTCAAAAGTTCCTTTTAGATACGGTTACGGATATGAAATCGTAAACTCTATATTTAAGATTTTCATTCTGGTTTTAAGATTAAATTGAAGACTGATATTTAATTTTTAAAATAATCCTATTACAGTGTAGAATACTCATCAGATACGGAATCGAGGCTTGTGTTTGGTTATGAAGAAGATGATGATGAAGTGGATATCCGCAATAACCTTAATTTACCTACTCCAAAGACAAGCAATGGCCCAAAGCAGAACTTAGGGTGAGTCATAATAGGAACGTTTAAGTTATCGCCGAACTTTACCCAGTTTAAGTAATGTATAGTTCTGCTTCTGTTTCTATATTCATAATACCAAGAGTGTTAACGGTGCCTAATATATTATAACATATTCAAAAGTAACAAGATGTATCTAAACGTATAGTTCATAGGTTACAAGAAAGCTGTAACTTTCATAATTTATTGGGAGCATAAGCAGATCCATCCTAAATTATAATTCTAATATTACTTGCCATCACTGATTCTAATCGTTTATTTTTAACGGAATCGTCAGAGGATGGCCGAACAGCTAGAAGCTCTGGTATAGGATTCCTCCGGAGAGAAGATCCCTGGAAAGTGATCACCCGGGAAGAGTTCTTTTTTCATGAGGGGTGGAATTGACAAAAGCCTAGGTCAACGGGATCTCATACCCTTCTCCAGGATGCGGTGAGGTGGAGATTGCCATCCCCACTTTTCGCCAAATATCGACTTTTGATCTAAGGAAGATTCGATGAGGTATTTCTTAGCAGAGTCGATATACACAGATATGTAGATATATAGATTGCACAGAGTCGATAATAATCGACACTGTGCAATACATGCAATGAAAAAAAAATCTATAATTGAAAACACTACTTCAGTAGTGTACTTTTTATTATATATTCGTGCTGTCATAGGTTTCTGAAACCGTATTTGTTTTATGTTTGCAATATTTATTAATATAACTGACCACACTTATTATTTTATATAAAAAAAAACCTCATGGCGCAACAGTCCGCTGTGGACCAAGGCCGGCAGTGCCCATTTCCGCTTTCTTGACCGTGGGCCTGGGGTGTCATACAGCATATGTCTCAGTCCAGGGCCCGATTATGAACGCTGGGGGCCCCTGGGCAGATGTTATTTGGGCACCCCCCCTTATGAACATTTATAATAATAAGAACTATCCATGGGCTATACATACTATTAGAAATACTAGGTGCATACACCAAGGGGGTTTTGGGGCCCCCTTGCATCAGGGGGCCCTGGGCAAAGTCCCGATTTGCCCATGCGATAAAAAGGCCCTGTCTCAGTCAGGTGGTCAACCTGACGTAGGACCCCCAGAGTTAGTTCCTAAGCATACTTGGTCCTCATTTTATCGTCCCATTCAGGGGATGAAAGGCTGAGTTTACCTTTCCCAGTCGCAGGGTCGAACCCTGGACCTGTGGCGTGGCAGTTTCACGCTTTTAACCACTACGCCACCAGGTGTTCTTATTATTTTATATGAAACAAAAATTACCAAAAAAGATCGCGTCTCCTTTGGCGAAAGAAAAATCTAACAATTGCAAAAAACCAAATACCCAGAAATCTGCATCTATAATAATAAATTTTTGTATAATCCAGTGTTTATAAAAGTAAACATGACTCTAAATCTTATCTAGGATTTCAGAAACTCCCTCGCATTATTTCGGGCAATACTAAGTAGTACGATGCAGAGTTAAAAGCTTTAAAATACGTACATTACATGAAAATAGAAATAAAAAATTCGATGGTTTTCTTAAAGCCTAAATAATTAAAACTTTCCTAATTTTCTTAATGCCTAAAGATCGATAAATACTTCTCGTTGCCATTGCTCATGATTATCCCCGACCCCTCATTTCGAGAATTGATGTCCCCGAGGCAGCAACCTTATATCCGGTCCCAGGTCTCTTTTCACCGGAGGTGGACTATACCAGAATCTGCTGTTTTATATTTCGTGTTTTTTGCTGTAGTTTGATTAAAGACTACAAACTAAAGAACTAACAACAGGGCCCGAGGTAAACTATCGGTGGTACGTCGGCTTTCGGTACTGAGGGTGCTCGGATCGAATCCCGACAAGCACCGTTAACTATCTTCGTGTCTAGGCTGAATATGGACCCGTTAAATCTGTAGGCCGGAAAGTCCTTCTATGATGTCAGTGGGTGGGGAAGGTATGATCCCCCAGATGTCGCCCCTGGGGGGGGGGGGGGTTGCTCGGTCAAAATGATGGTGGCACCAAAACAAATCCGACTCTGGCCCTTGTGGTGTTATTATAAACCGGAACCCCACTACTCAGCCCGAAGCCTATATGGACCTGGTCTGGAACATCCTAATGGCCAGACGACATTAGGAACAACGACAGCGGACCTAACGACAATTAAGGACTACAAACAACAATGCCAGCAGCGCATGTAACATCCTTTTGGTACTTTAAGGTGTATGTATGTTCCAGTCAATTCAGTGCGCTAGAAGCAAATAAAAAAATTGTGTTTTCCAACCAACCCCACCATAAAGCGAAAAATATATTTTGTCATTCTAGATGCAATAATTACATTTCTTAAAAATAATATTCTTTATTTTCTACTGGAAAGGTATAAAATAAAATATTACAAGCCAATATTCAGAGCATTTGTAAATGATTCAATTTATTAGAAAATATTAGGAAACTAAAAGAATGAAAATTTTAAACGCGAAAGAATGAATAAACTGCTTAGTGTATTTATTTGATTAAATTTTTATCAATTTAATGTGCTTCTTAGAATGGGGCATCATAAAGCGGATTATAAATTACGAATACGCTGACTGATAACTTTTATAAAACATATCAATCAAATATACATTATGTCCCATTTGACCTCAGTAGCTATCGAAAGATAGTGCACATGGTTTTCGCTTAGAGTAACAGCGTAAATATTATTTACCTGACGAAAATTGCATGTTACATACATTTGTTACTTGATGAGTTACCACCTAAATTATTTCGAAAAAAAGCCCGCATAATCTGTACCTTCACATAATTAAAGAGATATTTCTGATTATTGGTTATTCAACATTTAATTGGATATTTGAATTTAAGTGTCGTCAGTTATCCTTTTTTTTTCTATGTTTCAGATCTGATATTCAAACAAACACTTTTCGTGAAACAATCCCGAAGTCAGAAAAGAAGTCACCCAAACAGAAAACTCACGATAAAGTAAGAAATGCTATATAGATCTGGATATTTCAACAGTATATAAAAAATTACATTTGAAATTTAAATGTTTAAAAAAATTATAAAAATATCTCTGCATTTCAACTTTGATATTTCGTATGCATCGTCCATAGAGACAAACACTTATTGTCGTCTGATAAAATAGAAGGACCTAAATTATATATATATATATATATATATATATATATATATATATATATATATATATACTAGCATTATTGCCCGGCTTTGCCCGGGTAGATATATAGATATAAAATTTTTCATGCATTCTATCAAAAAAATACTGGGCTGCACCCCCCGCTCTTCATGTTCATCTGGCCAGACAGAATGCGCTTAGCGCGTTTCTACTGAAATGATATACCCAGTATTCTTTTGATGGAAAGCATGAAAATTTTTATATCTATATATCTACCCGGGCAATCATTCTTTAAAAATAATTTCATTAATTTTCTTATGCCTTAATATAACTAATGGACTAACAGTTCGGAATGAAAGTTATGTGTCGTTATGTTTCTCTGTTTAAAGAGCTTTTCCTCCCACTGCTTAAAAAACCATAAAACTCTAAAAGATTTATCTTATATGATTTCACGGAATAAGTAATTTATATACATATCGTATGTTAACTCTGTTTCGCGAACTTAGGGGAAAAAACCTGTAGAACTCTTAAACTTCTTCCCATTTTATGATCCTCAAACAATTAATATATTTAGATCAACAGAAGGCTTCCAAAAACTTCCAAACTTAATTTTTCTTTTTTTTTCCCAAATTTTATTAAGTTCTATTAGTCTGAACGCCATTGTCTAAAATTGTCTAAAGCAGCGGTTCTCAACCTTTTTAGACTCACGATTCCACTAAACGTAAGAAAAATAAACACCTCGTCCTCCCCCCCCCCCCGTTATCCCCCAGACCAACTCTCAAACCACCCCAGATCACCGCTTTTCCCCCGCGTATCGAATTTGAAGGGTTGTCGTAAAGGGGCTGTATCCACATTTAAGAGGTGCGCTTAGGGGCACAAAAATCATTAAAAAATTGATTTAAAAAAAACTAATTGAGCTCCAAATTTCGTTTTTCCTGATTTAAGTTTCTAGGGTCCAAAACATTAACTGTGCCGAATTTGGTCCCGGTGGGTGAAACAGTCTATGATTCTATAGCGGACAAACAAACAGACAAGCTCTTTTATATATATATATATATATATATATATATATATATATATATATATATATATATATATATATATGTGTGTGTGTGTGTGTGTGTGTGTTTGTTTGTTTGTTTTTGTCTGTGTGTCTAATGCATATTAAGGTGACAACCTAAAATTTCTTAAATTGGTGTTTTCCGCGTGGCAACAGTTTGTGAGCACTGGCAACGAGAGCAAGCTGAAGGGCCAATCACAGCTTGCTACCTTTAGCATCCTTGGTACTGAGCTTTGTGACTGGATAAAGCTTTGTGCAGGCTCTGAGCTGAGAGAGTTTTGTACGATATAAGTGTTGGATGAACTGTTTCCCGCTTGAGATTTTGTAAATATGTACATAGTTATGCTTAATCTTGAAGTAATAAATGTGTTTAATTAAAGACGTTACCTGTGGTTAATGCCTCATTCTGATTTAAGAGCAAGTTAACCGAATGGCGCCACACACACACACACTCACATATATATATAATATCTTTACGTCATAATTTTTAATAGATTCAAGTAATTTTAATTAAATATTTTAACGTTATTAAAAATCATACTTTTTTTTATTTTAATGGTTTTCGATTCTGAAAAATTACTACTCGTATTTTATATAGAAATATAAAGAAAAATGCACATAGAAAAAACGGTATATGTAGAAAAAGCAGAATTCAATACTGGAAGAAAGAAATAATAATAATATAACTTAATTTTTAATTGGGAACTGTAGGATTGAAAACTTCTCAGACTGACAAAAAAAAATCAGCACTTGTAAAAATCAGAATTTAGTACGAATATCATTCTGATATTTCATCCTATGAATTAACTAAAATTTTTATCTTCTAGGTAAACGTTAAGATAAAAAAAAGAGCCACTTGTCTGAAGTAGTTATAAATTTCAGACATACCAATGCCATGACTGATTGGACTCATAATTTTCATGAAAACAAACAAACAAACAACAACAACAACAACAAAAAACCCTAATGAATGAAGTGCAAAGAGTACATCATTCTTTAGGGTTATTTTCTTGATTTAGTGAGATGTCTTCTATAAATGAAAAGAATCAATCTCTCTCTCTCTCTCTCTCTCTCTCTCTATATATATATATATATATATATATATATATATATATATATATATATATATATATATATATATATATATATATATATATATATATGTGTGTGTGTGTGTGTGTGTGTGTGTGTGTGAGAGAGTATAAGTGAACACGCACACTGCTTCATTGTAACTGCATCACCAATTTAGAGCTGTTAGATTGACCTGAATTTTGGCAGGCGGTACGTTTATCATGGCAAATGCAAATGATTAAAATCTCAGATACGAATGCAATTATGGTGCTCGACCAATACAGACAGGAAGTGACTTGGAGTATAAAAGAGAAGCCTCAAAAAGCAAATCCCAAAACATCGTATCGGTAAATTCGATAAGTATTGCTCTGCGAGTAGGTAATGCTTCGACGCAAAAGGAAACAACTTTATGAACATTTATCAGAGTTTGAAAGACTGGGAATTATTGGGTTGAGGGAAAGAGGTGTGTCGCATCGGGATATTGCTGCACGCGTCCGGCGAAAGCTAATACAGTTATACCTACTTTGTGACAATAGTCACGAGATGGTTCTAAGCATCCCCTAAAAATTTTATTCGAATACTTTTTTCCATAAAATTTATTTTTGAATTAGCATGCTTTACGGTGCTAACTTTTTGTTTATGCATTGATTATAGATCTTCTGTAGTGGGCTCAGTTCTAAACAGACTCAACAGAAAACGATGTATAAATGGGGATTGTGACATTGGTTCCTTCTGAGTATTTGCTTTCAGAAAATGTCTTAATTACTTTTTGTATATTAAAAATGTTTAGTATTTCATATCACTCTTTTATGAATCTTTAGTACGCTACGCCCTCACGAGTGTTCAAAGTCGTCTTTGTGGGGGATTCTGGAGTTGGAAAGACGAGCATCATACGGAGATTCTGCACTGATGATTTCAAACGCATATTCAATGCGACCATAGGTATGTACAAAGAAAATTCTTCCTTGCAAGGCTCTTGATTTAGTGAGATTTTTTACAACATAGAAATTTCTTTGGAAATTTTGAATTGTTTCCCTTTTTTTCACATCTTTCTACTGCTCATCTCCCACGTGTATGCATAGAGCCACATTTAACTATCTTCACTCAAAGTAAATCGACTAAGCCATTGATGGGAATTAATTATTCTCTTCTCATTGATGTTCTTTATTAGCATTATAACGGCACTATATTTCGAGTATATCGACTTCCGGTGCTGTATGGCCTAACTTCTTTCAGGTCGAACCATTGTTTAGCTTAGGTCATTGCTGCTGTTAAAAAGAGAAACTATGACCTCTCTCTTCTTTTAAATAATTGCGAGATCATTTCAGAAATGCTTTTGAAAACTTGGAGACACATATGAAATTTCCTCAAAAGTCATTTCCTTAAGCACCCTTCGAAGTAGAAGTATTATGCTCATGTATGTATCTTACCTTCCCGTTTTTAGTAGCCTCTTATTTAATTTTACTATTTGTGGCTTTATTTCGCGAAAAAAATCTTCTACCACTACCTTAAAAATTTCAATCGTCCGTACTCAATTTGGAGTTCCGAAATATATACCTGTTTTAATTTTTCACTCTTTGAATGAAAGTATCGCTGAAGTATTTAATGATCCTTAGTATTGGTTTAGAATCCTCGTTATAGTTTAAAACTTTATTCTTGCCTTTAAAAAGGGCTTGGATCCCAAAGAGGTTCCATAATTGGCATCGGGTGAATTTTAGCACTAAAATGAGTTCAGGAGAAATATGAGTGTTAAGATTGTATGCTTTATGAAGTTGTATTCAATTAGTACATTTTTGGTTGATATAGATTACATCAATTGAAAAAAAAGTATCTTGATATTTGTATATTAGTGTTTTAAATGAGAGTGTTGGTAATTCGTTTGCGAAGAACTCTAAAACACCTTTGTTTTAAGGACGATTATCTCAGTGAAATTCCTCAGCTTTAATCAGTTATTATTATAGCTTTCGTAATGAATTTCTCTTGTGTTTGTAGTACCTACTACTGATTGCGCACATTTTTTTCAAACTCTTATAATCATACTAAATAGAGACAAAGCTGAGATATATAGAAAAAAAATCATGGTATTCCATCACTTTGTCCAACATGTAAAGTAATAGAAGATACCCATGAAGCTAAAGAAGGAGGAGCAGCTCAGTGTTACAAATGTGTCTCACATTTGGTCGCCGCCGCCAGGTGGCGCGCGCGCCGAACGCAGGGCTTTGACACGGAAACCATAAGATGGATTTTTCGTTTTTTCAGAAAACATTTTTTTCTAGTGCGCATTTAATAGGAATTCCTTTATTCAAATTAACATTAATTATATATATATATATATATATATATATATATATATATATATATATATATATAAATTTGTTAAACGATTTTAAAAACTGCGCGTCCATACAACGCAATGAAAAATCCGCCCTTTGATTACATGTCGTGCCATCTGCCGGTGAACAATCATAATCGATCCTTTTTTTGAGGAATTCCCCGAGCTGGTTGTGGGGTATGAACCGGAGTACCTGGGTCTTCTTAGACTTTATCTCCAGTCATCACGATGGTCATCATAACGGTAACTGTCTCAGTGACACTCGAACAACGAGTTGTAATTAATGCTCAAGAAATATAACTCTAGACAGCTTACGTTAATGCAAAAGGGATAGGGGAAAATTAAAATTTAAGTTAAACATTAAGTTTAACGAAAAAAAATTTAAATTAACAAGTTAATTAGAAGAGAGTTAAATAAGAAAAAAATTAAGAAATTAATTTAAAGTATAAAGCATTTAAACTGTATAATGAAGGGTTAAACAAAATAATTTAACAATTATAAGCAGGGAAAACAAGAAGAAGGGACTAGCCAGAAGTTCCCCGAGCTGGGTTCGAACCCGGTTCGGGGGAGAAGTAGTCACAGATGATAGTGAAGACGTTAAGCATCTTGGCTAAGTTATCGTCGGGTTTTCTAAGAGCAGCAGCGACTTTACTGAGAAGCTGTAGAATATCAGGGATGGAGAAGGTTTGGGAAAACTCCTTAATGTATTTAATAATTTCCGTGAAGTCGGAGAGGCCATTGTTATTAGTGATGTGGGATTCAGAAGAAGGGTTAGGTTGAACATTATATTTGGAAATGGGTTTTTGAATGTCGATTTTCTTCCTAGGCGCGGTCCTAGCATAAACTAGTTCCGAAGCACTAGGAGTGTTAATTTGAATGTCAGTATTTGTGTCTGAGTTGGTTTCGCCAGAAACCGCAGAGTTACTGTTGTTAGTAGGGAGGATATTTTTATTCCAAGCAGAAGTGCTAGGGATAGGGGCAGGAATGAAGGTGTCGGTTTTACTATTGGAATTACTAGAGTTGGTGTCGGTATTACTGTTGGAATTACTAGTGTTGGTGTTTTTTTTGGCTTTAGAGATGTTTTTAGGGTGTCTAGAACATTTGGTGTAGTTGGCAGTGTGGTTGCCTCCACAATTAGCACATTTGAATAGCTCAGTATTTCCCTTAATGGGACAAATCCTAGCCTGATGTTTTCCACCACATAATAGGCATTTCGGTGTAAGATTACAAGTAGTGATCGCATGCCCGAACCGCTGACAGTTGTAGCATTGAGCTGTACCTGAATTTTTAAAAGGGGTAATTCTAATTTTTAAGAAGTTGATGCTAGTAAGATTGGGAAGATTATCTAGATTGGGTGATGGTTTGAAGGAAATCATAAATAGGGGAAGTATTGTTTTGGTTTGCTTGTTAGTAAGATACGCGATTTTAATAGACACAATGCCTATGTTGGTAAGAGCATCGTGAATGTCCTGTCTGTCAGTTGTGGCGGGCAGGCCCCTAATCAAAAACTTTTTTGGTCTCTCCGACCTAGGATCCATTACCCTGAAGGGTATGTTATTGCTTGTGAGGATTCCCTGAGCATTTTGATAATTTACAATATCAGTAAAAATAATGTGAATAAGAGAACCGGCCATTTCTGGCTCGGCTTCAGGACAACTAGTTTTAATGAGTGTAATTAGGCTTTTATAATCAGCCCCAGATTCGAAATAAATATGGTACTTTTTCGTTCGTATAGGTTCGGCAGTTTCCTGCGTCTCCATTTCCACAGCTTCATCAGTATTGTTAACAAGATTATCATTACTAGCGTTCGGCTGATCCGTGCTTCCCGTAGTTATTTTACTGCTAGAGTCCAGGGAAGAAGACGAGTCTTCTCTCTGGCGTTTAGTCGGCTTAGGTCTAATGTCAACTGAACCATTTTCCGTGAGGAAAATTTCCAAGTTAAATTTATTTAGATAGCTAGAATTAATGTCTGACATACAAAGCCCTACATAATTCGCAAAGTGAGGGATATGGGAAAAGTCCTTAATACTTTTAGCTTTCCTACTAGTGAGCATTAAATTCAACTGTGTAAGAGTATCACTTACCACGGCGTCTTCAATCGTCGAGGAGTCCAGGAACTTGGTAAATTCCTTCAGTATCAGTGAGAAGCTGAAGCGATCTTCAGGATATTCTTCGTCGATGCGCTCGCAAGTCAACTTGCACTGGAATTTAATTTTACGCTTGAGCATTTCTACTATAGGTGTCGGTAAGTTGAGCCTAGCATTGTTAACAGCTTCAGCTTGCTTCCCTGCCACAGCCTGTTTTTTCTTTTGATCCTTGGAAAGCTTTCCAGGGTTTGCTTTGAGTCCGTTCTTGATATCTTTAGCTAAACGCTGCAGAGCATCATTTTTCGGTCTAGGAGAGTATTTGAGGAAGTTGTGACGAGAGAGTGATGTCGTCAAAACAATCGAGCCATCATCTTCGGAGTCAGAAGTCGGAGTCCGGAAATAGGAGCCAGCAGGGCTTACGCCCGACGGTCCAGCTACATCCGCCTGGTCATTCATGTACAAGCTATAAAATAGCCCTACAAAATCACCTGACAAAACGTACCCGAAAACGTATGAGCAAAAAAGCAATTCGCAGTTGAGCGTGAGCACGTGTGGAACCACGTGTGTATCCGCGCTAGGCCTAGCAGGGCAGTAAGAGCACACGTCTGCACACCTCAGTGTCCAGCGTCTGGGAGTGTGAGTGAGGAATTCCCCATTCAAGCTTACGTTCCTTCTTATAGCTTCATGAAGATACCTAAGTGGAAAGAAGGTAATCCACCCTAGACAGAAAATGTTAATGTGATTAGGAAAAAATAACTGCCATATATTTTTTATGGTTATTTTATACAACTTATTATTATTCAAGCAATAAGGATGTTATGCGCAAAATTTATAGTCTACTGAGCTTTCATATCTCATTATGCAACGAAAAATGCAACATAAATTTATCTCTCATTCAGCCGTTAGTAATTACGAATGGTCAATGGAAAAAGGACTTCTAAAAATCCTTTGAAATTTCAGTAAAGAAATGCACCTATATAATAAATTAAATTGCATTCTGTCATTTAATTGGAAAATTTTAATTTGTGCCAACATTTTTAATTTTTTGCTAATTTCATTTACTTCATTTTCTGTTGTTTTTCTTTTTATGTCAGGAGTCGATTTTCAAATGAAAACAATCATGATTGAAGGCGACAGGATAGCTCTTCAACTGTGGGATACTGCTGGCCAAGAAAGGTATGAAACAGTGAAATTTAATGTTTGAAAAAAGTAATCTATATATATTATTTCTAGAAGGGGATTTTTTTCTGACGATCCCTTTCTTTCCCTTCATACTTAACCAAAATCGATTAATGAGGTACCATTTTAAAGATTAAAACCTCCGCTTCTGAAGAATTGTTAATTTAGAATTACACATTGTATTTTTTGTTTAAAACTCGAAGAATAAGCATTATAAGTATTTTTCTTCCGCTAGAGGGCGTGCGCTCGCTATCTTTTTTCCCCCAATCTCGGTCTCATACTGAACATTTAAATTTGGAAATCGTCTGCTTTTATTATCATTCTCTGAATTAATTAATAAGTTTCTTTCTTAGCAACATTCTCGTAGGTGTACATTATTCTTTATGCATGGCAAAACAATTTCTTTGGACTAAAATCTATTTTCTTTCCCACATTCTATTTAATTTGCCACATTTCTAGATCACATGCGCTATTGCCATCTACAGACCAAGTACGTGCAATATTTTTACCACATATTATGAATTTACGTTGAGCTTTAAGGCTGCTGTATACTAACCCTATTGGATTCGCTCACCTCAATGTTTACCTATGGAGAAAATGTGAGAAAATTGGATTTAAAAGTTTTTGTAAAATTATATTCCGTGATAGAAGAAAAAAAAATTACACCTTTGGGACATTTTTCGTTTTGTTGAAAAAAAAAATGCAAATAATATTTTTTAATTTAAATGTAAAAATCTGGTATAGTGTGTTTTAAACACTCCTAAATTACTTTGGTGGATGAAATTAATAAAATGAATCCTGTTGCAAGGTGCAGAAAAGTTCAGGCTATCTGAAACTACCATTTTTATTGGATTATCAGCATTTATGTAGCCGTAAATAGTAGACATATTTTCTCCATAGGTCAACATTGAGTTGAGCTAATCCAATGGGGTTAACCCACAGCAGAATTAATGACTATCTAATTTGGATGGTCCAGTAATTTTTTACGGTAAAGGCATAAAAAGTAATATAATATACGGTTAATTATTGGAACTCAAATAGCCAATACTTCACTGATTTTTTATCTTCTTTTAATATTTGGCGTAATCGCATATATTTTCTAGGTTTCGGAGCCTGACGCAACAGTATTTCCGCAAAGCCGATGGAATCATCGTCGTGTACGATGTCACATCAGAAAAGTCATTTAAAAGTGTTAGAAATTGGATGCATAGTGTTCAGGTAGCTACTAATATAAATATAAATTCATATACCGTATTTTTCGAACCATAAGACGCACCTTTTTACATAAAAAAATCGACTTCGAAGGTAACATTAAAATAAAATAAATATTTTATTATACATATTATATAAATTTTATTATGTATATTTTTTATCTTTAGTAAGTAAGAAATCGGAAATATCTTTATATACCTAACAGAATACAAAATACTCTTTTCTAAAAGTCCTCCCTTAAATTTGAGGTGCGTCATATCGTCCAAAAAATACGATAATTCTTGCATTTTCTGCATTATTTTATAATTATATTACTGATAAGAAAATTGTTTAATACTCCGCTCTAAATTATTGGAAATCCCCCCCCCCCCTTTTTAGGCAGAATATTTATGCAGTGGAGAAATGGTTTATAAAGAAGAGGTTTTTATTCAACAAAGCAATCGATAAGCAATGCTAAAACTGAGCAGAATGGGAGGAAATAACAACATATTTCTAAAATATAGTTCTGAAAATATGACTAGAAACAGAATAAAACTAGTTTTATTAAAATCGGTGCTTCGAGTCACTAAGTTATTGGTATCTATATATTTAAGTTGCTAAGCCGACTTTTTGGGCAATCCGTGAGAGAAAACTGCTGCATCAGTTTACTTCATTTTGGTCTTAAGCGAAAGATTGTAATCTGTAAATTTGTCAAATTTGGTTTTTGTAACTGCAATTTCTATTATCTATATATATAAAAATGAATGTTTGTTTGTTCGTCTTTTATGCGCTGCCGTACCGTTCATCCGATTGCGATGAAACTTGGTCAACTTATCGCTTGAACTTGCGCGAAGGTTATAGACTATTTTCATCCCGCTACGACGTTCCATTCCCGAATTATGTTAGAACAAGTTTGCGTGGTATCAACGGATATTTTTGTTCAAAGCCATTGTAACATTTCATTGTTACCAATTAAATTACAGCATTTCCTTAAAAATAAATAGACATGAATTAAAAACGTGATTTGTTCATATATTTGCCAATGCAAGAATGAATTTGATATATTATTTTCATATACGTGGCAACTCTGGAATATTTCTTTTTAAAAATGAAAATATAAGGATGGAAAGTCATTCATTTTCAATGAATGTGTTATCTATCCATTTCATGAATTGAAACTATCCCAAGCTACCTGTTCAAACTCAAATATACTGAAGTATACGTTCACTTAGCTAGAAACCTTTGCGTTTAGCCTTGACGCGATGATTTATATAACTGAAGTGACATTGAAACATAGCAGATGATTTAGTTTTGAGAAAGAATTACAATCATGAAATACGTGTATATTATAATTAAGAAAGTCTGAAAGTGGCATTGAAACGTAGCAGACGATTTAGTTTTGAGAAAGAATTCCGAGCATGAAATACGTGTATATACTTTTTCTATAATAATTATCATATTTTCTGTGTTTTAATATTGAATGTGATCTCAATCTATTCAAACATTATTGATTCTTTTTCTAATAATAAATCCATTCAAACGTTATTGACTAGCTGTAAATTAATGCTTTAAAATGTCCAAAGAGAGGAGAGCAACTTTTAATCCCGCAGAAGTAAGAGCAAAATGTCAACGATTGTTGAGAAATGAGCAATGTGATGAAAAAAAACAGAAGAGCGCGAAGCCAACAGAATTCAAAATGCAGTTAGACGAACACAAGAATCTGAAGAAAAAGCATTCCCAAGAGCTCGAAGGCAACAGAATTCGAATTGTAGTGATCCGAAGCAATGAGACTAATGAAGAAACTTTTAACGTGTCGTCTTCGAGCTTCAACATCGAAAGGAGAGGAAAGCGATGAACAACGACAGCACCGACAACAAACTAATGCTATTTGCTACCGCAAAAGAATTTTAGCGAAGACTTTCGAACATCATAACATGACGCTAATCATTGAAAAAATATAATAACAGAAACTGAATCCCGAGCGAAGCCGGGTAATACATCTAGTTCAGCGATAATTTACAATTAAAAATTGATTTCTGCGCATGCTCAGTGGCATGTGCTTTAGAAACTCTGTTTCTGCGCATGCTCAGTGACATGTTTTTATGATAAACACGTTTATTCCGAAGAGTCTTTCTAGATATCTCTCTGCCATTTTATTTTTATGATAATTTTGTTTGTGGAATATAAGATTAAACTTGATGGAAATTGTTTATTTCGCGCTGTTCAATTAACTATAATTTACAATAAAAAAAATTGTTTTCTGCGCATGCCCAGTGACATTTTTAAATATGGCTTTAGATACTCATTAAGCACGAGGCCGCTTAAACACATTAATTTGTTTCTGCGCATTATTATGATTTTCAACATTTGGCAATGATGTGTTGAGTATAATTTGTGTATTAGTACATTTATTTACTATCTAGCCGTCTTGTTTTGACGGGTACCAACTAGTTTTTTACTACATTGCATTCTTTATGAGATTTCGATGAAAGCGAACGGGTTCGTTTCAAACTCTATTGCTGCCATTTGTCGGCTGAAAGAGATTTTTTTTTAACTATTCAGGGGGGGGGGATGTTGATTTGGTAGTTGATTTGGTCTTAGTAATGTGCTCTAAGGTAGTAGGCTAGTAATGTGGCTCTAAGTGTGAGAAATTGGGAAAAGGTAAGAATATTTTTGAAAGATAGATCCGCAAACCTATTACAGTCATACCTCGGTACTTGTCGCATTTCGACAAGAAAAAAAAAATGCTTCGATACTCGACGTTTGCTCGGTACTCGTGACATGTGCTAAAACATGTATCAGACAAGACGGCATCCCCGCATCCTGTCTCTCTCCAGACGGAAAGAAAAAACAAAATGCCGTAAAATCTTGACTATAATACGCACCCGTAACTTTTCCAATATTTTATTTAAAAATTGCACAATTATTTATTAACATAAATAAAATTTGTAATTAAAATAAACAAAAACGTCAAATTCGGTAGAAAAAACAACTTAAATTTTTAATTAAATACAAACAATACAGTGAAATTATCAGTTTAATCACTTTCACTAGAATACACCTCATGTACTGTTTGTCGTGTATTCGATGTTTAAAACTACATTTTTTTTCTTCTTTTTTTTTACACGAGTATAATACGCACCCTCATTTTTGCGGATTAAAAGGTGAAAAAAAAGTGCGTATTATACTCTTAGATTTTACAGTAGGTTGAATTACAGAATTTTGTTCCAAAGTATCACTCTGACAAAGCTCTAGCAAGACGAAATGTGGGCTTGTTCGATGATCAAACAATGTCCGCTCTTCAGAAACGTTTTGAAACGTAGGCAGAAGCAAGGTTTTCTTGATAGATTTCTAGAGAAACTCCCTCAGTCAGAGTGTATTACAAGAATCGGTGGTGATAAGAGACATAAAAGCGAAAGAATCCCTGTGCAGGTGCCTAATGTTTTATTGGAAAGAGACTCCCCTTCCAAGCAATAATCTATTTCCTCCTCTACTTCGCCACTATCCCATTAGGCCATCAACTCCTTTCAGTGCAGGTTGAGTGAAGATAAATTTTTTTTCCATTTTATCTAATTATTGTTTTAAATTACGTCTGTCTAATTTAAAGATTTTGTATCCAAAAAAACAACCCCATCCATTTATAAATTGCCCAGTAAAATGTGAAATTTCTGATTTTCAGGAACGAATTATTTCAATTTACATTACTCCTTATGGAAATTATTTGTTAGGTACTCGTCGTGCCTTCTGGAACCATCTTAACGATGAGTACCGAGGTACCACTGTAAAAATATTATCCTCAAAGGCATTCATTTATAAACACAGAGAAGTTACTTAGTAAAAATAATTACAAGATAAAAAGAACTTTTTATATACCATGTTTTTAAATTTTCTGTTGAATCATATAAACTTGACAATTCTATGTATTAATAAATACTTTTTTAAATTTTTTTTGATGAATTATCCCATCAACTTGAAAGAAAATGAAGTTAATTGGAAGTTAACTTGCGTTTAACATTTCGTTCCCGTTACGGCCGATAGATGGCTGCACCAGTCTACAAAACAAAATTAACTGAAAATAACTAAAAATTAATTTAATTCTGCTTAAAGATGGCTAAAAGTATTAAGATAATGCATTGTCATCGTGTTCTGAGCTATTCTAAAAGTTTCAAATGTCTAGCTAGTTGGGAAGTTAGTTAAAAATCGGTTGCAAGATTTGTAAGGGACAAACACACAAACGAAGAAGAAAGCAAGTTAATAAAAACATGGTAATAATTTAGAATAACTCCTTTGGATGCTTGGATGATCAAAAGTTAATTAAACTGTCACGATGTAAACCTCCACTTTGAAGCAATATTCATATTAGCTGGAATTCTCCCAAACTTATGACTAGAGCAGTGATTCTCAACCTTCATTTCGTCACGGTATACTTTTATTAATTTAAAAATTTGGCGGTATACTAACAATAACATAAATTTAAAAGAATTTTATTTGGATAATTGATTGGTGTACCTATAATATATTTTGTAAATATAGCATACAAAATAATTCAAAATAATTCGCAGTGGCGGCACACTTCAAGAATCTCGCGGCACAGTGGTTCAGAACCACTGGACTAGAGAATAATCCATCGCGGTAAGGATTGTTTCGCGATTCTTAGTTTCCCTACACTGAGCATACTAAAAAATATTTATAAATACTCTCAAACTGTGGTTTTTTAACTTGAAATTTGCCTGTGATATTCACTTAATTCCATTTTCCTTAATCTTTTTATTTTCTTTTTTTTTTAAGGAAGGTGCTGAAGACAATGCCGTTGTTCTTTTACTCGGAAATAAAACAGATATGTGCGAATCAGACGATGGTAGGGTGGTAAAGATAAAAGATGGAGAGAGAATGGCTGACGTAAGCGAGCACTTTTATAAAGATTAATAACATTCAAAGTTTTTGCCATTAACTTGATTGTTATATATGATGTTGATTACTGCCTTAATAAACCAAGTCGTTAACCTTTTAGGGGGTCCAGGACACATTTAAATTTTTTTTTAATTTATTGAGTTAAAATTTTGCATTTTTTGTGATGGTTAACCATATAATTTGTTAACAAAGTCACATCATAAAACTTCTCATAAAGTTTTTAAAAAAAATTTTAATTTAATTTTTTTTAAAAGTGGGGTAATTTAAAATCGTTATAACTCCAAATATTATTTGCCGAATTTCAAATTTTTTTCATTTAATTAAACAGAAAAATAGAAGTTTTAATTTTGATTCAGCGTTTTCTAAAATATTAATTGTTAAAAAAATTAAAAATATTTAGGGAAAAAATTTTTAAAAAATTGATGTAACTTATATTTAAAAAATCCTATTTTCAAAAGCAAATATTTTTTTTCAAACTTGCTGAATCAGAATTAAAGTAAAAAAATTGAAAAAGACATGTTCCAAGTTTGAACCATTTATCTTTAACGGTTCTTGACTTATAACAATTTAAAGACGAGAAATGGTGAAAAAAACCCATCATGCAGAAAACGCATTTCCAGGTTTAAACAAAGACTGACTGCTATTAGAACGTTACAAACAAAAAAATTAATATCTCCTATTCTAATTAAGATAGAAACATCATTTAAACGTCATTTTCAGCGGAAAAGAGCACAAATTTTTTTAATAAAATAATTTTTTTTCGAAAATATGAAGAATTTTGTGTCCTGCACCCCCTTAAACTAAGGTTTCACGAATCAATAATGAACTACAATTGTTCCGCATTCAATTGTCTATGCTGTTGTTGTTGTTCCTAATGCAACCTGTCCGAAAGTTCCAGACCAGGTCCATATATGCTTCGGGCTGACTAGTGCGACACTGGTTTATAATATCACTACAAAAGTCGGAGTCCGACTTGGCTAGGTGCCACCACAATTTTGACCGAGCAACCCCAGGGGCGACATCTGGGGGGATAGTACCTTCCCCACCTACACACCTCATAGAAGGACTTTCCAGTCTACGGATTGAACCTGCCCATATCCGGCATAGACACGAAGATACTTAACGGCACGTGTCAGGATTCGATCCGAGCACCCTCAGTACCGAAAGCCGACGCGCTACCAATAGGCTACCTCGGGCCCATTCAATTGTCTATTCTAGCCCGATTGAATTAAGTCATATAAATTAGTAAACAACCTACATACAAATGTCGCATCGCGTAAGCTAGCAGATAACTGCTATTTCATTTTTTTTTTCTCTGCTACGTACTTAACTGACGAACAACTCGCACGGGGGGCGGGGGGGAGGGGCTAGCCTACGGTCAGAGTTCCGAGTGCGCAAAACTACGCGTCATTAGTTCGAAATTCAACCAGAGGGCAAAAGCTCCTAAATTCTGCTCCACAGCAAAAGCTACAGTACACTTTTCTCGAACTCATTCTTGAAACACTTTCATCGCATCTGACGCAATCCCGGAGAAACATGAAAGTGAGTACGAGTAAAGAGCAGAATGGCGCGAAAGATTTAGAAATTATGCTGCACGAAGAAAATAAAATTAGACGTAACCTTCATAACGTCAGACATCTTAGTTGATTTCTCTTAAAATAGAGTAATGTTTCGATTTATGTATAATTGTTATTCAATCTGCATATATTTCCCTTGCGCGCTTGTGTTAATAAAAAAAACCTCTTAAAGCTGCTGTGTACTAACCCTACTGGATTCGCTCACCTCATTCGTTAACCTATGGACAAAATGTGTCTACTATTTACAGCTACATAAATGCTGATAATCGACTAAAAATGGTATTTTCAGATAGCCTGCACTTTTCTGCACCTTGCAACAGGATTCTTTTTATAAATTTCGTCCACCAAAGGAGTTTATAAGCGTTCAAAACAAACTATACCAGATTTTCCCTCTGAATAATTTAAATATTGAAATATAATTTGCATTTTTTTAAAAACGAAAAATACCCCAAAGTGTAAAATTTCTTTCTCTATTACGGATTGCAATTTTTAAAACAAAATCTTTAAATCCAAGTCAGCAGTCCTTGGACAAATTTTCTCCATAAGTTAACACTGAGGTGAGCGAATCCAATAGAGTTAGTAAGCAGCAGCCTTAAAATTTATAATTTCTACAATAAACGAGCTGTTGTATCAAAAGTAGTCTCAACAATAACTGAACAAGTAAATTAACCTTTTGCCACACCATACGTTAAACAAGTGATGCCCAGATGTTCTTTTGGGGTCTTACTGCCATTTTGTATGAGTAAGTAAACGTTGCATGCTACTATGTTCGTAACTTTCCGGAACCGAAAACTACATTCAATTAACTCCACATTTTTTTCCTTTGAATATGTTCGATATATAAAGTGTTAATTAATCGTTTATATGTAGGAGTTTGGCACCCTTTTTTACGAGACCAGTGCGAGAACAGGAGATAGTATCAAGGAGTCTATTGAAGGCCTTGCCAGGTGAGAAAAAGCAATAAACTGCCATGATTCTGCTTGTAAATTCTATTTTTAAAAAATTGAACATTATTCTCACACTACTCTTTTTAATTTAACCCCATCAGAAAAGATGAATTTACTTCTGTTAATAACAAAACAGACTGCATTTAATGCTAGTGATAACACAAAATGTAGTAAGGTACTGGTATGAAATTCGTACTCTAAAACTCCTCCAGAATAAATTTCTGTTAATTTTTTACACGGAAGAATTAAATACATACTATATCATTACGAAATAAAAGCAAAACAGATACTCTTGTGAGTATATATATATATATATATATATATATATATATATATATATATATATATATATACAGTGCTAGATTTCTAGAAATAGTGGTACCGGAACGGTAACCTTCCGGGGTGGGTGGGGGGGATTCCAAATTATTGGTAAAGAGAGGTACCGGAACGCTGTTCCGGCGCGTTCCGGCTCAAATCTAGCCCTGTATATATATATCCATTACATCCTTAAATTATACTCTGAAAGAGAAACTAGCTCATTTTTACATAGCTGGAGCTAGACTCAGCCTGAAAGGAATAAAATTTTGATACAGTCTGGCCGAATCGTTTATTAGAGCGACAAAAATGCATCCGTCCATTTCAGAAGACGGTTCGGAAGCTAATATCACCTTTCAACCTTAAGCGCGAAGAGGCGAGGTACATGTGACTATAATTTTGCAGGGTCAGCAGATATTGGGGATCGCGATGCGGACCCACGCCTGAATTCTAACATGTACACGTGTAGAAATGCAAAGGCATGCGATTTATGGGAAGTTCTGTTGTTAAGGATTTTGTAGCGATAATTTAATGTTACTGGGGATTGGATTGAAGAAAGGGAATTTGAATGCTAGAATGGAGGACCTAATATTTAACATATTACACATATATATATATATATATATATATATATATATATATATATATATATATTCCTCCTTTATTGGAACATTGATATCTGCTACAGTTGAATCATTAGAGTAAATGCTACTGCTTAAACTCTCCAAAGACATTTTGGAATTTATATTTTATCAGATTACCTTGAATGCGTCATAAAAGTCTATGAATGAAGTATATTTTAAAGCTACATAAAACTCTTGAAAGCATAATATTATATTTATTGCATTGCACATTCGAAAATATCTACGCAATCGGTGGTCGCACATATACGCGAGTAAGTACGTATGAATTATTCCTACAGCTGATGCATAAAATATAATTAGTTTTTGGGATATTTTTCTTTAGTTACAGGATTATTTTATTAGTTTCTTTGCATGATAACAGTAAAATTAGTTCTTGGACTTCTTTGTAATTTAGTTAAAGTAAATAATTTACAATTGTTTACGCTCATTGTAATACTGTTATTTTTCTAATATTAAGCGTGATGGTTGTATACAAAATATTTTACTTCTTCTCTTCGTGAAGTTTTAGAAAGTACTTTCTAATGTGCAAGTAATTGTATAATTGAGGGACAGTACAAAATGAAGGCAAGTATTTCCCCCATAGTTTTAAACGTTCTAAATAAAGGAAAATACGTATCAATAATAGCTTCATATCTCAGAAAAAATACGCTCAAAATTTAGAGGAAGACAAATTTTAAAATGCTATTTTTCTGCGACAATGAAATTTATATGTAATTAAATAACTAACAAATATGTTACTTATATATTTCTAATTTTATTAGTGTCCTGAAAACGAAAGAGGACGAAAACATCGAGCAAGTTCTGAAACTTCAAGAGGAAATAAAAAAGAAAAAGAAAAAGTGCTGCTGACATTTACAGAAACATCACGATTTTCAGACACAACGAAACTTTTTAAAAACTGTACAGAACATATTTTTTACTTCCTACCGTATTTCAAATGCACACTAAAATTACTAGTGAAATTTAATAAAATTAGTATTTAAAGTTTTCAATACTGCCCATTTCTCATGCATCTTTTTACTTTTTTTCCGTAGCGGTTGTGTTTTTTTTTTTTTTTTTTTTCAATCTAACATTACAGGGACTTCACGCGTCTAGATTGCTACATTGTGGTACGTAATTCGGTATTATATTTTAGTTAAATACATTTTTATCGTCGTTAAATTGTATGTAGGATTTTATGTAAGATCTTACATTACAGGGACTTCACGTGTTTAGATTGCTACATAGTGTTACGTAATGCGGTATTATATGTTATTTAAATACATATTTTTATCGTCGTTAAATTGTATGTAGAATTTTGTGCAAAGTCTTTTATGCAAGATCTTACATTACAGGGACTTCACGCGTCTAGATTGCTACATTGTGTTACGTAATACGGTATTATATTTTATTTAAACACATTTTTATCGTCGTTAAATTGTGTGTAGGATTTTATGCAAAGTCTTTTATGTAAGATCTTATAATACAGGGACTTCACGCGTCTAGATTGCTACATTGTGTTACATAATACGGTATTACATTTTATTTAAATACATTTTTATCGTCATTAAATTGTACGTAGGATTTTATGCAGTCTTTTATGCAAGATCGAACATTACAGGGACTTTACACGTCTAGATTACTACATTATGTCACGTAATACGCTATTATATTTTATTTAAACACATTTTTATTGTCGTTAAATTGTATGTTTGATTTTATGCAATAAATTTCTCGCTTAAATTTTCAGTAGTTTCTAAGTACAGTGGTACCTCGATACTCGTCGTTAATTGGTTCCAGAAGGCAAGACGAGTACTGAACGAATTTTCCCCATAAGGAGTAATGTAAATTGAATTAATTCGTTCCTGAAAACCAGAAATTTCGTATTTTACTGAGCAATTTATAAATGGATGGGGTTGTTTTTTCGATACAAAATCTTTAAATTAGACTGACGTAATTTAAAACAATAACTAGAAAAATGAAATGAGAAATTATATTCACTCAACCTGCACTGAAAGAAGTTGTTGGCCTAATGTGATAGTGGCGAAGTAGAGAGGAAGGGGAGTCTCCTTCCAATAAAACATCAGGAGTTTGCGCAAGAATTCTCTCTTTTCCGTCTCTTAACACCCCCGATCCGTGTTGCAGACTCAGATTAAGGGAGATTCACTACAAACCTATCAACAGAAACTTGCTTCTACCTACGTTTCAAAATGTTTCTGAAGCGAGACATTGTTTGATCCAGTGGTGCACCCAGGATTTTTTCTTGGTGGGGGGGGGGGCGAGATGAACGGATAAAAATATTTATAATTTTTTGGAGGGAGGGGAGCCGAGATGAAAAGATGAAAATATTTATAATGCAAAATCAATATTTATTATGTAATTTCTATTTCTTTGGGGATGCCAGGCTCCCCCCCCCCCTGGGTGCGCCACTGGTTTGATCCATAAACAAGTCCACATTTCGGCTTGCTAGAGCTTTGTCAGGGTGGTACTTTTGAAGAAAATTTTGTAATTCAACCCATTTAGAAAAATATTTTAGCATGTGTGACGAACAATCGTAGAGTATCGAATTATTTTTTTCGCATCGAAATGCTACGAGTACCGAGGTATGACTGTATTAGGGCAGGCATGGCCAACTCACTGGCCGCATGCTTCTCCACAAATCGTAAACTTTATATGACATAACTTCTTAGAGTAAAATATCCCCATCTACAAAGTCAAGCCCCATTCATATCTTCGCTTTTTGGCACTACGTACTCTGATGTACAACTCTTTTCAAAGATGATGAGTAAACATGATGAGTAAAACTAGATAAACAAATTTCTGGTGAGAAATCCGAGGCTAAACATGAAGAACTCACTAAAAATTTGCGACCACTTTCATCAACCAATATATTGGTGTATTTAGTTCACAGTAAAGATCAAATATTCTGCTAATTTTATATTTATGTGGCTTTCTATATTTTAATATAAAAAAAATAAAGGAAGTTTTTTTTTAAACTTATATACACCCAACCCTTTTTATTTTACACGGTAGATATGTTCCTCAGAAATCGTGTAAAAAAAGATATTGGATTCGCTCACCTCAACTTATGGAGAAAATGTGTCTACTATTTACAGCTACATAAATGTTGATAATGAAATAAAAATGGTGTTTTCAGATAGCCTGAACTTTCTACACCATGCAGCAGGATTCATTTTATAAACTTTGTCCACCAAAGGAATTTAGGAGCGTTTAAAACATACTATACCAAATTTTTCTTCCCGAATAATTTAAATATTAAAATACTGTTTGCATATTTAAAAAATAAAACTAAAAATGCCCCAAGGTGTAAAATTCCTTTCTCTATTACGGAGTACAATTTTGTTTTTAAAAAATCTTTAAATCAAAGTCGGGAATCCTTGGACACATTTTCTCCATAGGTTAGCATTGGGGTGAGCGAATCCAATAGGGTTAGTACACAGCAGACTTACGTCAAGAATCAGTAATATTTCTTTAATTTAATTTAAGTATAATCACTGTAGCCATTTTTACAGTAGAAATTTTGAACACATGGCTGAATATTAAGAATTATTAAAGATATAGCGCTCTGAGATTACAAATGTCTCATACTACCAATTCAAAGAGTAAAATATTTAAGAAACTGTTTTTGAGTTGCAAATACCTCGATACCGAATTTCCAGTTGTGTATGGCAAAACATTACATGTCATTAAAGTACAGTGATTTCCGCTTATAAGAATCACGTTTGTTATTACTGTTTTTGATTCTTGTAAGCAGTTGATTCTTATAGCCAAAATTTAGGTTTTTGGACAGGCACACACACAACTATATATTCATATATTAGATAATTTACCATAAGATACTCTTTAATTTACGTTAATTATCTGTTATTAAAATTATTTTTTATAATTTTAAAAATGCAACTTAATTTTTAGACCTATAAGTAGATACACATGATTATAGTAAGAGAAGAAAAAATTCAATATTTGTTACAACATACCTGCTTAACAGTTTTAATATTTCAACTACAGGAAGGGAGCAAGAAAAAGTTTTCTATGGTAGTTTGACATAATGAAGTTTTGAGGAGGCTGTTTATACCTCTTTCAATACTAATAGTCTCAGAAGACGATTCACCTTCTAGCTTATGTTTCACGGTTTGATAACGCGCTGAATCTACGAATGTCACGTTTGCCCAAGTGATAGTGGACACTTCGCTGAAGATTTATGTGTTTCAGGATCCAGAAAGCCGCAACCAGGGTGTGGGAGGTGGGAAAAAAGAGTCCCTATTTTTGTGTGTCAGGGGAGAAAAGTGAAATCGGACCCGGACGGGTAAAGATGCCCCCGGGTCAAGCTAATAGGACAGTGTTGTGCTAAAGCGTTTAAGGGGAAACTATTATGTTATGTCTAACAAAGAAAGGGATGAATTTTATGACTATATTCCATTCCATCTTATCAATCTTTCTTAAAAAAAAAAAAAGAACTTCGTGCCTTTTGACGGTTTAAGTGGCTTTTTTGGAAAAATGAAAGGAAAGCGAAGAGTGTAAACTGATTCTTATAACCGGTTGATTGATTCTTTAAAGCGAAAATTTTAACATGGAAATCGTACATTTGTTTTTGTTTTCGCGATATTGATTCTTATAAACGGTTGATTCTTATAACCACTGATCACTATAAGCGGTGGTTACTGTATTTCTAAAGGTATTCATTTCGCAAAAATTAATATAGCTTTACCCTAAATGTTTCCAAATTTTCCGAGATTTACGTTATTTAAAAATCGAAAAAATCTACCAACGAATTTCTCCGAGAGAATTCCCCCAAAAGCATTCTTTTACGATGGTTATCGACAGTGCGACGAGATATTTCTAAATTTTGTTCGTATTGGACAAGAATTTTTTTTATCAATATTTACTTCGTTTATATAGCCCAAAGCGTTAGAGTGAGGTACGGAAGAAAATAAATATATATAGATGTGTGTGTGTGTGTGTGTGTGTATATATATATATATATATATATATATATATATATATTAAAATAATAATAATAATAATAATAACACCACACTAGTTTTAATTCTATTCCATCGATTCGCCACTTTTACTCTTATATTTTCCGTTATATAACTAACTTCCGAGTTCCTTCTGTATGTGGTTGGGCAAATTGCACCACAGGAGGTCACGTGGTAAAACGAAATTAATTTCCCTTTGTGGGCTGGTGCGAATTTGTAAAAAAACCCAGCAGTCGCCATTAACTGTTCTCTCTGTGCTTCGTAAAAATGTAATTAGCTTCTACTCCTTAATATTTCGTATATGTTTAACTATTAAATAATTGCAATATGCATAAATGAATAAAAGTATTATTCCGTTTAACTAAATTATTTGATTTGAAATTAATGTTGCCCAAAGCCAAACTACTAAGCCGGCCCGTTCTATTTTCCGAATACTGCACAGTCGACCAGTTAGTTTCCTTATATATATATATATATATATATATATATATATATATAAAATATATATATATATATACATATATATATATATATATAGAGAGAGAGAGAGAGAGAGATAGATAGATAGATAGATAGATAGATATAATCCCCATCGTTTTTATGCGTATCGAGAAAATAAATCTCTCATTTGGAACGCTTAAACGACCACTCTTAGCATTGCGTTCGGCTCTTACAGTCCTCCCCATATGCTTGATACAGTAGCAAGAATTACGTGTAAACAACCTTTTACAAAGTTCTTTCATTTTCACTTTGTCACTAATTCGACGAATAGCTGGCGCACGTGCCCAGATCAGCGGATGTGTAGCTCGACGACTTAAAACGGAAGAGAGCAGACAGTAATAAATTTCAAAAATCTGCCGCGATGAGATGCTCAGTGCTGATTGGCGCACTACCCAGAAAGTTAAAAAAAAAAAAAGTTTGATTAGTTGAGAGCTCTACGGTCATTTTTTGCAACACGCCTTGTGTGTAAATATAGTAAATGTGTGTGTAAAAATTGTTTTGAACAGAAGATTAGAGCCTTGTATAAAATAATGTAAAATAATTTAACATATTGTCTCTCACATAGTCAAAAATTTAGAAATTTAAAAAGCGTTTGAAGCCAATATTTGGGTTTGGATATTTACGAACCTATTCCTTCGCAAGGACTTCTGTATTCAAAAATAATTTACGATGCCATCATGCCACTCAACTTGATGTAAAATTTGTAGTTCCTAAAAGTTACATACTAATATTTGCTTATTTTAACAATTAATTTAAGGTCTTAAATTTACCATGCATTCTATTTAATTCATGGCAGTGATTAAGATCAGACTGAAAGGTGTCTTAGATCAAACTAATGCATTTTTCTAAATTTTTTCTCAGTCTTTTTTTAAATGAAGCTGTTTTTTATAAAATAGCTCTTTAATTTTAACACGTGAAGGGAAAAAAATCATCATAATGTTGGTAGTTATAGGAGTGTGCAGATATGGTTCTTAAGTTCAATATTTGTAGTTGAAAATTAACTTCTTTGTAAATACTGAATTTTCAGAACGACCCACCCTCCCCGTTTTTTTTAATTCTTCAAAGACGTTTATACATGTATATTTAATTCTTTGTGTTGATGATCAGGTGAACGTGTAAGGTAACAATTGATCGTCATATTTCCCAGTTCCTTCTTTAAAAAATAAATTTTATTAATGTTTGAAGCCCGATTAATGTTTGAAGCCAGCATTTAGGCACATCTACATTTAGCATGACTTCTGAAATCAGATAACCTGTGTAGTTACTTTGGCTCATTCAGCTTCGTAGAATATATAATTTTAAGTTGTTAAAAGCCCCTACATAAGTTTTCGTATTTTCAAGCATTGTTAAGTTTTTTTTGTCATTGAACATGTATTCTCTATAATATTTAATGAAATAATGCTTTTTATTTTAAAAATACTTTTTAAAGGTGAAGTAAAGAAACGTTTTGTGTAGAAAATGCTTTGGAATCTATTGAACAGTTAACAATGGCCCCATCTCAAGCACATAAGCAGAAATAAAACAAAATTTATACATGAGTTAAACTGTAAACGTGATTTTCTTAAATCGTTCTAGATTTGTTTTTTAATCTAAATTTTCAATGGGTTCCACATGAAATTTTTTTTTTAATCTATTCAAATGTTCAATAAATATTCCACCATTCAGTCCGCTATTATCTTAAAAGAAGAATTTAAAAAATTGGTCCTTTAAAATACTCTAAATTTTTTTAATCAAAGACAAGCCAACAATTCGTAGTATTCTTTTTCAATGTTTGAACTGAATATCATCTGGTATAAAATGGTTTTGTTACCAATTTATTATGTAACTTTAAATTTGGACTTAATTGCAAAATCTGTCTTTATAACCTTTTTTTTGTACTTGTGCAATAATTATTAAGAACCTGAACAAAGGTTCGAGTGTTTTTTAGCATGTATTTCACATTGCGTGAATAAAATCAGGGGTTTCCTTTAGACGGAGAACTCGACATGATGTGTGAAACATATTTTTCTCTAGAAGTAGAATTTGTTCCTAAAACAGACATTTCTGCATTTGGAAGGATTGATTTCTCAAGTACCTTTTCTTAATTCCATGACCTATATAGTGTAAAATGTCATTTAAATTATATAGTGCTATTAATTTATATGTCGATCACGTTTAACAAGTAACGAAAATTTTTACCCTATTAATAGCTAGTTTTAAAGAATTTTTTTGGTGTTTACTTAAAAATATTTATCCAAAGGGGAAACATATTTTCTTATTACTTACCGAAAAAAGGAATATATAGCTGAAATAAAGATAAACATACTTTGAATTCTGGAAATGCGATTTTTTCTCTCTTTTCTGCTGTAGATTTTTCAATTCTGGTGTTGTACTAGCAGTACAAGAGCAGAATTAATAAAAGTAAAAAAATATACATTAACAGGCAATCTGATATACTGCTGATAACGTTTATATAACTTGTGTAATTTGAAGTAGTTTTTAGAAATTGATGCTTTTAAAAACATTTGCCACTCATTTATTGGGAATTGTGCTATGTGGATCTAGTATAGTCCCCTTCTGTAATATAGACTCCTATGCTACGAAGTCCTTAACAGTGAAGCTAAACAATTTTATGCATTAAAATAAAAATTCTTCAAAATGCACTTTCGAATTCAATTTTGATGTTATTTATGAATGGGTGTAAAGGTATTACATTCAGGTCGAAACTATTAAATTTCTGTTCTCCCTCTTAATTTATTATAAAATTAGATATATTTAATTATTATAAAAATATTCAAGTATAGTTACTGAACATATCAGTATTTAATCTATTTTTATTTACCAACAATCCTTTATTAGCTGTCCCCAAATACTTTAATTGTTCAAGCGTGCTACTAGATGGCGCCTCTATTCCTTTTGAAAATGCTGCTGTAAGAGTTGTTCATAAAAACCAACTGCTTCTGTTAATTACATTTCTCTATAGAATTCATGTATATTACCACCGAGGATTTCCCTACTAGATATTCTTTGTTGTTTATATGCATCAAAAACTGAGAGCAAAGTGCAACAGCCCTACATTAAAATACCGAGTCTCCAAGCTGCTGTTCCAGCCATCTCGTAGTACATATCGAAGCATCAGTTACTGCTGCCATCTTGTGGCCAATATCTGAAACTGAAGTGAATACTTCTAATCTTCCTTTCCTATAACTCTGTCAATTTAATGTAATCTGAAGTTCTCTCAACTACAAAGTGTTGGTGCTTGCAGAAATAAACCGATACTACAATTTAATTTACATTTCTGTGAAAAAAACACTCTGGTTGAGAGATAATTTATCTGAAAAGAGCAAAATACTTACCCAGATACAACCGGTTAAGTATTTACCTTCGACAACGAATTGCTTACACGGAAGCCTACACCCAACCACTTGCAACATGAAAAAGACACGCCAAAATCTATTCTTAATTATTTTACCTCCTAAGGAACTTAAGAGTCGCGAGTTGATTCCAGAAATATTAAGCCATACTGGGTCTTCTGATCCTCCCCACTTTTAGCCAGAGTGAAAACGATTCCCTTACCTTTCAGAGGGGTTAAGTAAAACATAAGATATAGATAGGATAACTGCCTAATAAAGGCCAGGAATGGCCCTAGTAAAGCTTCACGTGGCTCGCAAGAGAATTTCTTTGATCACCACTTCACAATTTGAATATTATGAACAACTCATTTGTCTCACACTTCTTATCAACCTCGGAAAGACAACCGTAAATCTAAGTTTTAACTGCAATTTTTCATAATCATGTTCTTATTTTCACAATCTAATTATTATCTAAATCAATTTTCGATAATTTTTTTCGTTAAATAAATGAAAAAAAATCTAATTACTTTAGTTTTAAATTCAGATGATACGTCTAGTATTTTAATTTTGCCCGTATGACTTGCTTTCGAAAAACGGTGTGCTCATTTCTGGCCATACCTCTTCCAAAAGCCGAAATTTTCATCTGTCTTTTAGAGAGACAACGTTCGGGATGCGCTATGCAGGGATTTATTACAAACGTATACAGTCCCCAAAAAGTACAAACAAACGATAAACCCTCACCAGAATAGTTAAATTTTTCACAAAATTTACAGTCCCTTTATCTTCAGTATAACAATTAAAAACAATCTTCCAAATTCCTATGGTTTAAAATTGTTTAAATCATATTATTTCTGGAAAAAATAACTTATAATTCTGCTTGACCGAAGAGGAGTTATTTTTCACATTTTAAAATCTAATATCTAAAACTTTATTAGTTCCATACAGGTGAAATTTTTTTTTTTCTGGGTACGTCTAACTATGGGACTATTTTTTGCGTATGATTAGAAAAATTTAAAGAGTCAACTTTACGTTAAAGTCAAGCTCGTGAACAATACCGAATTTTTAACAAATTTTAAAATCAAATATCTCGACATCTATTACTTCGATTATGCTGGAAACTTTTTTCAAGGGATATGTCTACTAGAGCAAAGCACTATCATTTCTGCATGACATCTAAAGAAACTGCATCATATTAAAATCAAACTCAAGGATTTCACGTAATTTTTGCAAATTTATACATCAAATATTTCAAATTGTTCAAACAATTATGTCGAGCAGTTTTCTCTAAATACATTTACTATCATTTGTGTATAGCAACAAAAAAATTTAAATTTCATTAAATTAACATTCGAAATCGAACTTCGATTATATATTTTTCCAATTATTGGAAGAAGAAAAAAGGTATTTTAGAGTGATCGTACGTTTGTTTAAATGTGTGTGTGTGTTTGGGTGAAAGAGACAGAGAACTTGAAGGACACTGTTGATAGTTTTCGATTTTCTTCGAGAGTTCTTGTGAATTTAAGATGAATAACACCGAGAACAATTAAACATAACATACATGATCATAAATACTGCTAATACAAAGATGAATTTTTTTTACCTCGTTATTTACTACGACGCACACATTGTACAGCGGTTAACGTCACGGAGTGGTCTGTTTCGAACGCAGACTAAGGCATAGACGTTTCTCGTTGAGGTTCGCCTAAGTACTCCCATAATATAAAACCCCAAAAAAATATATTGCAGTGTGGAATAGGCTAATTCCAGTGAGACAAGTGCTTAACGCGTTAGAAAAAGTTATTTACATGATGTCGAAAATATTCTCTGTAAATCAGGCTTTATTTTTACTCGGCTATTTTCAGCTAGTTTTCTTGAACAATGCCTAACTCTAAAATCCATCCAGCATATAGTTTACACAACGACCGAAATGAAAGAAATACTGTGATACTAAAGCTACAAGATGAACAGTTTATGATGTTTCCGGCATGGGAGAAAAATAAGGAGTTGGGGAATTAATTTCAAAGTTAAACTTTACCTTTTTGGAATAAGATAACTCTTTAGCATGAAACCCTTCTTGTGATTTCAGTTTCAATTTTTGATGCTCGTGCTACGAATGGCCGTCTGCTTGAGAAGCACCGTATAGACTCTTTTTTAAATTTTTCTCAAGCTTCTGCAGTGTCAGAAATAACTTTTAAAACAAAAATATTCTGTACTGTATCAGCAATCTGCTGTACAGATAATTGTACATATTTTAACTAAATTGAATATTGTATATAATGTAAATTTTTTTTTTCATATATTTACGTTTAAAAGAAAAATTGAGCGTTACGCTTTTTTATAAGGACTGTGTTGATTGTTGGAGTTATGTGTAAATTAGAATCTCTCTTTGTATTAATTAATTATAATTTTCTAGGTGATGCAATTTGAAGTTACATGGTTCATTGTATTTTGTCTATTTTCTTAAATCTTATAATTTAATTACTTGATTACGTGTTTAAAATTATTCTTTAAATGATTATTTGATGTACCTGATTTATGCATGTAAACTGTTTTAAAATGTTTGATGAACCTCCTGTTGATCAGGGGGCAAGATGTTGCTAATTGAAAAAAAAGATATGTTTTGGCGTACTGGTAGCGCCACCTGGCTGTTTCTCGGTTTGTGCGAAGCGTGTATTTGTAGTTAGTGTTACTCTTGAACGAATAAAAGTATGACGCTGTAAGCCCGATTCTAGAATTCTTGGTTATAACAAAATTTTGAATTTCTTCAGATGTACTTTAAACCTTCCAGCCGCTAGCGATTTCCAAATTAATATCTTGAATAAGTTTACCGTAAGAAGACTTTAAATGCAATTCAATAATAAGAAAATTCAAAATAAGTGGAGAAAAGGGAAATCATTCTATATATAAACTTGCAACCTGTCGGAAAACTTATCTATCAATTTACAATTTGCTCCCTTCATTTTTGTTAAACGAGAATATCAAGTTTAACAGAAATACAGAAAACAATGCTTAATATAAATTTATAAAAGCAATATTATTCAGAATGATACGCATTTCTTAATATAACACAGGACCATGGTTGGTAAAATAACGTTTCCTTTCACTTAAATACATTATAAAATTCTTTCATCGGAAAAATAGTTTCCTGTTACCCATGTACCTATAAATTCAATGCAACGGATAATAGTGAGGCCCGCCAAAATTGACATAAGTTGCCCGCTACAGGATGATCAGCTTATTTATACCGTAATGGAACTTTCAATAATTTACCATCATTGATAGGATATATCTAAAATTTTGTATAGCGAGTTCCTTCGCTCTATTCTCATAAAGCAATCTTCAGAATGTCCGATTTATATTAAAAAATTAAATATATTTTCTCGGCTAGACGTACATTAGAATGGTGAATTTATTAATTTTTTAAATTCAAGATATTACCCAATGGTTACAGTACCTGTAGAGAAGAAACACGATGACTGTGTCGCCTACCTGAGAACCACATGCAGTACTGGTTTTCAGGATATCGAAAAGATCAAATTTTGAATGGCTGAACTTTAATTTCAAAATCAACTATTGTTACCGAACAAAGTCCCTAGGATTGAAATCGGAGAATTGAGCAAGTTCTTCGGTATTTATTTCGTAGATTTTACTAAAGATGTTACAAATAGTGTCTTTTGAAGTAGTAGGTTTAGTTTAATATTAAGGAAGCGCAAAATCGATGATTGACGTAGGATCTTGGAAAGCCCTAAAGGGCATGGGGGGGGGGGGGGGTGAGGAAAAGCGATACCTAGGCCCTTATCGTTACCGTAGTTAATTTTCTACTGAATATCTCCTAAGATACTTTTTATTGCAAGGGCTCTTTCAGTGAGGGTGCGAAAGGTGTTAATAAGGTGAGCACTGATATCCCTCTACCAGAATAACTTTGTTTTGGCAGTTGGTTCCTATTTAAACCGATAGATGGCAGCACTGAGAGATTTCTAAGTAGACCAGTGAGGGCCAGTCAAGATTTGACGGCGCAAAAATAAGATTTAATTTCGTATCCATCGACAAAGACTATTCGTTAATAACGTAACATCTCCCATTCGTAAAATTGATGACCAGACGTTCAAGACATATTTATGCGCGCAGATAATTTAGCAAATTTTTTAAAAGAAAAAAAAAATCTCTCTCCTTTGCAAGCACGTGGTACCTAGGGTCATGGATAACGTCTGCGCATTTAAGACTTCAAGCTATAACTTTCAAGATCTCGCTTTGTAGTTCTTCATATGTGAACGAACTGGGCGCACCTAACGCTATCACCGTCGTGGAACAAAAATTAATTCCCACATTGATTTAATAAAAGCATACCACCAGATCCAAATAAATCAAGATGATATATACAGATTTGCAATTATAACCCCTTTTGTTTTACGTAAAAGTACTCTAACGCAATTTGGCTTCACCAATACATTTGTTACTTTTCAAAACCTCGTTGACGAAGTTACTCATAATCTTCCATTAATGTATGCCTCCTTCTACATTTTAGTAGCTTCTAAATCACATGAAGAGCATCTCAAGATTTTATGTAAACGTTTAGAACAATACGGACAAAGTTTAAAATCCTTGAAATGTAATTGTAGCGTTCTACTCAATAGAATCTTTAGGTTTTGAAGTATCAGAATTAGGCACTGAGCCTCTCAAGGAACACGTAGATTGATATTAAAATGACCAAGGCCAAACACTCTTACGCAAAGATTACGCGATAGATCGTTTATCAACCCATTTCCTACATCCGCTCATGTTCAATCAAAAATGTTATAGCACCCCGAGTTAAAAAGTTGCACTGTCCGTTTTCCGTCCGGTAGATAAAATAACTCCATCACTATCTCTGCCTTACACTGGTCCACATGATGTAAAAAGCAGAACTAATAAGATAATAACCATCGACATAAATGAAATGAACATTGTGTATCACTTGTTCACGATAGAGTAAAGCCAGCATTTGTATTTCAGTATTTACCCGATTCGAATATCTCCGAACTGGATAAAACTGGGGTCCCCAGTTCATTCTACCACTGTGACACAAACCTAAACCCACGTCACATGGTCACATGGTCTGGCAGAAACGTGAAATTCAAGAAAAAATAGTAATCGAACTCAAAACATTTTATTTTTTATGCATTTAAAACATCATACGCATCTCATGCATATTTACTTAATCTTTTAAATTGCAATACATTATATTAATTTTACCTTCAATTATTAATTTTTTTACTATGCATAGAAAATCATTTACTGAATTTTGTAAATTGCTTTTTTTTTTTCCTCTTTTTTTTTTTTTTTTTTTCCGTGCACTGAGACATTCTCTCGTGGTGACAATTGATTTCTCTCTCAACAGATAGATGGCACCACCTTACTAGCAATTTAAAGTATGTCGCCAATAGACGGTGCTAACATTTCACCACGTGAGTTTTTAACTGTCCACGGAAAAACTGAGGGACGGGATAGAGCGTAATGATAATTGAGACCGTGAAAGGCAAAGTGGTGTAAGTCACATTTTCAACTTTTTTTATTTGAAGACAAAAATGCAAACTCCATGCTCAGTTTATAGTGGAAATGTAAATAATTGTTGCAGGCCAAGTGAAGGAGAAATTGCTCTACTACTTTGAAATTAAAAAAAAAAATTCAGGAAATAAAGACACTAAAATTATTCAGTGCGACTTTCTAAAAATTTGAATAATTTTCATACATTGCAATTTTTTTCCAATATAAAAGTAACATTTAAAAGGCAACATATAAGATCCAGATTATTTTGATGAATAATAATTATACATAATGCAGTTACATTCCTTTGATAGGGATTCTCTGCCAGTCACACAAAAATATGAAAGAAATATTTTAAATACCTGACTTGCAGGCAAAGTGGAAGAGAAATTGCTCTGCTTCTTTGACCACGCAAATAATTTTAAAGAAACAGAGTGGTACTTTCTTAAATTTTGAATAATTTTCATGCATTGCAATATTCTTTCAATATAAAAAGTAACAATTAAGAAACAAAATATATAAGAACTACATTTATTCGACGATTAATTATACATAATACTCTGACATTCCATAGATGGGTATTCTCTGGCATTCGCTTAAATATATGGAGAAAAAAGGTAAACATACCTGCCTTGTAGACCTGTGGAAGAGTAATTGATCTGCTACTTTGACAATGCAAACAATTTTGAGGAAATAAATCTACATTAAAATTATTCAGTGCTATATTTTTAAATTTTGAATAATTTTAATGCATTTTAATCTTCTAATATAAAAAGTAATATCTAAGAGACAAAATATGTAAGAACAACATTATTCCATTGAACATTTATAATAATCCAGTTATAGTCCATTGATAAGGATGCTCTGGCAGATCCAAATAAAAATATGAAGAAAATGGTAATAAATATCTGCCTTGCAGGTCTGTGGAAGGGAAATTGCTCTGCTTCTTTAATAATACAATCAATTTTAAGGAAATAAAAAGACACTAAAATTTTTCATTGCTATTTTCTTAAATTTTGATTTATTTTGAAGCAATGCAATATCGCTCCGATTTTTTAAAATTCCTCATGTTCACTGTAAAACTTCTATTTTCGTTAGCCCTAGATATTGAGACAGTGGCGTAGCGAACATAACTGGCGCCCGGGGCACGGTACCTTTTTGGTGACCCCCCCCCCCCGCCCGAAAAACATGTAGTATTATAATATATAGAATTAGTTAAAAGGAGCATTTGGCGCCCCTTTGCGAGTGGCGCCCGAGGCATGATAGACCTTCTACTCAAAAGAACCTACTAGATTGAAACAACTAGATTGATACAATTACCTACTAGATTGAAACAACTATAAATTACATTACAACTCTTGCATTGCACCGGATTAGGCCCGATGTGGCTGATAGGGCACTCCAGGTTGTGCCCCCACCGGTGGTTGCAGACAGCAGCAGACGACCCATCCCCACCTCCACCTCACGCACTAATCCTTCCAAACACCCGGGCGCCCCACCCCAGCCCCACAGAATCAGACAGAGGGGAGCAAGAGCCGCTCAGATCAGCAAGCAAAAAGTAGCGAATTATGTTGGCTAGGGAAAGAGAAAACCTTGAATAATTTAAATTTGAAAAATTTTCCGAAGCTCCAGTGGCACGAGAAGAGACCCAACGACCAGTGGCGTACCCAGGATTTAATCTTGGTGGTGGTTGGACGGGGGGGGGGGGAGTTCAACGGATAAAAATATTCATAATGCAAATTCAATATTCCTAATGCAATTTCTATTTCTTGGGGGGGGGGGCAGGGCCCCTTGGCCCACAACCCTGGGTGCGCCACTGGCAACGACACACAATTAATGAGGGCGGCGCGAAAACGCGAAGCTACAAAAAAGAGAACAAAGTACTGAATTTTGGGTATCGTTGAATCGACTATCTAGGGACCAACCAAGCCTAAACTGGTATCTGGTCAATTACAACTCTTAATAATCTCAAATTACAAAATAAGTAATTTCACACTAGTGCAGTTTCAAATTTAAATATAAAATCCATTCCTCTCTCAATATAAACATCAATACAATTACAATGCGAGATAAACTGCTTGCTAAAAATTCGACTTCAACTACAAAATATGTGAATTCAAACACAAAATATAAATTTTCTTCCCGAATGATAATTCTAAATTTAAGTTACTGTTATCAGCTTAATGTTCTAACATTTTTCATTTCACTTAACGTTTTATTTACACTGCTTTGAATTCCGCAATGCAAAATGTGCCTGTACAATACTTCATTCTTTACTATCTCTTGTCAATGGAGTTTACGAGTAGGAAGGTTTGCTGTTATCAACATGAAGTTGGAAAGTCAGACTTACCTTACAACAGCAACCTTTTTGGTAATAAAAGGAGAAAACATTTTCTACACTTCGACTGTTTATGTCGGCAATGCCTTTGAACTCTTCCTTAGCACACTGAGCAGGTGAGAGTCAAGGTACATCCGCATTCTGACACCTGCAAATTAATAGTTTTCTCACTGATTCTTAATATATGTATTGTTAGGTCCTAGAAGGTAAATACAAAACATATGCTACTGCAACAGGCCGAAAAGAGGCCGATTTAGGACTCTCAGTTCAGCCGATAGCACGATTTTCAGGACAAAACATGAAGGTAGCGATTTCTGCACAGCGACGAACAAGCTTGGATAAACACCCATGCTACAGATTACTCTTTGTAGAAAAATTTTAAAGAAAAAGAAACAATAAATACTATATTTGTATTCTAATAAAAAGTCTTACGAAACAGCAAATATTTTCAACTCTCGTCCGTAAATCAACAAATATATATATATATATATATATATATAGAGAGAGAGAGAGAGAGAGAGAGAGAGATAGAAGTGTGTGTGTGTGTATATGTGTAATACTAGAGATATTGAGAAAATCAAATAATACCAAATTCAAATTATGAATTTTAAAATTTGTTACTTTTGAGCTCAAAGGGAGTATTCATTTAAGTATTTCAGCTAACCGCTTGTACTTGCTCTCCTTTTTTCATTAAGAAGGGATAAAGAAAAGCTCTAATTATTTCATTTCAAATCTTAAGATGACTTAAATTTTAAATATCGTTGTGACTAATGCATCTTCCTTCATGTAACCTTAAAATATCTCTCGAAAGGAAAAATCACAAAATAAAAACATGCAAACAGTTTCTGAAAAGTTAGATCCCCCCCCTCCCCCCCCCCCCACACACAAATAATAGGCCACATCAAAACATAACTATCCGCATTCTCTGAAAAGTCTTAACGACAAGAGAGCAGCCTTTAACTCTTGCCTGTAAAAATTGGAGGAAAAACAAATACCATAGAGCAGGGATTCCCAACCTTTTCACGTTTGCATTCCCTTAGACATGTCTAATTCCCTTAGACATGAGATTAGAAAATCGGGACACCTTGCTTGAATTTTTATTCCATAAATTTTAAAATATTAAAGGAAAGCGGAATTTATGTCAGGAAGATGTCAAATTTAAGTTAAAATAAATTCTTACTCCATTGCTGATTTTGTTTGTTTATTGGAAGATATAAGTAGCAAACACCAAAATAGAATATATTAACACAGTTTCAAAAACAGCCACGAGATTCAGTGTAGTATTACACTAAAAGACTACATTTGAAATCACTACGAATAGTTTTGTTTTATTAATGTGAGACTTGCGACTGGTGCTTAGAGAACAAATGTTTGATATCAACTTTATTTGTATAGTATTTATTTTAAGAGGGCCCTGCTAATATATATATATATATATATATATATATATATATATATATATATATATATTGTTTATCCCCAAAAAATTCTCGTTCCACACTAAAGTGTCGCGGTACACCAATTGGGAATCATTGTATGAAGAAATAAGAAACGAGTACCAGTAAATAATACCAAATTACTTATGTACTTAAAAATGTGTTTTTTTTTTTTTTTTTTTTTTTGGGGGGGGGGGGGGCAGGGGATTTGTGTTCAAAAAGAGTACTCATTTTAATCTTTCAGCTATTCGTTTCTACTTGCCACACATTTTGCTATGAAGGAGAACAAAGAAAAGCCCATGTTGTTTATTTTGAAATCGTATTAAGAGCTTGTTTTAAACGGCATTGTTACAGGCATTACTTTCCTCATGTAACCCCAGTATTTCTCAGAGAACTTAAGAAAGCCTACTATCACATGCCAGACCAGTAATCTGATCAGTAAGTAAGTAGTCTTGTACGAGGTGATTTGTTTGGTGGGTGTAAAACACATTATATTTTGCTTTCGGGGAACGTTTATTAATTTGTGCAATAAATCAGTGTCTAGTAAGTTAATGTTAAAAAAAAGTGTCAGGAAGAAAACATTAATATTATTGTTGTTCTTGTTTTTATTCTATACTTTTCGAAATAAACCTACGTTTCTACGAAAACTGATATTGAAGGGTATTTTTTAGGGGGGGGGGGGAGGGGGCATATAAATTTAAACCTTGTTTATTTGACCCGTGTCAGTCTTTGAGTTTGCCAAGCTTGATTTAGAACATTAAAATTATTATTTTGGGTAAAGATGAAAAATACAAGTGTGCAAAATAAGAAAACTCAGGGTATAGAATTTCCTCTTCATTTAACTTTCAACATAACGAACAGTTTGAAAACATGAATGATTTTAGCACTTAAATAAGCTTACAGTAATTTTTCCCCCCTGTAATGGTCGACAAGTACAGTGGTACCTCGCTACTCGTCGTTTATTGGTTCCAGAAGGTACGACGAGTACCGAATAAATTTTTCTTATAGGGAGTAATAATGTAAATTGAATAAATTCGTTCCTGAAAATCAGAAATTTCACATTTTACTGGGCATTTATAAATGGAGGGGTTATATATATATATATATATATATATATATATGTGTGTGTGTGTGTATATATATATATGTGTGTGTGTGTGTATATATATATATATATGTGTGTGTGTGTGGGATGCCATCCATACAGCCACATGCATTCCACTGTTACATGGAGTGCGCCCCTGTAAGCTCCCGTGAGCGTATTCAGGTCAGTTTCAGTTTCTTAAAGTTCCCTTTGGTCTTTGTACATCACCTTCCGTATTTCAGCGATTTGTTAACACAGTCTTTAAGGATCTCATTTTATCAGGTCAGATATTGTTGTATATGGATGACTTAATCATTCCTGTTAAAGATGAAGAGGAAAATATTGAAAAAATAAAATCAGTCCTTTCTGTTGCTTCTGACTACGGTCTTGAGATAAACTTTAGAAAATGTAAATTCCTTCATACACAAATTGAGTTCCTTGGCCATATTATTCAAAAACGGACAGTTATTTCCTTCCCCTCTGAAAACAGCCGCCGTTCTAAATTATCCGGAACCAAAAAATCAAAAAGACGTCCAATGTTTCCTTGGTTTGGCTGGTTATTTCCGTAAATTTATCCAAAACTTTTCAGTTATCGCTCATCCTCTATCTAACCTTCTAAAAAAATCTACTATTTTCCATTTTGGTGTAAACGAGAAAAATGCTTTTCATCAGTTGAAGCAATGTTTGGCTAACAAACCCGTTCTTAATATTTATAATCAGAAAAGCGAAACTGAATTACACACTGACGCTTCTATCCATGGTTTTGGATGCATTCTTCTTCAGAAGTCCCCTGATGATAACTGTTTTCACCCTGTATATTTTGCAAGCAAATCTACATCCGACGCTGAGAAAAATTGCTCAAGTTATGAACTTGAGATGTTAGCCGTAATTCATGGATAAAAAAAAATTTAGAGTGTATCTACTTGGTCAAAAATTTACTATAGTAACAGATTGTAACGCCTTCAAGCTTACTATGAGCAGGCGCGATCTCAGTGCTAAAATTTCTCGATGGGCACTATTATTAGAAGATTATAATTATACAATTCAACATCGAACTGGAGCAAAGATGGCTCATGTTGATGCGCTAAGCCGCTATCCGACGATACTCATTACCGCCAATTCTTTGACTTTCGGAATGCAAAATGCTCAACCACACGACCCTAACATTCAAGCAATTAAAGAAATTCTTAAGACTAAGCAGTATAACGATTATTTTATCAAAGCAAATGTTCTCTACAAGTTAGTTGACGGTTACGAAGTTCTTGTCGTTCCAGACTCAATGCAAGCCGGCATTATCAGAGACGCACACGAGAATGGACATTTTGATACTAAGAAAATTGAGTAGCAACTCAAACAACAGTTTTACATACCTAATTTAAAAGATAAAATTGCCAGGTGTATTGCCAACTGTGTTCCATGCATCTTGACGAACCGCAAGTGTGGTAAACAAGAAGGACTTCTACACCCTTTACCAAAGGAGGACACCCCACTCCATACATATCAAGTCGATCACTTAGGTCCTCTCGCTACTACTTCTAAACGATACAAATATATATTAGCCGTTATCGATAGTTTCACCAAATTTGTGTGGCTTTACCCGACGAAATCAACTGACGCTGCAGAAGTACTCTCTAAACTAGAAATTCAAAAACAAGTGTTTGGAAACCCCGTCCGTATTATTTCGGATCGAGGATCTGTTTTTTTGTCGAATGCCTTTAAAGACTTTTGCGACAGTGAGAACATCCAGCGTTTGACTATATCCACTGATCTTCCTCGTGCAAATGGACAGGTTGAACGCCTCAATTCTATTATCATTTCTGTTTTATCCAAATTGTCAATCCAAGATCCTACGAAGTGGTATACACATGTGGCTAACGTCCAGCAAATTATTAACTCAACTTTCCAACGCAGCATTAAAACGACTCCTTTTGAACTGCTTTTTGGTACAAAAATGCGTGTCCGCAACAATCTCCAAATCACAGACCTGTTGAATGCCGAAATACAAACTGAGTTTATAAATTCACGCGACGACCTCCGAAAAAACGCCAAGCAACAGATTTTGAGAGTGCAAGACGAAAACCGCAAAACCTACAATCTACGACGAAAGATACCTCCGAAGTTCAAGTTGCACGATCTTGTCGCCATAAAACGCACCCAATTCGGATCTCGTTTAAAACTCCATCCAAAGTTCCTCTGACCCTACAAGATCACCAGACTTAAGCCTAACGACACCTATGATGTTCAAAAGTGTGGACATTTCGACGGACCCATGCATACCAGTACATGCATCGAGTTCATGAAACCGTGGACTCATAACTTTACATAACCCGTTTGGACTAAACATACTTTGATTTTTGAACTATGTTTTCATATTATCATTTTTTCTTTTTTCAGGAATCTTCATTAGCCAGGATTGTTTTGCTGTTTAGATGTTACTACATTTAGTGTTATATTTTTCATTTTCTTTTCCAGCTCATTTTGCTAGCATTATAACCTATGTGTATTTCTTATAACTTTTATACTTTTTTTTTCATTTCGTCATAATAAATTGTCACCTGTATTTATTTGTGCCCCTACCAGCATCTGGGGGCAGATGCTTTTTATCGGATGGCCGATGTGGGATGCCATCCATACAGCCCCATGCATGCCACTCTTACATGGAGTGCGCCCCTGTACGCTTCCGTGAGCGCCACCTAGCGGGTGCCGCGAAGAACAGAAAAGATAGAGGATGTTTTGCAGCCTCTGTCGTCATTTCCGTCAGGACAAGAGCGCACGTGTGTGTGACGCACTGCTTGTTTTTCCCCCTTTTAGACGTTAGTTCCCCCTGTAAATAATGTCCCTCTTTAAATAAATGTTACATATGTTAACACTGTTTGTGATTATTCTCCCCAAAACCCCACATATATATGTATATATATATATATATATATATATATATACAGGGTGTCCCAAAACGACCGCATAAACTCTGCACAGCTAGATTCCTCGTTGGGAGTACATAAAAACTGCCCTAAGAAGCGTTCCTGTACGATCCATAGTTTACGAGAAAAATACGAAAAACAAAGTATGACGTCACTGCCAGTGCAAGAAAAAACACTTTATTGAACATATCAACAGCATGCACAATTTAAAGCAGATGTTCAAAGTGTCCGCCGTGCATGTCGAGGCAGGCATGAGCACGCCGTGGAATGGCTGTCATCACACGTTGCAGCATCGCAGGGTCCACCGAAGTACAAGCAGCATGCAGACGAGCAACTAAGTCCATTTGTGTTGTCACTACGTCTCGATACACCAGTTCCTTGAGATGGCCCCATAGGAAAAAAATCCAACGGTGTAAGATCTGGCGAACGTGGCGGCCATAGAACTGGACCCCCACGTCCGATCCAACGGCCGGGGTATTCTATATCCAGCCAACCACGTACAGGAGCACAGAAATGCGCCGGAGCCCCATCATGCTGGAACCAAAGTCCCTGTATTGCCGCTAATGGTATGTCATCGAGGAACTCGGTTAAGATCTCATTGAGAAACACCAAGTACGACTGTCCCGAGAGCCGTTCAGGCAATAGATATGGTCCAAGCAGGCGATCACCGAGTATGCCGGCCCACACGTTAAGAGACCAACGTTCCTGATGTTTCTGCGGCCAGATTGCATGCGGATTGACCTGGGACCACATATGGCTGTTGTGATGGTTGAATACCCCATCACGAGTGAAACATGATTCATCAGTCCACAGGATATGTGCAATGAAACCATTATCTGTGATCTGTTGCTGCAACAGCCATTCACAGAAGGCCACGCATTTCTGAAAGTCATCTGGTTTCAGACTTTGCACGGTTGTGTACCGAAATGGGTGTAGTCTCTCAGACCGTAAAAGCCTGTGCACAGTACTTTTACTCGAAGTCATCTCACGGGCTAATGCGCGTGTGCTTACCTCGGGCGTCTCTTTTACCCGCTGCAGTATTGCATCAGCCTGTGCTACCGTCAGGCCGCTCCGCGGTCTTCCAGTATCGTGAAGATTGGCTGTTGGCAAGACGCTTCCCGTATTTCGCAGTCTGCCGTCCAGCCTACGGATGACGTTGACATCGGGAGGACGGCGGGACGGATATCGACGGGCATACTCCCTAGCAGTTCATAAGGCATTTCCATTACATCTGCCGTACATCAAGTACATGTCGCAGTAGTCACGAACGGAGTACATGGCCACCATAAGAAGACTACCGGTAGCTGCAAGATGCAGCCTTTTAAATACCAGTTCAACGGCGGCTTAACGTCATTCCATGGCGCGCGCGTATGCATGATGCGATATGCGCGGCGAACGTTTTAAACATTATCGTCTGGAAAGGTATGCAAATATTGTTGTTGATATGCTTTTTAAAGTTTTTTTTTCTTGCACCGGCAGTGACGTCATACTTTGTTTTTCGTATTTTTCTCGTAAACTATGGATCGTACAGGAACGCTTCTTTGGACAGTTTTTATGTACTCTCAATGAGGAATCTAGCTCTGCAGAGTTTATGCGGTCGTTTTGGGACACCCTGTATATATATATATATATATATATATATATATATATATATATATATATATATATATATATATATATATATATATATATATATACGAAATTTTAACTAGACAGACATAATTTAAAACAATAACTATATAAAATAAAATATTTTTTTTCACGCAACCTGTATTGAAAGAAGTTGAGAGCCTTGCGGGATAGTGGTGAAGTAGAGGAGGAGAGTGGTTATTCCTTGGAAGGTGAGTCTCCTTCCAATAAATCATCAGGCGCTTGCACAGGGATTTCCTCTCTGGGATTCTGTCTTTTAACACTATCGGTCCCTGTTGTAGGCTCAGAGTTAGTGAGTTTCACTACGAACCTATCAGGAGACACTTGCTTCGGTGTACGTTTCAAAATGTTTCTGAAGTGAGACATTGTTTGATCATTAAAAGGTTTTATCCACATTTCGGCTTACTAGAGGTTTGTCAGGGTGATACTTTTGAACAAAATTTTGTAATTCAACCTATTTTAGTCTTTTTTTTTTTTTTTTTCGTCTGAAGAGATAGGATGCGAGGGCGCAGTCTTGTCTCATACATGTTTCAGCATATGTGACGAGTATTCAATAAACGTCGAGTATCGAGGCAATTCTTTCGCTTCGAAATGCGACGAGTAACGAATTCGACGAGAACCGAGGCAGACGAGTACCGACATATGACTGTATTCAGTTTTCCTATCGCTGAGATATGGAGATTACTTTTCAGTATAGAACCCTTTCAAATGAATATAAAAGCCTGTAAAAAAAGGTGTATTTTTGTATTAGACTAGTTGGTACCCGTCAAAACATGACGGCTAGATAGTAAATAAACGTACTAATACACAAATTATACTCAACACATCATTGCCAAATGTTGAAAATCATAATATTAAGAACAGAGAAATACACTTTAAAAAATTACTATTGAAAATAAAAAGAAATGTGGTTATTCAATGACAAACTAAAAACTTTGTGCGTGTACTCAGTAACTCTAGAACGCAGTAAAATGTTGAAAATCATAATGCTGAGAATAGAGAAATACACATTAAAATTGACTATTGTACACAATAAAACGAAATATGGCTCTTCAGTGACAGTTTATCATGCCAATAAACTGAAGAAAAACTTTATGAAGATTCACACCATACTAATATGCAATGCTAATATCAAAGATGTAAAATCTAAACACTTCTCGACTTTATAGAAACATGCCATGCAGAAAAAAAAATGAAAATTTGACATAAATGCACATGAAGTAGAAATAAATATACTATTTGATCATTGAAACAACCAAAAATATGAAAATATACGTTGTTTTAGAGCTTTTCTTTCTTTCAGGCTCTACATTAAATTTATTAATTTATATCTTAAAGTATTTATTTTAAGTATTTATCTTGAAGATTTTATTTTTCGCAAACAAGTTATTTTAAATTTTTACATCTGCATAGTTTCATTGATAGGAAAATAAGTTCCGAGGCAGGTGCATTGGACAAAAAAAGTTTCTGGTATCCGGCCAGGATGTTCTTAAAATCAGGGCCATTGTTTTATACCAGAGACAATTTATATAAAAAATTCATTCACAGCGATCTCTTTTTAAGGTATCCGACCTCGTTTAAAATCCCTTTACAATCAATAGAAAAATTCCTCAATGTCTTGTTTTAAAGATCACATATTTTGCTGTTCAAAACAATTATCATTCGATATGTATTTATTAAAATCAAATTCAGACTCATTTTCATGTATAAACCGGGTGTGAGCACCGTAGGTGAATTTGAAAGATAATTGATTGCTAGTAAATATAAGTTTCCTCTCTCTTAAATATAGTTCAATAATAATATATTTATAAATAGAATCTATACAGGTTTGGCAGCAGCGGGTTATCGCTAATATGCTTGTTCATAAGTTGGCAACTAGTTATCTTATTGCCTTGCGTTCTCAAAATGAAAATTTTAAACGCATATTTAGAAAATCAGATTTTTTTTTCTCTTTACAAAACAGAGAGTTAACACAATAGTTAAAAATTAATAGAATTTCAATTTTTGTCTTCTTTTTTTGGTAGTTTTTTATACAAAATTATGAATTAAACAAATTTCTAAAATAATAATTAAATGTTAAGAGGTGTGTTAAAACATTTTGAAGTAGGAGAGATTTTTTGTCTTCTATTTTTTTTTCCTCATCAGCATCTGACCTATTATAGCATACCTTAAGAATTTACAGAGATTTCTGCATATTTCCAGTTTGTGGGGCAACAGAATATGCATGCTTGAAAATTGAGGAAGAAGTGTTTATTATAATGCTTGCCATACATACAAAAATTTAGGTAGCTTTACCGCTTTCTCAGGTATAAAAGTATTTAAATCAATTTCCACAGGTAACATCCGGTTTATCGTTCCATAAATGGAATCGATATCAAAATAAATGCACTTTTGTAAATAAAAATATACCTGACTAATGTCAATAATATTAATGGTAATATAAAATGAATGTCCACTAAAATCAAAGTTCATTTCTATAAACACAAGAACTAATCTATATAAAGCTTTAATAAGACCGATTATTCTTTATGGCTGCGAATGCTAGCCTCTAAATAAATCTTATGAGGACAAACTCTTAGGGCCTGTTCACATAGAATCCGTCAGCGTCAGCGTTAATGATTCCGTTGGCGCTGATAGGTTAAATGGGCCAATGATTGGTATATGATTGGTTAAAAAAGTTTACGCTGACGGTGATGGAGTCAGTGTGAAGAGGCCCTTAGTCTTTGAGTTAAAGATTCTACGTAGAATTTATGGTGCAGTGTGAGAAAATAACATCTAGAGAATTCGTTATAACCACGAATTATATCTTAGATATAGGCAACCAAATACAGGTTGATTCAAAATGAATATAGCGATTACAAACGGCTATAACTATTTAATCGAAAAGAATTTATCGACAAGAATTACACAGAATGTAAAAGGAAGTTCAAAATTTTGTTTACATACTTTATAAATGTTCTATGCGACTCCTCTTGGTCACACGGACAACATCTAACCGGTAGTCCATTTCACGCCATATATTCTGAAGAATATGTGGAGTTACCAACGCAAGTGCATTAGAAATGCGGATTTTGAGTTCTGGAATTGTTTTCAGCAAAGGAAGCACATACACAAGGTCTTTCACAAAACCCCATAGAAAGAAATCGCAGGGTGTCAAATCCGGAGATCTAGGTGGCCAAGAGCAGACCACATCGTCGGCATCTCCAGTTCGACCGAGCCAACGCTTTAGAAGATGTTGGTTTAAAAATGTGCTAACCTCCATACCCCAATGTGGGGGTGTTCCCTCTTGCTGAAAGATGTAATCAGTATGCCATAGCTAGATACGGATTTCATGGATTACATCTGCCGAAAACAATTCCAGAACTCAAATTGCGCATTTCTAATGCGCTTGCGTTGGTGACTCCACATATTCTTCAAAATATATGGCGTGAAATGGACTCCCGCTTAGATGTTGTCCGTGTGACCAACGGGAGTCACATAGAACATTTATAAAGTATGTAAGCAAATTTTGAACTTTCTTTTACATTCTGTGTAATTCTTATCGATAAATTCTTCTCGATTAAATAGTTATAGCCGTTTGTATTCGGTATATTCATTTTGAATCACCCTGTATAAGGGTAACTAAATCCTATGGTATCAGATGGCTCTACCATGTTCATACATATGAAGACACTGACCCTGTTAAAAAAAACTGGCTTTTTATAAAATGGAAGATATTAGAAGACGAGGGAGACTATGTACTAGATGGATTGATTGTGTCGAGAAAAATCTTAAGATCATTGGAATTTACCAATGGAGTATATTGTCGACTGATCAGGCTGGATGGAGAAAGCTGACTGGGACTGCCTTGGCCTGTACCAGGATGTCGTGCTAATGAAGGAGAAGAATATAAAATGAATAGATCAGAATCTAATAAAAACTTATTCCATGAATGTACGAGGCTTTGGATACCTTAAAAATTTCATATTTTTAACTGTCACATTTGACGTCTAAGCCGAATTACCTATGCATAAAATGTTAGAGTTGAATAATTACAATTTTAAAAAATGCAAAAAACGAAAAAAATTAAACCAATTCAAACAAATTTTCATTTAATGCAGACTAGCGAGTTGATTGAATTAAGTTAGAAACGGCCGTTGTACTGATTTCAGAATATAAATGTTACTCTAAAATTCAAGATTTCTTGGTAATGAGTATAACGCTTCAGAGATCCCAGCCCATTGTTCCATTCTTAAGGCTGCTGTGTACTAACCCTATTGGATTCGCTCATTTCAGTTTTAACCTATGGAGAAAATGTGTCCAAGAATTTTCGACTTGGATTGAAAGATTTTTTTTAAAAAAGTGCACTACGTAATAGAGAAAGAAATTTTATACCTTAGGGCAGTGGTTCCCAACCTTGGGTACGCGTACCAGTATCGGTACGTGGACAAGCAGCTACCGGTACACGAATGATTTTACAATTTAAAACAAAAATCCATTAAAAATCTGTATTACAAAAAAAAAAAATGAAATGACTATAATAACTAATAATCCATTCGTTTTAATATTTTAGTTCGGAATTTCTTATCCATTGTTTGTGTTGAAATACTTTATTGTGATTTACCTAATCTCAAAAGATACCATCTACACCTGAATTTGTTATCTATAACCGCCCCTTAAAAATTTGGCACTCGCCTGCGAATTATAACTGTGTCTATAAGTGTGTTTGCGAATTATAACTGTGTCTGAGAAGTTTCATGCCAAGCAGTAAAATTTTTAATGCCAATTTCGACCCCATATTTATGTGAAAAGGGATTTTCTGCAATGACTGCGATGAAAAACAAATATAGAGCTTGCTGGACCTTGAATCGGATCTTCGCCTTAAACTGACAAACATTGAGCCCGATAGTTAATAATAAACAGGCCCAACCTTCTCACTAAATATATATTTTTTAAAGTGATTATTATATTTTATGAATATGTTTAGCAATAAAAATATATCCCAAGTTACTTGCCTTTATTACAAATGTTCTCCATTGCATTTTATTTCCCATTTCAAAATTTTTGGTCTACCGGTACGTCATCAAATTGTTTACAACGTACAGGTACAGTACTATAAAAAGGTTGAGAACCCCTGCCTTAGGGCATTTAAAAATGCAAATATGCAATATTTAAAAATGCAAATGCAATATTTTAAAATTCAAATAATATTTCGGGGGAAAATGTGGTGTAGTGTGTTTTGAACGCTCCTAAATTCCTTTGGTGGGCGAAATTTATAAAACGAATGTTGTTGCAAATCAGCAGAAAAATTCAGGATATCTAATAATGCCATTTTTATTGGGTTATTATCAGCATTTATGTAGCTGTCAATAGTAGATAAATTTTCTCCATAGGTTAATATTGAGGTGAGCGAATGCAATTGGGTTAGTACATAGCAGTCTTAACAGGGGAGTAAAGCAAGGAAATTTCGGAAACATGTCGCTTTATATTTTCAAATTTTTGTATATAAGTTGGAGTAACTGGGCCATAGATTTTCAACTTTTTTATATGGTAAACTTTTAACACATTAAAATTATACTAAAATGTATCATTTTCAAAAAATTTTGTATTAAATGTATTTTAGTAAGTCTTAGGGAATCTGTTTAAGCTATGATATTGATTTTTATTATACATATATATTATATATAAATATTGTGTATATTTTTAAATACAGGTGGGCCCAGTTCCTCTGATAAATTGGGGTAAGTGGACCACCCAAGTCTATTTCTCATAAGAAACAACAGAATCTGTGACTGGGTATCTGGGTCCTATGCTTGTGTATATAGAACAAGAAAAAAAAATCCCACCCTCATTTAAAAATAATTTTTCAAAGAAATTACCAATGTTGCAAGATAGATTGTTGCGAACGACGGAAAAAAAAATAGCGCACAGGGTTGAATTACCACCTAATATGTAAAGGAAAAATCTGGGAGGGGATGCCCCAGTTACCCCATGGGCCCAGTTACACCAACTTACCTTACAGCGAAACTGTTCTATGGCGGCCAGTAATGGTTCCGAAAGAAAAGGCGGCTTTTTGAGGAGTGGCTGTCGAAAAGAGGTTTCCTCCAAGACATTAGCTCTATGGAGTCTCTGAAAAGTTCTGAACAAAATATGGCCGTTTAGAGAGGTGGCCGGCTAGTGTTGAATAACCCCAACCTCCTCATTGGCTCGCCGGTAGACGGCGCTGTATCAAAAACTGTTGTGTTACTGTTTATGCGTAGTTAGTGTGTTCTTAGAAATAGAAAGTATGAACCACCATGCTCTGTTAGGGTTGAAAGATACCTACTCATGTTCTGTTATGTTTGGGTTGAAAGATACCCCACTTGGATAATAAATCCATTGATGTGGCACCTGCGAATATTAAAGCTTAAAAAGACAAATTTGGAGTGTTTATATGACCGAACTGATCAAAGCGACATTCACAGCAAACGAATCTCCATTTGATCCTCATCCTTTTTTTAGCTAGGGAAGTTTCATTGTACAGTGGAATCTCGATCTATCGTTTTTCAAGGGACCGATTGAAATGAACGATAAATGCGGGAAAACGATAGATGCGGAAACATAACAAAGAAATATGATCGTTGGGACTGGATAAAATGAACGACACATACGGAAAAACGATGGATCCGAAAACGATCGATCCAGATTCCACTGTATATATAATTTGTAGGAAGGTGGAAAGCACCTTTTTCCCCAGTTAAGGATATTTAGGTCCCATCAAGGTATTTTTTCCAGACTGGTGGAAAAGTTTAAAATCATGTTTATTTCTTATTATTTATTTATTTTAGGTGGCACTGGGATGGGTATATATTAGTATTTCTTGAGTTTTTTAGTCCTAAACTAACGTTTCACCCTCAATCGAGAACATTCTAAAAGTTCACCCTGTTATATTTCATGATTTTCTATAACTAATACTGATAAATTTTGAAAATTTTAGGTGAATTTTCTTTTCATCCATTTTATGTGAGTCGGAGAATTAACTCTTTATTTTCTAAATAATAACAGGGTTCTTCAATTTCTAAGATTTTTTTTTTCACAAATAGATTAAACATAATATAGTGTAACATAGTATCTAACTTAAGGGGGACAAGGGACCTTCAACTTCAAATTTTTAATTTTCATTTTTTAACTCTATATACAGAATGAGAATAATTAATATTCTTTTTGACTACACTGAAGACCTTTAGAATTCAAAATAAGGATTTTTTGTACAATAATGCCCGTTTTTCAAAAATTTTTCAAAATGCTCCATGTGCATCTCAAATCCTTTAAAAACCTTCCAATTTTTAATACAGGGTTTACCATATATATTTAAACATAATTGTGCATGAATTTGTTTCTGTTTGAATCAAAAGGTCAAAAATATATTTTTTAAAATTCTGCATGTTATTTTTTTTATGTTTTTGCATGTTTCTACTTTATTTCAAGGTCTATAAATTTTAAAAATATTTGTCGTTTCAAAAAAAATGATGTACAGTTTTGTGACAAATACTTTAATAAACAATCGTGAAATTTTTGGAAGAAACCAGGCTAAAATTAAGACGCATGGAGCATTTTGATAATTCTAGAGCAATTTTGAAGAATTTTTTGAAAAATAATTAATATTCTTTTTGACTACATTGAAGACCCTTAGAATTCAAATTAAGGATTTTTTGTAGAATAATGCCCGTTTTTCAAAAAATTTTCAAAAATACTAGCATTTTTCAAAATGCTCAATGTGCATCTCAAATCATTTAAAAACCTTCCAATTTTTAATGCAGGGTTTACCATATATATTTAAACATAATTGCGCAGGCATTTATTTTTTGAATAAATCAAAAGTCAAAAATATATTTTTAAAATTCTGCATGTTATTTTTTTTTAATGTCTTTGCATGTTTCTACTTTATTTCATGGTCTATAAATTTGAAAAATATTTGTTTTTTTTCAAAAAATGATGTACGTAACAAATATTTTAATTACCAATCTTGATTTTGTGACAAATACTTTAATTAACAATCGTGAAAATTTTGAAAGAAACCAGACTAAAATTAAGACGCATAGAGCATTTTGAAAATTCTAGCAATTTTGAAGAATTTTTTGAAAATTAGTTCATATTCTTCCACAGAACACTTATTTGTGAATTTCAAGTGCCTTCACTGTAGTAAAAAACGATGTTAATTACTATCATTTTGTATCTAGAGTAAAATATCGAAAATTTTCAAAAAACGAGTTTGAAAGTCCCTTGTCCCTTTAAAACATTGTAACCAAAATAAAACGTTGGTTTCACTCTGGTGAAAAAACGAGGAATCCAAATTCTTAGGTAAAGAAAAAAAGAAAAGAAAAGAAAAGGAAAAAATAAAGATAATTATAAGGAGGGGAACCTTATTTATTTCGGACATTATAGGTAGATTTATATTCTGGGAGCTACAAAATATTAAAACCCATTGCTTCTCTGTAAATAAGACAAACTTGATTTATATATATAAAAAAAAATTTTTTTAATGCTATTTTTTGTATCTGCTGTATTTTGTTTGCATTTTTTAAATTTGTTTTTAGCTTGATTCTGTTTAAAATATTTTTTGAACTGGGTAAATCGCGAAAAAAAGAAATGAAAAAAGTAAAATTTAAACCAACAATAGCGCTTGAGCCTCCTTATATGTCATTCTCGGAACCCCAATTTGCTTTCACCCCTCCATTGCTCCCTGTTATAAAGATATCGTTAACATAATATCAATATTTTATGAACTTATCCAAAATAACAATTTAAAAAGCCGGCTTCTTAGCTCTATTATTCCAGTTAAACTCCCAGCTGATAGGCGCGGGCATCATCAATGAATGTTAGGCTAGGTCATTCATTGGAGAAAATGCAGGCTTAACGATGACATCATTGTGAAAACGCCTCTTTGATGCAGTTGAACTAACCTTGGCATTTTATCGCCGTATTTGGCGACAGCATTTCTCTGATGTTCGAACAATTGGTGCCGCTTTCGTTAGTATAGACTTGTATTAATATATTGTATTGATTTTTGTCTACGTTTTGAAAAATAATTTGATATTTCAATACAACATAGGTAGTGGACCACATGTTATATATTTATATTCTCTTGTAACCAGTGGCTGCGTATTAGCTAAAAATAAGAGAATAATATAAAGAAACAATTATTGAAAATATTGATCATTTATCTATTAGAGGGTTTTTTAGATCTCTTATATCGCTGTAGAGGCAATGGAGATTCTGATTAAATAACACATGAAGATTATAATTTTTCCTAGTGTTTAACCCTTTTATTGTCACTAATTCAGTTCTCATTTTGTTGTTTTCGCATTTTGTTGTTTCCGCATTTTGTTGTTTTCGTTGACATTTACCAATTCCATTTATTATGAGCATTGAGCCGTTTTAAAAATAATTTGATATTTCAATACAACACAGGTAGTGGACCACATGTTATACATTTGCATTTTCTTGTAATGAGTGTCGTAGTAATTAATATCTCTTCAATCGTAGTGATTAATATTAATTACTACGAGCTATATTTTTTGGGCATGTACTAGAGAAAATTTTATTTTTTTATTTACCCGTATTTTCTAATGATTTTTTTTAGTAATTGTGTCTTTATGAAAAAAGGGTTTTAAGCATAAAAAAATGCTTGATTAAATGAAATTTTGTTTTATGAAAATTTTAAATTCAAAATTTAAAACATTATTGATTTTTTGATATACCTGTTGAAACAATAGCTCTAATGACAAGTATTTTGTTTTTCAACGTAGGATTACGTTCCTCCATAACGGTCCTTCTGAAAGCAAAATTTCAGACGCTAAAACCGTCCGTCCATCCGTCCTCGCGAGTTATAAATTTGGCAGCGTGCCGAACCCAGTTTGCATCGCTTCGACAAGTAGTAAACAGTTAAACAGAAAAGTACCAAAATGCGTTAAAATTTTTACATACATATATGTATATATTATACATACGTACATATATATAGATACATATATACGTAACACATACATACATACATATACACGTACAAAAGAGGTAAGCAACAATAAGTAATCGTGCGTTAATAACTCGCGGCAGTTTCGTTAGAAGAGACTACCTGATTTATTTATTTATTTATTCATTTATTTTTTATTGTGTGCATATGAACGCTTTCTAAATGGTTTGTTGTCAGGGTTTTTAAAAATTTTTCCTGATAATTTTATTTTTTTTAATTTATTTTAAAGGATCCCCCTCCCCCCCCCCCTAAATAAATAAAATAAAATAAAAAAATTCCTGATTATTATTAATTTTTTTTTTTTTTTTTGGGGGGGGGGATAGCTTCATTATTTTTAGTCTAAATCTAAATTTCTGATGACAGTTTAATGAAAACAGCTGAAAGGAGTGCCTATATAACATTTCATTCAGATACCTTGCAGGTTATTTTAGATGGCAAATCGGGATAAACTTCCCTTCGAGATAAACAGACTTTGGAAGCACGACAGGATACGCACGGAAAATACAGCATAAAAATAATATGGCAATATTATTATCGTAGGAACATGCGGTTTGTGTTCACTTTACTTTAAAAGATCTGTTGTATGTTTTAAGCTAAGAAAACGGTAATGAGCTGGATTGGGGAATTTCGTGTACCATACCCCTTAGTATCTTATGTACAGAAGATGCTAATATCATACATTTGGGTTTGATTAACATCAGTGTGTTGCGTGTTTTGATTCTAACTCTGGGGTTAAATCGTATGTATGAAAACCCTTTCATGCATTTTTTATTGACTTGAAGTTGATGAAAATCGATATCTGATGTTTATTTGTATCATAACTTAAATAGAACACTAAAAAAAATCTCTTTATTGTAATGAAAGGAAAAATATTTTGTTGATCATACAGTTTTATCAATAACTAGTAACTCCTCTAGATGAGATTACGACTTGAATCATTCCAGATATACTTTTAATGCGTTTCAAATAGTTAAATTTACTCAACACTTCAAATATTAAATACCCAATTAAGTAGGAGATCACTCCCTTGGAAGTTTCGCGAAGTTCCCAGGGGTTCTCCCAGGGGAGAATTTTCAGGCCAAACAAAAATCTTTAATTTTCTTCTGAACCTTTTGTTTCCTGTCTCCTAAAATAACTGAATAATGACGTACTTACATGGAAAACTGTTCATTAGTTTAATAAACGAATAATTTTATTCGGTATATTAAAAATATTAGTTTTCTTCTTTTAGTTTGTTTTTGAGAATTTATTTTTTAGGTTGCCTAAGTCATGATTTGTTCGTATGCCAATTTTTTGTCCAGAATCTAGGGGTGAATCCAAAAAAATATTTCTACACAACGCACCCAACTACCCCTTTATCAAAACATAAAAACTACTAACCACTTAATGTACGAATTCACGCCCAATTAAATAAATCTCGGACAGGCATCACGACAATAATTATTACAAGCATTTTGAGACTACGTTTGGACGAGGCAATAAACAAGCGCCACTCTGCTGGATTATGTTCATGTCCCAATGCCTGAAATAAGCCATTCACATCGCAGCAATATACGATGTCTTCTTTCTCCGCAAAATAGTCTACAAAATGGCTTTGTCACAGAGCGCGCTTGCCGCTACAGTATAGATTTCCATTGCTAAAATGTAGATTTTTGGGAAAATGGTGCATGGTAAATAAAAAAATAATTACAGATTCGTTATTTTCAGCCAAAAATATACACGAAACACTCATTTTCATCTGAAGGATATTTTTCATGTTGTACAGTGTAATGGTGTAATCGATGAAAATCGGCTTTCATAGGGTCTTATTTTAGATAGGGTAACGAGCCCTCAGAGGCAACCTTCTAATGTCCCGTATTTTCAAGTTGAGTGGATCAAGTCCTTTTTCTTCATAACACACGAATCTGTAACCTCCTTGGATGTGCACCTGGGAGCAAGTGCAAAGCCACTGTGTCAGCGATCTTCAAAAATGCGAAATCATGGACATAAATGCCATCCAGATTCGAGTGTATCTAATCATCAATAATGCTTTTCTTTCGTTTAATCACGTGTCGGATTCACTGATCTTTAAAAGTAGTTTTTATAGTAATTCTCTTAGCAATTGGATTTATTTTTTTTTAAAGGAAACAGCAGAGAAACTGAATTAAACTTTATTTTTATCTAAAGATGTCTTGTTTAGCCCTGTTGACACGAAAATGGTTCCCAGAATACCGTTTCTACGAAGAAAATTCAACTTAAATTAGGAACTGATTGATTAATTTTCAAACATAGTATGGACATGTTTATAATGGAGAACTCTCTGCGGCTTATTCTCTTAATACAACCATGTTGCGAAGATAAACAACTTAACTAAAAAAATAATTTAGTACGACAAATTTAATGTTTAAAATTGGCTATCTTATTCAAATTTAGTCAAAAAACTGTTTCTAAGCCATTTTCAAATTTAATCGAAACATAGCGTTTAAAATGACTGTGTGATAAAGTGATATATTTTAACTCATTCTCTCTATAACGTTATAACAGTGGAGGAAAAAATACAAAACAAATCTGACTGAATGCAAGTGTTTAAACATTGAGAGTTTAAAAAACTGCTACAATAAACCAAAAATTTATTTAAGATATATGTTTTCAAATGTAACTTTTAGTAGAGTTCCATGTTAAATATTACCTATTTCAAAAAATTTATCGAATGTTACTTGACTTGTTACCAAAAAAATAAATAAATAAATAAATAAAATAAAATAAAATAAAATAAAATAAATAATAAAAAAATTGTGTAGGAAAATAATAAACAATTTTCTTTATGAATTCGCCATTATTCAGTCCCCCTAAAATTAAAATTCTAATAAATCTAATTATTTAATTATTTAATTTAATTTTTCTCGCTATCTCTCAGTATTGCATAGCCAGTTTAATTCAGTTGAAAAGGACTAACAGAATAAAGTTAACAGAAAAAGAGCTAATAGTAAAAATAACACGAATTACAGAAGATTAATAAAAAACATACCCAAAGAATTTATTACTAAAGAATTAAATGGGGTCCGCTAGAATGCTTGCATCACACTATGGAAAAAACTTTTTGTAGAAAAATGTAATAATTTAGTGTCAAAAAAGCAATAAACAAATAAACGCATTTACTGTGGAAAAATATTCAAAAAGAGGAGAACAAAAAATGCTTTTTATCATTTCCAAATTGGGTGATCTCCACTTTACCACCTCGGGGCATCAATAATTTAACAGATATTTTGAATGTGTTCCTAGGACACGCGGCAAATAGCGCACGGTTTTTCCTGCTTTCTTTTTCTTACAATGTTTTTTTTTCTTTTCTTTTCATTAATAATAGCATGGTGGTGTGAGGTCTTAATGAATACATTCCACCTCGGACCATCATACCTGTCATTAGCCATTGGTGGTCCCCCACTTTCGAAACCATTATGTCATATGCCTGACAGCAGTGCTGCATTTTAGAGATTATCGCTTTATTTGGCGTGAAGGAAAGTACTTGTTATCGACAGTAATTTCATTTTATCCAATTTTTACTGAGCTAAAGTAACCCCATCATAACAGTGGGATAATAGGTAAAAAAGTTAATTGTTCGGGTTCAATGTAATGTGTAAGGACATGTTGCTTGTACATTTCATTAAAATTGTTATTTAGTGCTTCTAAAGACGTCGTTTCCATACATACGCTTAATATTTTCCTTACGGGGAGGGATAACTTGTATCCCAAGAATACGTGTCCAAGAATGAAAATATATATATATATATATATATATATATATATATATATATATATATATATATGTATGTATGTATGTATGTATGTATGTATATATATATATATATATATGTATGTATGTATATATATATGTATATATATATATGTATGTGTATATATATATATATATAATATATATATATATATATATATAATCCCCCCCTTAATGGCCGTTCTTAAAAAAGGGGTATGAAATTGTCCGTTCTAAAGAGGGAATCAGAAAAATGGGCCCCGTAAGCTAAAGGTTAATATACAGTCAAAATCAATTGAACACCCTCTGCCATACCATGCATTCGGATATAAAGTTGTTGTAAGCATGCCCCCCCCCCCTTAAGGCTGCTGTATACTATCCCTATTGGATTCGCTCACCTCAATGTTAACCTATGGAGAAAATTTGCCTACTATTTACAGCTACGTAAATGCTGATAATCGACTAAAAATGGTATTTTCAGATAGCTTGGACTTTTCTGTACCTTGCAACAGGATTCATTTTATAAATTTCGTCCACTACAGGAAATTATGAGCATTTCAAACACACTATAGCAGATTCCCCCCCCCAAATAATTTAAATTTTAAAATGTTATTTGCATTTTTTTTTCAACGAAAAATGCACCAAGGTGTAAAATTTCTTTCTCTACTACAAAGTAACAATTGAAAAATAAATAAATAAATAAATAACAAGTCCAAGTCGGCAATCCTTGGACAAGTTTTTTCCATAAGTTAACATTGAGGTGAGCGAATCCAATAGAGTTAGTACAGAGCAGGTCTCTGGATGTAGAAAATTGTATATCGAGGGGTGCGCTGCGACGCCAGTAGAGAGGAAGAAGTTGTCGCCTCTCATTTCGCTTCTCGCCCTCGCAAAAAGGGGTCATGAAACCCCCCGTTTGAATCCCTATCTGAGGAAACATTTCTATATATTTTTTTACATCTGTTATGTTACAATAGAACCAAAAATCCAATGATCGTTGTCGTCCATTTGTCGTAGTAACTCAAAATTCGATACTGAAAGGCAAGTATTAAAGGCATTTATCGTTTATAACTTGACTAATCCTTTAACCTGATTGCATTGTCACAGAAAACTCGCGCTTATAACTGGTGTTTTCCTGTAAATCTTTTTGAAAATCCTTCATAGAAAACTTCTTGCCTTTGGTTAAATCTTTGCATAAAAAGTCAAAAAGAAAAGCAGCATAAAGTCTGTGTTTGTGATATGGAGAGAATAATAGGCTAAATTCTAATTTTGATATTGCACAGAGAGTTGACTTCTCAGAAATTATAATTTTGATCTTGTATATTATGTTGATATCTCAAGAATTATAATTTTGATATTTATTGGAAAGCTTTTTTTTTGTTGTTGTCGTCGAGGGGGTGTCATTGTCTCAAGAGAGGTTGGACTTCTATACGTCACACCCCAGTCCGGTGTACATATGAATACAAGGAAATAGAAACATAAATCACACAATCACAGAAGAATTTTCATTAACCAACGAAGATACCGGCGATGGACGATGGGTTGCAGCTCCCCTTTCTGAACTTTCTAGTCTTCCTTTTGCAGGCGAAAGACTGACGAGTTCCCCAGAATTCAACCAAATCTTATGCGGGAATCGAACCCGCGTCCCCGGCGTGCAGGCTGATGCCTTAACCACTTCGCCACTGGGTGACATTAAAAAGCTTATTTCTCAGATATTACCAGAGGATTTGCAAAAAGAAATATCTGTTTAAAATTTTAAACAGAAATTATAAACATAATATACAAAGTAAATATAAATTATTTATAATTAACGTTGATTTTAACTATTATCAAGGTCATTTTTTCTGCATATTAATTTTTTAATTAATACAACCCAAATGTATTAATTTTCAAGTAATTTTTCAAACGGCCCCCAATGTACCTACTGCACATGTGCAATAAAGCTAAACAGGGAGCTAAACAGGGAACTGCAGTTCCCTGTTTAGCTCTATGAGGCTCATGTCACAGGTATTCTGTATGTTTAAGGCAAAGCGAAAGAAGCAATATATTGGCATAGCTGACCCGCTTGATAAATTTAACTTTAATCTAACACAGATGCTGTTGTCAGCGGCAATCTTTTGAAGCCACGTGTAGATACGCCCCTCTTTGTCAGTTTAGTGATGTGAGATGAAGTGGCATCTTTCGCCCTTAATCCCTTAATTCTCTCGTACTAAAACGTGTTTCAGAGAGTAAACAAATCAGTCCATTCATTTTCAAATATTATGCCAATATTCGGGGAATTATCTGTGATGGTTCAAACAGCCTTTCCATTCGTTGGCGGAAAATCCTTGGTCGCTTCCTTTGGAAGAATCAATATGACACACCTGCTTCTATACACTTTTTCAATTCCTACTATTAGTTCACACTCTCCCTATATATATTTATATATCTTGTTCAAATTTTTAATCGCTAATAAAATACTTCTTATTCATCCACTCAAGTTCAAATACATTTTTTAAAATTTGTAGTGGATGACACTTGATGTTAATACAGTTTTTTCAAATATTTATTCATTAATTAAATTTAATTAATTAATTTTAGTTTTATATGGGAGAAAAAATTTCTCTGCAATAATGGTATTTACAGAATCGAGCCAATATCAGTGCAACTCCCCGCCAAACGCAGCTACGGTACTGCGGAACGAAGAATGCTACCATTAATAATTGTAATTATTTAATAAAAAGTAATTAAAATTAAAATTTTTCTTTGTTGACCTAAGTAGGAATTGACTTTAAAAAATTTTTTTTATATTACTTGTTATAAATTTAAGTTGCTAAGCCGATTTTTTGGGCAGTCCATGAGAGAAAACTTCTGCATCAGTATACTTCTTTTTTGGTTTTAAACAAAAGATTGTAATCTGTAGATTTGTAACATTTGCTTTTTTAACAGCAAATTCTATAAATTAACGGTAATTTGCAATCAAAATTTTGCTTTCTGTGCATGCTCAGTGACATGTTTAAATCTGGTTTTATATACTCATTTACCACGGGGCCGTAAAACCCATTAATTTGTTTCTGCGCATGCTCAGTGATATGTTTAAATCTTTCTTTAGATACTTACTAGGGACGAGGTGGCCTAAACACGTTAATTTGTTTATTCCTAAGAATCTCTAGCTCTCTCTCGATTTTTAACTAACTTCCCCACTAGCTAGACAATTGAAACTTTTAGAATAGCTCAGAACACGATGACAATGCATTTTTAAAATACTTTTAGCCATCTTTAAGCAAAATTAAATTAATTTTCAGTAATTTTCAGTTATTTTTGTTTTGTAGACTCGTGCAGCCATCTATCGACCGGAACGGGAACGAAAAGTTAAATGCAAGTTACCTTCCAATTAACTTCATTTTCTTGCAAGTTGATGGGATAATTCATCAAAAAAATTTTTTAAAAGTATTTATTAATACATAGAATTGTCAAGTTTATATGATTCAACAGAAAATTTAAAAACATGGTTTATAAAAAGTTCTTTTCATCTTGTAATTTTTATTATTTTATTTATGTTTGTGAGATATAGAATTAAACCTGACCGAAATTGTTTATTTCGCACTGTTGAGTAACCATATTTCTTTTTGCTGGGTTCAATAGGAATTTTTTAAAGTGTATTTCTCTGTTCTTAATATTATGATTTTTAACATTTGGAAATAATGTGTTGAGTATAATTTGTGCATTAGTACATTTATTTACCATCCACCCGTTATGTTTTGACGGGTGCCAACAAGTAAACTATTAATTACAGGTAATTCATTGTCGAAGAAGACAGGAAAGATATTAGTTTGCTTGAAATTTTCGACCAATTCGTGTTTTAAACTTTAAAACTAAAACATTAGAAATGATGTATTGTCTCATAGGAAATTATGTAATATTACACTATTGGTTGGTTGAGTTTTTAACCAACCAATAGTGTCCCAGTTTCAGAGGGACGGATATCTGTTCTGGATAGGGGAATGAAAATCAACAGTGGAATTACTTGTTTTCTGTATTAATTTTTAGACCTTTCGAGAGAGAGAGAACATGGGCCTTAAAACATTCCGGTTTCAAATCACGATTTTTTTTTGATTTTTTTTAAAGAGCGTCACTGGATCTCGTTTTCACTCAATTATCATCATCATATAAGGCCCCCTCAGTATTGGAACCCTATCCATTTCAATTCCTGGCTCGTGCATTATAAATTCAGACCGATCGACTTTTTAACATTACGATTGTGCTAGGATGTCCACCAGATGGCGCTTTTCATGGAAAAACATTAAATTTAACAAAATAAACGACCCAAACGGAATATATAAACAATATCAGCGATTAAGAACAAGATTTATGAATAATAAAATGTAAAACCGGGAAAAGCAGTCGGTTTTAGGGGAAAGAATCGCGAGATTTGCATGCGTGCAAAGAAGAAGCGTCTGCGTATAAAACATTTATCGTGGGGATGTTGCGACGTTGGATGACTTAGGGCCTGTTCACATAGGAGTCCGATGCGTTGCGTTCAGGAAAAGATGACGTTGAGACGAAAATAAACCAATCATAGGCCTCCAAACGATTAGCAATGAAATTTTTAACGCCTGATTGGTTTATTTTCGTCTCAACGTCATCTTTTCCTTAACGCAACGCAACGGACTCCTATGTGAACAGACCCTTAAAGAACTCCATTACGCTTCATGTGCGAAGCATCGCAACTGATCAGTTACGATCTGCTGTTGAACACACTGTCCATCGCTTTGAAACTTTGCAGGTGACTGACGGTGGTCACTTTGAGCACCTTTCCTTACATCGTCCTGGACACGATTAACAACTGCTCCTCTTGTGATATTTCGTCATAATCTGTATCTGCTTCTGCAAACTCAACAGCTCCCCCCCCCCCTCAAACAGCAAATGCGTACTGTTATTTAATTCCTTACCTTTATTTATTTAATGTGGTTCGATGACAAAGTGATCAAAAACTAATCAATAAATGTTCAAATTATTTATGTATTCCACTTTGGTTGTTTATTTTGTTAAATTTAATATTTTTTCATGAAAAGCGCCATCTGGTGGACATTTTTGAACTATTTTTTTTTTTTCGAAATTCTGTGAGCGCATCTCGTATATAGTCTATATACCCAATGTGGTTGCATTCGGTTCACCCGTTTGAGCTGGAGGATGCTGTTTATAGGAGAAGTTTAATTATAACCACCCTGTATATGGGCGGTATACAATAATCTTTCTATTTAATCCAAAGTAAATAATTTTTGATCAGCGCTTCGAAGATTCTTCTGACCCATTTGGCTTTCGCTCGTGTATGTTAATAGTCAGTACCAAACAGCTATTTTGTTTTTTCAATTTCAGTTCAGCTCTCAATGATTGACATTATATTTACAAAATAAAGTATATTATACTTTTTGTCAGATGATTTTGCCCAGTTTTAAGTCAGTGTTTTTAGCCTTTTCAAAGAAACCTTTTCAGGCAGGCTAGCTCACTTATGATGTTAGGTGTATGTTAAGTATCTATATATTTAAGTTGCTAAGCCGATTCTTTGGGCAGCTAGTGAAAGTACTGCATCAATTTCCTTCATTTTGGTCTTAAACGAAATATTTTAATCTACAGATGTGTCACATTTGATTTTAGCAACCGCAATTTCTATTAATTAGCGATAATTTACAGTTAAAAATTGCTTTTTTGCGCATGCTCAGTGACATGTTTAAATCTGACTTTAGATACTCACTAAGCACGGGGCCGCAAAAACACTTTATTTATTTCGAGAAATCTCTCTAGCTCTCTCTCTGCCATTTTATTTTTAATTATGTTTGTGAGATATAGAATTAAACCTGACAGGGTTACTGAGTACACATACCAAGTTTTTAGTTTGTCATTGAGTAACCATATTTCTTTTTATTGGGTTCAATAGTAATTTTTTAAAGAGTAATTCTCTATTCTTAATATGATTTTCAACATTTGGAAATGATGTGTTGAGTATAATTTGTGTATTAGTATATTCATTTACTGTCCAGCCGTCATGTTTTGACGGGTACCAACTAGCATTATATTAATTTTAGACTTGTTGCACGTCCATCCCTATTTTAAAGTTGAGGAGCATCTGTGTCTGAAAATATTACAAGTAAATATTTTAGTTAACTTTGTTAAGATAGTAGTGGAATATAATATATCACATCCCCGAGATATAGTACTGGCGGTAGATCGGTGGTAAGAGGTACAAAGTTTAGTTCCCAGACTGGCAGTAGCTCAATACAATGTTGAAAGATCGTTGAAAATAATGGTTATGGACCATTAGTAAAAGCATTAGACTAGAATTCATGGTAAAAAAATATATATATAACTAAAATATAAATAGTCAAAATAAATAAATAAATAAATGAAAAATGTGTATCGGCCAACAATCCGTATTCTTGGCGATCAAAGAAACAGGGGAAAAAAGAGCAAATTCTCTCAAAAATAACGTTTAACAGATAAGGAATAACTACGATCCAGCTAAGGCTAAAAACATTTTTTCGACTACGTATATATATATATATATATATTTTCGTCCTTCTTTCATCCAATATTGCAATCGGAAATCATTTTACAATAGACTATGGACATACATGTAAAAATACATTATTTAGGTGGATACTTCGCAGCCGCAGTAGATTGACATCCGTGACGTTAGCCGACTTTCGTGTATTAACACTTTATGACTACTGTAAACAGCTCGCAGTCGCCTATTTCCTGGTGGGTCTCTTGGCGGGGAAAGGAGAGAAGTTTTGGCAACCCTCAAGGGCCAACGGCACATCCGTAATGGGTCACACAACCCTAATCTTTGGCCGGGTTGTGCCATAGCCACGGCGAATATTAAATACAACAAAACGATAAAAGCAGAAAAAAGAAAAAGGTTTGAAGCCAAGATGTGGATGAATCTGCACAAAAGAGGAAACGTCTTGATTTATTAATCCTTTCCTTATCTATCTATCTATGCACACACATATATATATACACACACACACACATATATACATTATTTATTTTATACACACGTGTGTATACGTGTTTGCACTGCTGTTCATTGAAACTGCAAGGCCAGTGAAGACTTAATTTACAGCAATGAAATTTGCTTGAGCGATGAACTGGTATAATGTTTAAATGATTGAAATTACAGATCTTACTGACTGACTGTTAGATGTCGTTCCGAGTAGCCACACTTATTTCAGTTGTGACTGCCGGCGGTGACATACTAACCAATTTCTGAGCAATCATATCCCATACGTTTTCTATGTGGGACAAATCGGGCGACTGAGTAGGCCAAGGAAAAATTGGTGTTTGTTGGCTATAGAGAAAACGTTGCACAATACTGGCGACATGGGAACGAGCATTGTCGTTTTGAAAGACAGCTCCAGACAGGGCGTGTAAGAGGAGCAGCACTTCTGGTGCCAAGACTTCTCTCATAGCAAGTATTGTTAATAGTGCTTACGATACGTATAAAGCGAGAGCGTGAATGAAGTGAAATATCATCCTAAACTATTACTCTTGGAGTAGGACCAGTATGACGCTCTACAATGCATCTTTCAAGGATGCCGTTCCTCACCGCATCTGCAATAAAGAGTCTGTCAGCCATGGTTCTCGAGATGGAATCGAGACTCGACAGAAAACATTATTCGCTCTCATTTAGTGTTTTGGCATCATTGAGATATCTGATGCCTATGATTTAGTGTTATGAGAAATAGCAGTAAGGGACGGCAAAATACGAGATCTCGCTGCTGCAATCCTCGGCGAATTGTGTCACCATCTCCTATTGTTTTTCTAACGTTGTGGATATTGCTAAATATTTCCCCACCGCCATGCGTGGCAAGTAAAGGTCTCCGGTTTCTGACGTAGACATATAAGTTCCAGATCCCTCACGAAGATGTTTAGAGATGTGTACGATGATGTGTACCCTCTTTAGTCCATTGTCACAAGTACGCATTATTACATTGTCGTTCCACCCAACACGTGCAACTATCTCTCGGTACGGCAAACAATCATCTTTCAACCAAGTTCTTACATTTTTAAACGCTGGGAACTGTTCATGATGTCTCGTTTTGTGACGAGGCATGTGTTTATATTAGCAGAGAAATGTCGATCTAATTCACCTACATGATTTTTGGAATTTACTCTTTGAGGTTTCTTTTATATCCCCAAAGTCACATTTCAGACTATATCGCACGACCATCACATTTGCATGCGCAGCTGAGATTTGAATCCTATGTCCGTCTGCCAAATTTCAGGTCAATCCAATATATATATATATATACATACACACACACACACACAGTGAAACTACTGTACCGGGTCATCCCGCAAAAGTTTTTATCGGAACCATTACTGGTCGCAAGAGAGAAATCCACCCCTATTCAGCCTCCCCTCAAAACGGCCACTTTTTTTCGGAACCATGACTGTCCGCCATAGAGAAGTTTTACTATATATATATATATATATATATATATATATATATATATATATATATGTGTGTGTGTGTGTGTGTGTATATATATATATATATATATAGTATATATATATATATATATATATATATATATACATACATACATACACACACATGTCCACACAACATGTAACACTTGATAAGGATGTGCAAATGTGACACTTGTTTTGGGGCTTAGAGAGTATTAATTTTTTATTCCCCTGTGATAACAAAATGGAGTCACTTGGAACTTAAAAACGCTATTTTCTCTTCTCTTTCGAAAGTTCCGAAGTTACTCAGAAAATACTTAACTTACTCAGACGAAGTTACTCAGAACTTTACGAAGTTTACTCAGAAATTATCATGTTTGGTTAAGATATCTCCGAGGCTCTTCACAGAATTTTCTGGGTTCATATGCTTGTATTCAAAAGCAAGATTTTTAATTTGCGACACTGCGCCCGAAAATGCCTGAAAGAATTCACAAAGAGGCTAAAATACGTTAAAAAAATGAACTGCAAATCCCGGCTAGAATCTACCGAACAGAAAATTAACTTTAAAGTTTGAAATAAAATATCCAGTACGCCTCCGACATTATTTCCTATACAAAAAATAATGAACACATCGGGCATGGCAGAATTGGGTGTCAAAAAAAGACCCAAAGTACAATTTATGAAAGATGATAGTCGTGATCAATTAACGATGCGCGTCGAATTAAGGCTGTTGTGTTACCTGATACTCTTCGTGTGAAAACGGGGCAGATGCTACGCTCAGCTGCTGTACTTTCACGACTCGTGGGTGCTATTAATCAGAGAAAAACTATTAAAACTTTTAGTTTGGTCTCATTGGGCTTCCACTTTAAAAAGTGGCGTTACATGTATAGATTAGATTTAGGAAAATCGGGTGAGGAAATAGATTAGTGCAGGAGAATGTTATGGGGGATTTCAACTATATCTTGTAGATTTATGAAATGTGCTTTCCCTTTCCTTTAAGTATACAAGTTGAATGAAGGCATTACATTGCATTCATGAAATTAAAACGAAATTTATGAATCCCGTAGGAAATAAAAGCGGGGTGTTTTGGGAGTTTTATTTTAAGAAGTGTCATGAAAAACTTTAGATAAATTATATTTTATTTGTTAAAATAATATAAATGATCATAATTTTATATGTTAAAGTTTCTGCCACTTCAAGTTACTACAGGTATTTTACTTAACTCTTCTTCCACCTCGCATTGAAAATCCATTGTTTTAGATCTGCGCTTAGAGAGTTTTTGTTTTAAAAACTTCAAGGCAAAATCTTTCACTGGGAAATTCTCATAAAGCTTTAAGCTGCAAAGGATTGTGATTAAAAAAAGCCTTGATTCTGGATCCTTTTGCCTTCTTGTTCAATCATTTGATATTAGATTTGTAGGAACGACAAAGCTTTATCGTGATGGAATTTCTTTTATTTCAAGCGTCTGCGAATAAAAAATGGTATTTCATCTTTGAATACAGGCGTTAAAAAACAGCATAAGTTTAATGAAAGCAATATGTATGAAATGAACATTGCCATATCTAAACTAGATTTAAATTGCACTGTGTACTTAATATATACCCTTTTTTAGTTATGTTCGCGCCACTGCGAACTTCCCTTTAACCGCCAGGAGCTGTATATAAGGTTTGCTTCTGTGCGCCTGAGGCGTTTGTTATCTCGGAATCATGTGTGATTCATCAGTCGCCGGAATACGCTCTGAACGAGCAGGTTGTAGCGAATTGGTCTCCATTTGGGAGGTCAAAATTGTTCGAAATGAAGTGTTTTAAAATATCAACTCAGCCCAGTCGTATTTGTTTCGAGGTGGATAATTCCACAGCCAACGATCCTTTAATAAGGAGCTCAAATATATGGTCCGTCTTGCCGTGAGGGCTGGTTGATAATTACTTTTGAATTCAGTATTGTCCAAAATGGAACAAGTTACGATTTTAAATCGGAAGAGGAGTAATTTAAAGGGCCAGATAACAAAACTGGCGAACTTTGTTTTTAAAGAAAACGTTGATGCTAAAGAAGAAATTCTGAAAACAAAATTGGATCAGTTGTATCGAATTCAACAGAACTTTGAAGTTCTTAAATTAGATTATTACCGCTTGGTGAAAGACGATGAACTACCCAAAATAGAAGAAAACCTTACTGAAGTTGATGATGAGATTGCAGAACTTGAGGTAGGCATTAAAACTTTATTACATACCTCTAATACGAATAATTGTGCAGTAACACCTAGGGATAACAAAAATTTGTCGCTAAATTTTCCAGTAAAACTGCCGGACATACCTTTACCCCAATTTTATGGTAGTTTTGAAGATTGGTTTGCATTTAAAACTCAGTTTACTACCTTAATTAACTCAAATGAACTATTAAGCGAAAACCAAAAGCTCTATTATTTGCAATCTGCATTGGGACGTCTGGCAAAGGAGGTTCAAACACAAGACGATACTTACTCATCATTAATGAATGCTTTAGAGCGGCGATTTGAAAATAATAGATTAATTGTAAATTCACATTTGAATGTTTTGTTAAGCCGTGAAAGGGTAAAGGCGGACTCTCCGAAAGAACTTAGATCAGTATCGACAAAACTTTAAAGCATTTAAGAGCTCTTAAACTTTTAAAATTGGCACCTAATGCCTTTTCAGATATAATTTTAATTCACTTGATTTAACAAAGATTGGATTCCGAATTGCGGAAACAGTTTGAAATAACCTTGTCAAATACAAAAATTCCCACGCTGGATACTTTTATTGAATTTTTACAGAAAAGGTGCCAAGTTTTGGAAAGTCTAAACTCGCAAGCATTGTCATTTGTGTCTTCAAAGCAGACGCCGTTTAAAGCGAAATCATTTTTGATTCGCCCACTTTCGGAGTCGAGTAATTGCAAGTTGTGTAAACAATCGCATTCTATTCAAAACTGCCCTAAATTTAAATAGTTAGACGTAAGGCAAAGATGCAATAAAATAAAAAATCTGGGTATATGCATCAAATGTTTGGGACGAACGCACCATAAAGTTTCAGAATGTTATTCAAAATTAACCTGTGAAATATGCCGAAAAGGCTCCCATAATACTCTTCTGCATTTTCCAAAACGGGAAAGTGAAATTGAATCAGCTTCTAGTAGTCTAAATGATGTAAGGGTACAAAAGCCTAATGAAACAAATAGCTCATTAAGTGCCGACGCCGTTCGAACTGTCGTGACAGCAACGAGTTATTTTTCAGCCGCGAACGCAAAGACAGTGCTCCTTGCTACAGTTGTTGTTTTAGTCGAAAATTCGGCCGGTGATAAAATTCCTTGCCGAGCCTTAATTGATAATGGAAGTATGAGCAATTATATTACACATAACTGTGCACAGTTACTTCGACTAAAGTCGAGTAAAATTAATGTTTTGGTTTCGTCCTTAAATGGTTCAACTATTTCAAATGTAAATAATGATTATGTAAAAGCCCTCGAATTTTTCATAGTACCCAAAATAACTGACAACTGTCCTTCTAAAGCTCTGGATATTTCTAATCTTGTATTACCGAAAAACATTGTTTTCGCGGATCCTAATTTTTTGTGTCTTCACGAATTGACATCCTACTAGAAGCAGAGATATTTTTTGAGCTTATTTACCCTGATAAAATAATTGTGAATAATCAATTGCATTTACAAGATACTGTTTTTGGATTTGTTGTGAGTGGTAGCATAACTAATTCTGTTGGTAATAATATAAATTATTGTGGTCTCACTAGAGAAGATTTAAATCAAACTGTTAGGAGTTTTTGGGAGTTGGAACATGTGGAAACAGTTCCCTCAATCCATAGTGAAGCGGAATTAAGCAATGCGCATTTTAAAAGTACTGTGAGTCGAGACGAATCTGGAAGATATAGTGAAAATGCCTTTGAAAGAAGATCCCGCTTGCTTGGGAGAATCGAAGTGTGTTGCTATGAAAAGACTAGAATCGCTATGGAAAAGACTTTATAAAGACACTTGCTATTTATCACTATATAAAGAATTTTTTAAAGAATACATAGAGATGGGACATATGTTAGAGGTAATTGAGGAAAAGGAGCCTTTTATTACATATTTCTTGCCACATCATGGTATATATCGTCCTGACAAACAAACAACAAAATTACGTGTTTTCAGCGCATCTGCTTTAACAACTGCTAAGAATTCTTTAAATTCAATTCAACTCAATGGAGGAGTTATCAAAGATGATTTGTTTGCTATCATTACTCGATTTCGTAAGCACGAATACTCTTTCACCGCTGATATACAGAAAATGTTAGAAATATTTAGAATGATTCTAGTTCATCCTGATCAGAGAAAACTGCAAAGAATTGTATGGAAGGACAGCATTGATGCACCTATTAAAATTTATGAGCTCAACACAGTTACATATGGTACCGTAAGCGCACCTTATCTTGCGACTAGAGTCTTGCAACAGCTTGCGCAGGACGAAGGAGACGAATTTCCTTCATTCCTGTATAACGAATATTTTCCTCTCAATGAGATACTGTCAGCTGATTTCAAGGCCAAGTACAACTCTGAGCTTAAGAAACAGGATGAGCCCCTTAGTGAGAGATGCTTAACTTCAAAAAGCTAACCTAATTACTTTGAACCCAATTGTCGACCGTCTTCGTAATGTTACTAATAATTATATTAATGTGCTTCGTATATTAAGTTTTCTTTTTCGATTTATACACAATTGCAGGAACCCATTCGAGAAACACGTTGGTCCTCTACGTATGGAAGAGATGAAGAGGGCGGAACAATTTGTAGTTATGGAGTGCCAAAGGGAGGTATTTCAGCAAGAAATAAACGACATTAAGATGGAAAGTGAAGTATCTAAATCAAGTAAAACCAAGCAGCTGTATCCGTTTTTGGATAATTGTGAATTATTGCTTGTAGGGGGAAGACTTAGCCAGGCTGATTTAACTTACAATAAAAAATATCCTCTTTTGTTACCCTCAAGCCATGGGCTAACTTCTGCCATCGTAAACCATTATCATAAGATGAACTTACATTGTGGCCCTCAGTCATTGTTATATTATGTACGAAACAAATTTTGGCCACTAAATGGTCGGGATGCCTGTAGAAAGGTAGTTCATAACTGCATAACATGCTTTAAGAGTAAACCTGCATGTGCAACTCAAATAATGGGTAATTTACCTAAAGAAAGAATTACTGCGGATTTTACATTTAACTCTACTGGTGTAGATTTTTGTGGACCCTTCTTAGTCAAATACAAAAATCAAAAAAGGGGTATTTGTCAAAAGGTTTGTTTGCATTTTTGTTTGTTTAGTTACGAAGGCGGTGCATCTGGAAGTAGTCACAGATTTATCTTCAGAGGCGTTTATCGCTACCTTAAAACGCTTTTTGCTAGGAGGGGCAAATGTTCTAAATTGTTTATAGATAATGCTACAAATTTTGTTGGTTCAAATACTGAACTGAAAAGTCTAAGTAAATTGGTAAATGAACCTTAAGATGGTTTGGGTGGCTTTCTTGGCTCCGAAAATATCGAATGGAAATTTCTTCCACCTCGAGCGCCCCATTTTGGCGGCCTCTGGGAAGTTGGAGTCAGGTCTTTCAAACACCATTTCAAACGAGCGGTTGGTAATAGCAAATTAACATTTGAGCAATTTTTATCTGTAATTACCCAAATTGAGGGAATTCTTAATTCTCGCCCTCTGACTCCATTATCAGCTGATATTGATGATTTGGAAGTCTTGACTCCAGGACACTTTTTAATAGGTAGACCAATAAATAGTATAGTTGAGCCAGACTACACGGATGTTAACGAAAATAGATTAAGGTTATGGCAAAGAGTCACAAGGCCTGTGCAGCTAGTTTGGAAACGTTGGAAAAACGCCTATTTAAGTCATTTACAAAATAGATCAAAATGGGCAATTCAGAAAGATAATATTTGAATTGGAGATTTAGTTCTTGTTAAGGAGGACAATTTGCCTCCCCTAAAATGGTTAGTGAGTAGGATTTGTGATGTGTTCTTGGGAAAGGATAAAAGGGTTAGAGTTTGTAATGTGAAAACCAAAGCTGCTATTTTTAAAAGGCCTATTGCCAAATTATGTATTTTACCTTTGGATTTTGATTCTTGAAGTTATTTTATGTGTTTTACCTTCGTATACTTATTTAATTGTAGTTGTTTTAGCATGTTTACTTAGTTCTTTGAATTTATTGCTTTTTGTAATATTAAAATAATTTGATTCTTCTATGTAATTCAATGTGCTTATTGTGTGTATACTGATTATTCAAGCACTGTATTAATTATAGCAGTGCAAGGCGGGCGGTATGTTCGCGCCACTGCGAACTTCGCTTTAACCGTCGGGTTTGAAGACTTCGCTTTAACCGCCAGGAGCTGTATATAAGGTTTGCTTCTGTGCGCCTGAGGCGTTCGTTATCTCGGAATCGTGTGTGATTCATCAGTCGCCGGAATACGCTCTGAACGAGCAGGTTGTAGCGAATTTGTCTCCATTTGGGAGGTCAAAATTGTTCGAAATAAAGTGTTTTAAAATATCAACTCAGCCCAGTCGTATTTGTTTCGAGGTGGAGAATTCCACAGCCAGCGATACTTTAATAAGGAGCTCAAATAAGTTATATAAGAAAAGTGTTATACACATATGTTATGAAAACCACATAAAACCTTGTATTCACAGCTAGCTATTTAATATTACTATTTCACCAACCTGCTTAAATTTTTCGTTACTTTCTCTGATGTTCAAATCACATGTTACAACTATATGGACCAATATATTTTTTTTACCAAAGCGGCTATTAAGAATATCTGTCCATACACACCACAAAATCTGCTGCCTGCTTCATTATGGGGCAAATAGTTATTTTATGTAAAAAGACAAATCTAGACAGTTTAATGTGGACTCCATGTTTCTTAAGGTTACACTTTTTGTTGTTTTGCAAGCTTTAACATCTTTTTTTCTTTCCAAATGCGAAGGCACTTGTCATAAGACAATTGCCTTTTGCTATTCACCGCGAAGTCTCGCTGGCTACTTAATTGTGAGAGCACACTATAGGTGAGCCAGCATTGTTCCCTATGAGGGGACAACACGTAACGACCAAGCCTTATTCGGGATTTCAACCCAAACCCACTGCGTGGAAGCTCACGACGCTACCCACTATATCATGTAGGCGGCAGATTAAAAAAAAATTGTATCTTAATTTGCCCACAAATGTTCATACAACGTATTTCCAGCGTATTAACGTTTTTTTAATGATTCGGACTTCATAATCTAAATCAACAATACCACAATCATTGTAATGAAATCAGTTTGTAATAAAAGTGGGAAAGGAAGAGAAAAAAAATATCTGATTTATTTGAACTAAATATAAACAAAAATATGGATTTACTTTTACCAACACATCCTCACTACGTTTATACATTTAGTTTACGTTATATATTTCCACAGCATGCTTGCTAATTTTCAACAATTTCTATTTCAGCGAAAATAACAAAAATCCATAAGTCTTTCTATTTTTTAAAAAACTGACCGGGAAAAAAAAGTATGACTTATAAAATTATGTAATGATGTTTTTTTCTCTCATACCCCTAATTTGAACTTGTTTTTCAAGGCTCGCCCATGTCTCTAAATGGCTGAAGTTGATGTAAACTAAAATCAAGGTTCTTCTAAGAAGTGCAATGCTACTTTGAAGCAAATTTTCTAAAGGGAAAATCTCACAAGTGCTTCGATTTCACTTTCAGTATTGTCTGAAGACTGATGTTTTTACACCATGCTCCGATAACGTTTGTTGAAACTTAACAAAAAAGGTTTTCATTGAATTAAACTTGTTTATAGAACAATTTATACATGAATAGACGTCCAAAATTCAACAAATACACATTGTTTGAGTTCAAATTTAATAGTTCAACGGAATGTGTTAATTTTCAGAATAATCCCGTTATTTCATTAAAATATTGTCATCGTTCATTTTATTTTATTGTTTTACTTTTTCAGTGGATACCCTTTTATGTAATGTTTTTAAACAGCATTGTTAGGTATATATGGAAATAAATTACTTATCTAAAATTGTGACTTTTTAAATAGGTGATTTTCCTACTTCAAATTCCTTCAATCCGACCTGCTTTTGCTCTCAATGATTGCACTCTTGAATTTAATGCAAGTATTTTATCACCATTGGTGGCAGACTCATGTGGACTTTAAAATAACCAAAAATCGAACAAAAATTGGAATTTTTTTGGGGTGTATTAATATTTTAAAAATGTGTAAATATTGGAGCAAAATGGATTTAAAATATGCAATGAAACGTAAAATGAAAACTTGGTGGCTTTAGAAAAGTAAATATTAAAGGTAGGGGAAAAAATATCTTTTAAATGACTTTTTATCAAAATGAATAATTTTCAGATTTGCAAGTCTTTGAAATGTTCTCTGCGTCATAATTTTTGACGAAATTTTATGAAATTTTTAATGAAGATTCCTCTTATACATTAAAATGAAGATATGTATCCATTTTAGGTTTCGACATCATTAATATTAACTTAACTATATGAAAGTTAACGATATGAAAGTTTAACTTAAGTGTAGAAAAGTACAAAAATTTCACGAAAATTCAGAGTACAAGCATAAAAATATTTCCTAAAATTTAACTAGTCAACGAAAGCCCAAAATAATACATAACTCTGTTCAAATAGTATTTATAAGCAATATAAATGAAAATTAAAGGGGGGGGGAGTTAAAAATTGGATCGCAATTAGCATTTTAAAAAACATAATAGAAATTTCGATTTTTAAAATATGAAAAAAAAATTAAATATTTGTAAAATTTTATAAGGTGCTTGATATAGTTATACTTTAATGAATATATATGCAAAATTTCATATCTGAGGTAAAAATTTCAAAAATTGCTTTATAATGTCCACCATCCCCTTAAAGCAACCGTTGACTGTTCTGTAAATAGTCAGTCTTCATTTGTGAGTATTAACAATAATAAAATTATTTTTATTTATCCGTCAATATTATGAAAATATAATATTGCATTTGTCACAGCACTTCTCTTTTTTTCAGTCTAATAGAATGCATAGATTACCAATATCTAAGAATACGTAATTTTCGTATTTACGAAATAGATGCGAATAAATGAAATTTGTCGATATGAGCGAATAAATGCGAAAATGATTTCTTTACAACTTTTCAGCGAAAACTCAGTGATAAATGGCTTTTTAGGCGAAATTAGGTAATAATAGAAATAATTTATAAACATAATAGCTTAACCAAGACCATTCGAGGTCTTAACTGAGAAATCTCACCCTCCTTCGGATTTGCTCCGCATATCACCCGGACAGGATTGTCCGTACCGGAGTCGAACCTAAAAATCTAGCTGTAAAAATCAACCATCAAGTTTTGCGGAGCACTTTCGTAAATTTAAGAACATCTCTTGAGCACCAAAGAGAGGAGTATTTCAACTACTTAAGTAGTCAATCAAGATACATCTGTTGATGTTATACAGGTTCTAATTGGAACGAAATGCTGCTACCTTAACTTTGCAAATGTAGTTATACAAATCTATATACATAAAACAGTTCCGTAAGTGACTGACTCACTGACTGACATACAACGCACAGACCAAACCGCTCGACCTAAAGCGCTGAACTTTTGCATGGAGATTCCTCTTATAGTGTAGGGGTGCACTAAGAAAGATTTTTGAAAAATTCTTCTTGGATTTATTTAAATTAAATTTTTAAGCTGTTTTTTGTAAATTTTTAAAGTTTGCATTTAAAATAATAATCTGAGGGTTATACAATTTATATTACGAGAAAGATCGTAAAAATTCCTTTAAAATGAAATCTTTTTCGAATCTTTACCTCCATTTTCTGTTTTTTTGGTAAATTTTTTAAGATTAATTTTTAGAATTGAAATTATTAAATGCTGATCACGTGATTTCTTTTTCTGGTACTGTAAATTAATTTATCGTCACGTTCATAGCAACGAAATAGACAAAAAAAAATTTTTTTTCTTGCTAATGCGGCAGACGATTGGAAATTATCCAAAAAAATATTAAAATACAGTAAAAGATATGTTCCTCAAACTGTACTATATTAACTGTACTATATTCTTTAGTAAGTTCTATTAATTTGAATATTTTCTTCTACATAATTTTGTTTATAAAAATATCTGTTACGACTTTTTCATAAATATGTTTTTTTTCGTTTTTTTTACATCAATTGCATACATTGATCGTTGTATTTATTATAAATATATTTAAACATATTTTTGGCATTAATTGCATACATTGACAGTTGCATTTAATTTGAATGTACTCCTTAGCGAAGTACGGGTTTTCAGCTAGTCTTCTATAGTCCTGTTAACAGAGTAGATGTACAACAGGGGTGTCAAACTCAAAGGCTAACTTGGGCCAAACAAACAAGGTTTAACTATCGGTGGGCCGCAAAAAAATCAATATTAATAGAAACGTAGGTTTATTTACCTAATTACAGTATATTCAACATAAATATACGCATTTTGTTTAATAATAGCAAAAGAAGAGTATAATTAAAAAACATTTAGCGAATTCTTCCTATCTTATTATAATTCTGCATCGGTTATTTTATTATATATTATTGTGTGCCAATATATTGGCCGGGCCGCAAAAATGTTCGTCGCGGGCCGCAAGTTTGACACCCCTGGTGTACAACATAGTAATTAATGACAGAAAGTAAAGACAACAAGTTAAGTAACATAATGTGGAGACTACTGCAATGTTAACTTTTAACTAAGAATTTTGATTTTGAAAATTGTAGTTTTTTTTAATAAACGCGAGATTTTTGCATTTATATATTTTTTTTTGCGAATAAATGCGAAATTTTATATATTTTATTTTATTACTTTGCGAAATTTTGATATTTTTTATGCGAAATTTACGTATCCCTACCAATATCCTTAACATCGTTAAAAGCTCAGCCTAGGAATTTTTTCTACTTAACTGAACCCTTGGGACGCATTGTTAACTTTATTTTCGGCGCGAGACTACTCCAGGATATACAAACACGTAGATTGACTCCGCATGATTTAGACACCCGGATTCAAACTTCTGAAAACTGACTGACGCCTAGGGGCAAGTAACAAACTGTCTTTTATCCAAACCGCTTCTTTCTCAAAGGGGGAACGGGGGGTCGATCTTTTGATCGTTAGAAAGAATCCGTCGCCTGTTATGAATAGTTGTATAAATAGGTTTACTACTTAATCGACGGGTCAACTATTGATCGCAATTTGCCTTTGGTAAGCCGACGAGCTACTTGAGGTGCGGTGTACATCTGTTCCTCGTTAAAGCATTCGGTGCAAGTCCCTCCTCTTCATTATGTCTGTGTGTGAGAATGGGCTATAGTCACATTTCCAAAGGCACAGTTTAGAAAATGTTGTACATTCGGCATTATTCTTGGCGACAGATTGACTGGATATCAGTAAAGTATTATGTTTTTGTTGGTTTGTTCCTCGTGTTTCCCCTATTGTTCACCCCTTTTCAACCCTTCACCCCCCTCCTCCCCAAAAGCCACAGTTTTTTTATTAAGGCTTATCAGTAATATTCTAACAAGTTGGTTGAATTTTTCCCCCCGCTAGTATAAAGGATCGGAGTTTTCGTATGAATAGACACTTGTGAATAGACGGCGCCGAGTTGACCACCTCAGACGCCGAATTGAAAGAGGCGCCAAAACGTGACAAAGTAAAAATGCGAAATTTTTAACAAAAATGAAAAAAGAAATTATTATCTATATATATATATATATATATAACAGTTCCGTGACTGACTGACTGACAGATAACGCACAGACCAAACCGCTGGACCTAAAGGGCTGAAATTTTGCATGGCGATTCTTCTTATTGTGTAAGAAGATTCTTTTAAGATTCTTTACCTTTATTTTCTGATTTTTGGTGAATTTTTAAAGATTAATTTTCAGAATATAATTTATTAAATGCTGATCATGAGATTTCTTTTCTTTTTGTGATACTTTAAATTAATTTTGCGTCACTTGCATAACAACGAAATAAACTGAAAAAATAAAAATTAAAATACAGTAAAAGATAAAATTTAACCACTGGACTAATTGAGACGGAAGTTTTTTAGGAGTTTAATTCAAATTAGTCTGTTTTATGATATTAAATATACAAATTAATTGCATATATTGACTGTTGTATTTAATTTGAATAGTTTCTTCTTCATTATTTTGTCTATAAAAATATCCGTTACGATTTTTTTTTATAAAATTTTTTTTGGCATTAATTGCATACACTGACCGTTGTATTTATTATAAATATATTTTCTTGTTTCTTTGGCATTAATTGCATACATTGACCATTGTGCTTAATTTTAACAGACCCTGATTTTCCATTAGGCCCGGGCCTAGGGCCCCCAGAATGTTAGGGCCCCCCCCCCCCCAAAAAAAAAAAAAAATTATTAAAAAAAATCCCAATTCAATTTTTTTTTATTTTACCCTTTTTAATAGCAATATTTTTTATATATCCTTTCAAATTTGATTTATTGGTTCATCATATGTATGTTATAGTTGTAAGGTATACATAAGATTCGATTCGCAAGAATCGAACTTTTGAGTGAATGAATTAAAGAAGCTGCTTGAGATATGCTAATTTCGGCATACGCGCTTGGTATAAATACCAAGCATCTTGATTAAAAAGGAGGTTTTGTTAAGGTGATAGATAAGTGAGTTAAGGGAGCTACGAGGAAAGCAGCTCCAGATGCTATCCTGCGCTTGTGCTTAGGGAGCCCAAAGTTTACGTGGCAGAACTGCTGGTTTGACTCTCTGCTGGTTTGTGAGTATTGCAATGTGTATTTCTATTGAATGTTAATATATATTCCGTACAAGTAGTACGTATGCTTAATGCTGTAAAAGCAAATTCTATATGTGCAACGAATTCAATAAACATTGTTTCATGTATAAACTGTGTTTGTATCAAATTCATTTAGAGTGCCACTTCAAGAATACTCTATATAGTGTATATAAGGGATTAATAAGTTTTTCTGGTTGCATTGTATTGGTGTTTTAACGATGAAGTTAATATGTTGTATTGTTTTTTGTTATGCTATTTGATAATGTTCTAGGCTTCTAAGCTTCAAATAGCCAATTCTTGGTAAAATGGTACTTTCACAACGATTCATGATTATTATTTTTGTGTGTCAATTTTGGAAATTTTACGTCCATATCAGCGTTAGGGGCCCCCATCCCGAGTTGTGCCTATAGTCAAGAATTTTCTAAATCGGGCCCTGAATTTGAATGTACTCCGTATCGAAGCACGGGTATTCAGCTGGTCTAATAACGATATAAGAATACTCAAATATAAGCTAATATTTGGACTATATTTTATAAAAGGGGGGAGTTTGTTATTATGCTAAATAAATTCGCGCTCTTCTCTGGCGACGTGTGTTTGTGGACGACTCACGGTACTTATGACCCGAGACCCTATGTCTGCCTGCGCTTTTTGTTACACAGCAGCAGCTATGTGTAGTTTTTTTTTTGTTTTAACTGACAATATTAAAGAATTATCTATGAACAACAACAACCCAAGATCGACTAAATGATCTAGGAATAATATCTATAGAGAAGACGATATATTAAATAATAAATTATGGAGATGCAATCGAGCAATTCGCTGCAATAAAGGATCGAAGAAGTATTTCGAAATTATTTTTTATTGCATAACAAATCATATTCAAAATTATTTACTTTTATTGATTTTTTAAAGTATTGTAATTCTTAAACTTTTTATTTATTTATTTATTTTTAAAAATTTGTATTCAAATAAATAAAACTTTTTTATTTAATACATATTTTTAACAAAATGTCCATTATTTTATGCAGTAACGTATTCCTAATAGGGATACTTCCATTCCTTTAGAGTCTGTCCAAACATTTTGAAAAGGCGTTGTTTTCAAAACTAGCCTCAGGTAAGACAACTGATCGGTCCGGCCCCTGATTATTAGAATCCATTTCTAGGAATTCTTTTCGTTCATTGGTGGAGGGATTTTCATTCCAAAAGGAACGAAAATACACTAGAATACACCAGAATGCCCAGGGGCAGGGGGATCAAACAGACTCAAACCCAAAAGTAAAAGCAGCTTCCGAACGGCTACAAACATCAATACTTACGTAATTCGAACCCATAGACTCTTGCTTCAAAACAGGTAGGTGCCTTAGGCCATCATCTTGTCAGAACTAGTGCTGGAATTTCAAATGTGTTCATTTTATCGATTCTTTTCTATTTCGCTAGACACTGGACTTCGTTAGTTAAGTCTGCGACTTCAAGACCTGCAGTTGGTATGAAAGTCATTTGGAATTTATCCCTTGTCTAAGCAAATGTCGGCACATGCTCTCAAAAATTGAATGAACCCTTGCTTGCGGAATTGGCGCTCCAAACGCAACAATTTTTGTAAGGGAAGACAGTAAAAGTTCTGGGTAAGAACAGGAATATTTTTTGTCATTATTTTTCTTTAAAATTTTAAATTTAGATACTAAAACGGAGGATGAATAAATTGCAAATAATTGCATTTGTAGGTCTCAAATTTTATCCTAACATTTTAACGATCCTAGAATCCCTTAAAACTTTCTGAAATAGTATATGATTTTATAAATTTTAACATTTTCTATTTAATATTTCTTTTTTCAGATTTTAGGAGAGATGATAGCATACAGCACGCATAAAGTTTTATACTAACAAAAAAGCTATACTTAATAATATCTTCACTCTTTTGCAATGATAAAGTAAGGCAAAATTACATAGTATAGAGTAAAACCTCGTTTATCCGGCCCTCGTTCTTCTCCGGATAATCCGTATCAGATTTGTAGACATTTTTATTTAATGTTCACATTAGATAATAATTTTTAACTATGATGGCAAGAACGTAACTACAAATACGCCAAATATTCGCATTTTAGTTTGATTCAATGTATAGTTCCTGCATAGATTGTACAATAAATTATGTGAATAAAATGTTTTTTTGTTGAGTTTAAGAAAACTTTACTAGACTTACCAATTCCTTGTTAAGATATGATGTGAAAAGTTATTTATATATTTTTTAAGGTCTTGTAAACAATACTATGTATTTTTGTTACAAAACGCAGTTTTTCATCGTAATAAACGGTAAGTCTGCTTAGTTAAGGATTTTGTTTTGCTTATTACCCATATTACCCGGATTATCCGGATTACCTATGGTCCTAGTTAGTCCGGATAAATGAGGTTTTATTGTACAAACTTTTGGCTTAATGACCTAAAATAAAATCCAAACGATTTACACGTATGAATGGGCTGTCTTCAGGTATTGTATTTATATTTTCAGCAAGCATTAAATTACATGGAGAGAAGCCCAAGTAAATAATTTCTTGAAAACGTTTTTAAGTGTGATTATATTCATGTATTAGTTCTGATTGTAGAATCTAGATATATCTATTTATAAATAGAAAGTAACAGTTTCTCATTGGTAATTATGATTTCTACCTGCCTTTGAAATTCGGTTGTTTAAAAATTGAATTTTAAACATTCAGCGGAAAAACGAAGCTGAAAAAGCTAAAATAAAATAAATGAAATTAAAAAAAATAATCGATTTTTGTCATTTAATAAAACACAAAAAGTAAATAAATAAATAAATAACAGAAAGGGGGAAAAATAACAATTCTGTGACTAACTATTATTCCAATGAAATGGTCAAACAAAACGAAATGAAATAAAAGAATCAAATTTAGTTTTTAAAAATCGAAATAAACTCTGTTTCTTTTAATAGTTTTAAATAAATTTTCACCAGTATAAGGATTTGAATGAGCTATTTTAATTTATTTATTTTTACCGATCGGAAATATTAAAGTACATTGGACGAACCGAAAGTAAATCTACCGTCGATGACATTTTCAGTGGAAACTATATTAACATATTCCGAAACGCCTCTTCCTGTGAATTGTGATTAATAACACGGATCTGCTGCACTAGTAAACACAAAGCACGACGACTCGCACCTGTGAACGCAAGGCTTTTGTTTCTTTCCCCAGTGCCTCCCTACCTTGGCGATAATTCGCTGACGTTACCTCTGGCGCCACCCCCATTTCGACCTGTGACGGCAGCCCTAGAAGGGGCCATGGTCAGATATATAGCTTCGGAATCAGTCACACACTCAGTAAGAAGAAAAAAAAAAAAACCGTATTCATCCCTGGCTTCAGTTGTACTCTTTTGAAGTGAGATTTTTCATTTCTCCAGTCTGTGATATTTAACTTAGTAACTACGCTTTTTCTTCGTCAATGTTCATTAATGAGACACATAAGGGAGCACTTTCCCTTCTTTGGATTTACGTGCTTTTTATTTCTCCGTGTTGGAAGAATGTTTCTTCGTCCTGGTGGTGAGTTTTATTTTCATTTTTTTTTCTTTATAGAAAGCTAATTTTATTGGAAATTAATTAATTTGATCTTATTATTTCATATTGTTCACTCTTTGTCTGTTCATTGATGTAAACAGGTCTTAAATTGTTTCAGGGTATTTTAGTTGATCCATTAATATTTCTCTTTGCTCGGTGTCAAGTGAGAATGTAAACAAAGAATTTATTGGAAATTGATTAATTTGTTCTTATTATTTCATATTGTTTACTCTTTGTCTGTTCATTGATGTAAACAGGTCTTAAATTGTTTCAGGGTATTTTAGTTGATCTATTTCTATTTTTCTTTGCTCGGTGTCAAGGGAGAATGTAAACAAAGAATTTATTGGAAATTGATTAATTTGATCTTATTATTTCATATTATTTACTCTCTATCTGTTCATTGATGTAAACAGGTCTTAAATTGTTTCAGGGAATTTTAGTTGATCCATTAATATTTCTCTTTGCTCGGAGTTAAGTGAGAATGTAAATTAATTTATTGGAAATTGATTAATTTGATCTTATCATTTCATATTGTTTACTCTTTGTCTGTTCATTGATGTAAACAAGTCTTAAATTGTTTATATTAGGGTATTTTAGTTGATCTATTTCTATTTCTCTTCTCTCTGTGTCAAGTGAGAATGTAAACAAAGAATGCTTTTCTATAAAATATAACGTGACTATGACTCTAAATGGTGAAAAAAGATTTTATTCAAGAAATGTATGTTAAAAAGAGGGGGGAATAAGTAAAGGTGATAAAATAGTTAAAGATATTTGCAAAATAACTTTAAAAAAAAGTCTTAATATTAACAAAAAATAGTTGTTTTTAATGTTACTAATACATATGTGCTTTTAACTAAACCTGAGATTAAGTATGAATGAAACACATACTGTAGATGTTTATTTCATACCTATTTTTGCAGGAGCTTGTAATCGGATGTTACAAAAAGATTTTTATCATGTTAAAGAAACTTAGACTAAACAAACTTAGAGGACATTAATAGAATTCACAGGAGACAAATAAATTGGTTCGTTGAAATAGTTCTATAATTGACAGAAAAAGCATTTTAGTTCAGGGAGAACAAAATAACTATCTTTAACATTCAACTTTCATGAAACTGATTTGAACTTAAATTTATATCAAAAGCTCTTACATTTTAAATTGAATTGTGCATAAAAAATGTTCATGTTTAGAGAATGTTAATTATGGGAAAGCCCATTCGAGTGTTTTTTGAAGGTGATAATTCAAAAGGCCTTCCATAATATGTATCCAGATATCCATAATATGTAGAAAAACATACCTTCATTCATTGATTGTTAAGATTGGTTATTGACTATATATGTTTTTCCCTGAGCTTAAGATCAAGTATAAAGAGAAGAAAAATCAATTTTACAACGCTTTTTAAATGAATCTGATATCAAGGTTTAAACAGAGAAATGTTTATTTTATTAAGTAAGATAACAAAACAACCTATCCTAAGCTCAAAATTAACTGAATTTTTTTAAACTGAAATTACTGATCACTTTAAAAATATGAAGAATAATTTTTTATAGAGCTCATTTTTAGATTGAATAAATATTTTAATTAACACAAAATTGCTTTTACTGCCAACTTTGATAGCAAATTTTTTAACTAGTACTGTGATAGTTAATTAGTTAAACATTAATAAAATACGTGTTAAAGTAAAATAAAAAGGTTTTTCATTAGATGTAATAATTTCATTTAAAAAGTGCATTACATACCTATAATCGGAAAATAGCAATTATATGCATTATAAAAAACCTGAGGGATTAAACCTTTTTATATGAAATAAATAAGAAGTTTAAAAATTAATGTTTATTCAGTTGATCAGTAATTATTGATCAGTATCAACAAACTTCCCTTATCAACTAATCTGCCCTTATTTGAACTCGAGATTATGGATGCAGAAAATTTCTTATAAATCTCATTTTAATGAACCTGAGATCAGGTATTTAAAATGATAGTTTTATTTTATAGGAATTGATAAAACGTATCGTCTTAGACGATTCAAGAAAGATTACAAAAATTTACAATTCATAAAATTGAACTATTAAAAGAAAAAAAAGACTAAATTTTTGCGAAATTTTGTTTTGGATAGAAAAGATATGTTACTACAGAAAAAGATATAAATGTTTTTCTTGCACTTAAATGTTGTAATTCTAGTTTAGGCTTCAGTGTTTGAATTTATATTATGTAATTTTTTTCATTAGTTAGATACTCTTTAAACCATTCTAGACATACAACCACTTTTACTAAACATCAACAAAATGCATTATAAAACTTGCTTGCAAGATAAAGGACAAAACAAATGAACTCAGAAACAAAGTCTCAATAACAATCCTAGACAAAAATTTAATAATTTCTGTATAAGTATGTAATTGATAATTTCAGGTATAAAGAAAAGAAATATTTATTTTACGACATAACTTTTCAGATGAGCTTGAGATCAAGCACAATAAAAATAAAGAAAAAAAGATTGATTTTTACGTGTTATATAAAACTCTCTTATCTAAACTCAGGCTAAATTAATACAACTTTTGTATATAATGATAGATCAACAAAATGTAAAAAAGAATATTTAGTTCTAAAAGTTATACTTTGGTTGCAAAGGTCATTATATCCCATTGTTTTGCTAAGAACGAAATATTTTTCTTCGGTTTCACTATGCTAGTTTAAATCCATGTTTTATAAACACTATAACACCAAATAAACGCTTTATTAACATACCATTCAAAGCCTATATTCATGTTTATTAAATGTTACTCACAATCATGATAATGTCCAAGACTTTTTTAAAGTAAATGAATCAGGGGATGAATTATACATTTGGTTAAATATTTTTCTCAAAATATGATAATTTAAATTGATAAAAAATAATGGTAAAAAATTGTATAAATGTGTGTTACTTTGTGTTGGATATTAAAAATAAATTTTTATCGGAATGGTTTCAAAAATTTAGTTTAGATCACCAGATACAGCTGTTTCCAAAATGTCTAACCTAAAGACGAATCCTTATGAACTTTGGATTTACATGAGCTTTAGTACTATTAAAAATATTTACATTTAGCCCTCTGAAATTTATATGACTTTGTATATTATTTGAAATTATTTTTTATTACCCGTAGTAAACAGTATAAAAAGCAGTAGTTCATTTAAACTTGCTAGCATCGACAATCTCAGGCACAAGTATTTGCCTTTTTTAAATGAAAAATGGTAATGATTAAAATTTTATTGCAAAATTTTAATCTTTACTATTTTGCTTTCTACTTCATCGGAGTAGAAAGTAAAAACGCGGATTAGGATTACAATATGTAAATAAACTAAGCTTTACATTCTAATCTTTCATTTAAATTTTACTCTACGAAATTTTCTTTTAAAAGTTCAGATTGTTGCATTTATCTAATCAAAGTCTTAAAAATGAAGAATATGCGTTGAATATATTATTTTCATTGGATTTTTTTTCTCTCCGAATTTTAGGTCAGTTTACTGTTCTATATTTTGAGGAAGTACGTGGTCAGTGCTTTTGAAAATTGATTGAAAGATTTCCTATTTAAAAAGAAACAGGAAAAATTATATCCATAAACTTCACATCTCAAAAGCTATAGAAAACTAAGTTGTTTACTAAAAATGAAAAATTTTAACGTGCTTCTATTTATTTTGCTGTAATATTCTTTTAATAGTGTATAATTGTTTTGAGTTTTGATTCATTACAGTAAAATTATTTTTGAAATTATGGTCATCATTTTTTGAATGAAGCTAATCATATAAACATATTTTAAGTGAATATTTTTTTTACAGCAAAGCTTCTTTTTAAAATAGTTCTTGAACTTTTCCCTACGAAGGGAAAATGAAGGTAAGATTAAATATGCTAACGATTTTTCAAGATAGAAATTCACTGAGAAATTCATAGCTATATAGAGTCATAGTCTAAAAAAATGAATTCAATAACCCCATATATGTAAATTAATCTACATAGAATTTTATTTACTTGAAACGACTCCTTGATACATCTGTTATAGGGTCATTTGTTTAAAATTAATAATGAATTTCATTAAAAATATAATCGGGTTTTTAATCAAATTTATCTCATGTAAGTATTCCTATTGAAGTATTGATAAAACTCAATACAATTTAAATTTTACTTAGCTTGAAAGTTAAATACCTTTGAAATTTTTTATTCGTAACAGAATTCTTCAATTTTATTTGTTTTCTCTCGTTTTAGATTTAATCTGTAGCATAGTTGTACACTAGAACTAATAAAGTGTTTAAATACAATAATAAAAATAGCCCTGAAATAACTTCTTATGGTTCAAAATATTTCCATAAAATGTATTTTACTTAAACTATCTTTATTCGTATTGATATCATTGTATTAGTTTAAACTTCTTTTTTAAATATCTACCGGAAGATTAATTACTTCTAGCATAATAAATATCAATATAGTCTCATTTTCATTGGGTCATACTTTTGAAAATATCTCCAATTTAAAAAAAAATGAAAGGCAATATTTTTCACGTGCTTTCAATTTAAAAATAACTGGAGCGAAAGTTAGCTATGCTGTGAGCTGTAACAGCGTACCGTAAAAACAGATATACAGTGAGGGTAATGGATATTTGAAATACTGATAAATTAACTCTTAGAGAAATGTTGGCAAAATTTGCCTACAGAAAACCTCTTTCATGAGGAATTTATCATATTAATGTGCGAGAACCTCTAATTATTTTAAAAAGTTATTTCTCTTCTGAAGCAGAAAATTATGTTGTTATATATAGTTTGATCTGAAAAGGAAGAAATAGGCGTAAGAAAGGAATCGGCGTATTCGTTCGTCTCATCATCGATAAATTTTTATAGAAATACTAGCTGAAAACCCGCACTTCGCTACGGAGTACATTCAAATTAAATACAACGGTCAATGTATGCAATTAATGCCAATATATATATATATATATATATATATATATATATATATATATATATATATATATATATATATATATATATATATATATATATATATATATATATATATATATATATATATATATATAATAAATTCGACGATCAATATATACAATTGATGTACAAAATATATATATATTTATAAAAAAATCGTAAGGGATATTTTTATAGACAAAATAGTGTTCAATCGTCTGCTGCATTAGCAAGAAAAAAAATATTTTTTGTCTATTTAGTTGTTATGCACGTGACGATAAATTTATTTAAAGTACCAGAAAAAGAAATCACGTGATCAGCATTTAATAAATTAAATTCTAAAAATTAATCTTTAAAAATTCACAAAAATCAGAAAATGGAGGTAAGATTCGAAAAAGATCTCATTTTAAAGGAATTTTTATGATCTTTCTCGTGGTATAAATTTTATAACGCTTAATTTATTATTTTAAATGCAAACTTAAAAAAAGTTACTAAAACAGCTTAAAAATTTAATTTAAAAAAATCTAAGAAGAATTTTTCAAAAATCATTCTTAGTGCACCCCTACACTATAAGAAGAATCCCCATGAAAAATTTCAGCCCTCTAGGTCCAGCGGTTTGGTCTGTGCGTTGTATGTCAGTCAGTGAATGAGTCAGTTGCGGAACTGTTTTATATGTATAGATAAGAGAACTTTTAAAATCTACGAGCTTCTATTTTCGCTATTTTTCTGATACATTTATACCTTTATTAGTATTTTAATAGTGTAATGACGTAATGGTGCAGTTTTAAAACATAAATTTTAATAATTTAGAATCCTTAAATGAAATAAATTTTTTTTTCACAACTTATTTTTGCTAATTCGGTTTTTACGAAGGTATTTATTTAGCAGCCAGGGAAAAAAAATTAGGAAAATAGTTTTTTAGCTGTAACATGCACGAAGGAAAAGTATACGATTAATTCAAATATTCATTTATTTTAATGACATTCTTCATTGGTTCACATTCCATAGACGCCATCAAAAAACATTTCTCCTCCCCCCCCCCTTTGCACGTACATTAATTTGGGCTTGTGTATGTCATTTATAATTTATTAAACCAGCATTTTTTGCTCGAAAGTTTTTTTTTATATACATGAAAAGTTTTATATGTTTCTTACCACAAAATCATATTTAATAAAATTTTTCTATATTTTACTATTTTACAGTCATTTAATATTGACAAAGAATATTGAATAAGTATTTAAAAACATCTATTCATTTTCACACCCAGTTGCTTTGCAAATAAAATAAATAAACTGCCATCTTATTAGAGTCGTCTTATTTAGAGTATTAATGTGTTTGAATTCGATTCAGTAAAGGCTGTTGGAAAAGTAAAATGTATTAAGCCTACTTAGCCATTTTTAACAGAGGTTTTTTATTTTAATATTTTAGCTGTATTCTGGTGAATGATAAAACAACTTACACTATGAAGAGTACTTTTCTCGCTTGTCTGGCAGAGTTTCTAGCAAAACTGTAAGGAACATAATGCAAGTCATTATAAGCAGAAATATCTCCATTCCAATTGCCTCGCATTACCTTAGTATGTGTATGGGGTAATGCAATCAAAAGCGCAAACAGATTTATTTTCTATGGGAGAATACCCTTTCTGACGTAATAAATTTTTGTTTCTGCTTTCATGAAAATTTGCCTATTTTTCTACCAATTTTTAGGGGAACGAAGCTAAATCCTACCGTGGTTTCACCAGTGAATCCAATACACATAAATAGTGTATGTTCCCAATAAAACCAATAATTCATTCAACTCCATTTTTTACTTGCAAAATTCTAAAATTAGTGTTGCATGAAATGGTTAAGTTGAAATAGTTCAGTGGCTTTGTAGTTGAATCATACCTTTTTCATGGAGTTCAAAACACTTTTTGAACAACAGTGTCGGAAATTATTCTCTCCGTTGTTTAATTGTATTCACATATATTTTTCTTAAATATAAAATAAATTTTAAAAATTATGCATTTTTCTGCACCTTTAAAAGATGCCCAAACATATATATGGCTTTCATACCCACGATATTTTTAAAGAAAAATCAAACTTTTCATTTGAATGCTGGAAGGTATCATACAGTCATAGATACATTGTTTAAAACATAAATTTACTTGCAAAATTTTAAAATTTGTGTTGTATGAAATGGTTAGGAAAAGTTAAGATAGTTCAATAGCTTTGTAGTTAACTTTTTCCATGGAGTTCCAAACACTTTTTGAACAACAGCGTCGGAAATTATTCTCTCAGTTTTTTTTTACTGTATTCACATATCTTTTACTTGAATATAAAGCAAATTTTGAAAATTGCTCATTTTTCTGCACCCTTAAAAGATGCCCAAACATATATATCGCTTTCATTCCCACCATATTTTTAAAGGAAAATCCAACTTTAAAAATATCGTGGATGATATCCCACAGGCTGATGAATGCTGGAATTTGAATGATTGGAATGCTGGAATGCTGGAAGATATCCCACAGGCATAGATACATTGTTTAAAACATAAATTTCTCAGCTTAATACCGATAAGGACAGATACTGTTTGCAAGAGAGATCATTAGAGTAGCTGTAAATCTGGTTACGTCTCCGTGAGGTGAGTTCGATGATTTACCGACTCGGTGGTTAGAGTAGTCAATCAATAGAGGGTGCGTCACAACCAGGTTTTGGTCATACTTCAGGCGGATTATCCTGGCGTCAGGAAACGTAATAGCGGAGGGCTCAATATAGAGTCTTAACTGCACGAATTCTTTAAGTTCATTGACATTCAATTTTATTAATATAAAAGGACGTTAGAACTCTCGTATTAAAAAAAACATAGCTCATTTCTCTAATGCAATTTTAGTTCTGAAACTGTCATTAAACGAAATAATCAGCCTATAAATAGGAAGGTGAAAATATTATGAACTATTAAAAATGGTTTTTGTTGTAATATCATTCTAAGTCTTATTTAATTGTTTTTTGCATAAGGAAAGAAAAAAAATTAAACTTTCTTTTTGTTTATGAAATTCTGAAGAATTAATTGTGCTGAAAACTGTTTTAAATACTCTTTTTTAAATTCCTCATTGTTAAAAAGCTTCTAATTTTTAATTAAAAGAATTTTAAGTGAAAATGAACGTGTAAATTAAAATGAACGTGTTGCGATGTTACTGCAATCTAAATATATCATTGATTTGTTATTTACAGTTCTCCTTTATATTTTTCCTGCACCTATGTCATTTAGCGGAATTGTGGCATACAGACAATCGGAGAGTTTCTAAGTTTACGGAATATGCAGTACTTTTAGTATATACTAGTCTTTGTGTGTGCTAGGCAAGGTCTTTTTATAATATCTGATTTCCATTGAGTTTTGCTTTGTGGAATCCATTTGTTGTATTCCATGAACTGTATATGTAATATTTATACTATAAATAACAGTTTTATATACTACAGTGCTTTTAAATTCTGCGTATTGCATGGTACACGTGTACTGCGTTGCATCCCTTCCTCTGTGTTAAAATGAACACGAGTCCCTGTCATTTTCAGTTTAAATTTGTCATTTTCAGTTTAGTCATTGTGCTGCAGTATAATACAGGGTGTCCGGGCTAAAGGTATCCAAAAGTTATGGCTTATTTTTACGGAACTACCCATTAGAATTTAAAAAAAATATTTAAACAGAAAGAACATCTCACCAAGTTTTAATACCAATTATAGATTTCGATCACAGTATCATAGATTTCGATGCGTGCACCTTTTGTAGCACGGCAAACGTCTAAATGGTAATCCAGTTCTCTCCAAGTGTTTCGTAGCATATCAGGAGTTATTACACGAATTGCTTGAATGATACGCTTCTTCAACTCATCCACAGTTTCAATTTTTTGTCTATACACGACGCATTTAATGAATCCCCAAGCAAAAAAGTCTAATAACTCCTGATATGCTACGAAACACTTGGAGAGAAGAAGTGGATTACCATTAAGACGTTAGTCGTGGTACGAAAGATGCCCACATCGAAATCTATGATACTATGATAGCAATCTATGATTGATATAGAAACTTGGTGAGATGTTCTTTCTATTTAAATAATTTTTTTAAAAATTCTGATGGGTAGTTCCTTAAAAATAACTCATGACTTTTGGATACCTTTAGTCTGGATACCCTGTATATTGTATTACGTTTTATATGTGTTAAATATCATCAAAAGTTTTAAAGAGTTCTGGTAAGATATTCGTGAGTCCACTTTTGTGGGAAGACTGCGTCCCAAGCTGCGAACATGAAATGCCAGCAATAACATCAAAGGCAACATTTGAAATAGGTCATGTTCTTTCAACCATAATAAAAGTCAAAAGGATTTTGTGTATGGAATAAACAATATCAGCTGAATGTCACTAACACTCGAGTATACTCTCATGATTTGAAAAGAAAGATTAATTTTATTTGCCGCAAAATACTTAATGCAAAATACTTAATTGCATGCAGATACATAAGGTCCTACATGAATGATGTAAATTGTACAATAATTATGACAAAATTTCTCATTCACTACTTCTGAAATTTTCATTCAAAATGATGATAGTTCACTAATCTTTTATTCCTTTGAAATATCACATCTATATTGTACGTCTATGGCACTTGGCTTGAATACACACGCAAGAATCAGGAAGTGTGACTGCATACTACGTCCAAACGCATTCAAGGTTTCCGAACAACTTTATTTGTTCGAACACGTTATCTCAACGCTTGGCGCCAGTGAAATAATTAGCACTGTGAAGAGGCGTCCACCTTAGTTCTGTTTACAATGGCCAAGAAGTTCTGAAACACGGCCCAAAGGTATATTTTCCCACTAGATTTATGGTTAAAGAGTGAATATTGTTACTATTCCCTCCCGCCTAAAGGAAGATTGACTTTATTTTCGAGGAAATAAAATGTCGTAATTTTAGCAGATTTTTCTTTGTAAAATACTATTCTGGTGCTTTTCTTATCTTAACAGTTTCGCTTTCCCAGAATTGAATCATTAATTTTTTTCTCCTTCGTGGTAGAAAACGGTTTAATCAAGTCACTTGCGCTTATATTACGTGATGAATTTTTTCCCCTTTCTTTAATAATAATATTCACCAATATAATATCATTTTCACAGAAATTTATAAATACTTTGCCTTACAGAAATAGAGTGCATATGTATGTGTGTGTATGTATGTATGTATATATATATATATATATATATATATATATATATATATATATATATATATATATATATATGTATGTATACATATATATATATATATATATATATATATATATATATATGTATACATATATATATGTATTTATATGTATATATGTATACATATATATATGTATTTATATGTATATATATGTATATATATGTATATATATATATATATATATATATATATGCATATGTATACATATATATATGTATTTATATGTATATATATGTATATATATGTATATAAATGTATATATATGTATATATATATATATATATATATATATATATATATATATATATATATATATATATATATATATATAAATATATATATATGTATATATAGATCATACTCATCGGAAACAATCCATTGGTTTTTAGACAGCATTGACACCGCTGATGAAGAAATGCTGTCTAAAACCTCTTACATACTTAACTTATCATGTTATTTGTTCCTGGCTGCAAGTCGCTTTAGAGCTATTACTGGTTTTCTCTTTCATCTTATTCTTATATATATATATATGTGTGTGTGTGTGTGTGTGTGGTGCTCTATTTCTAGAGATTGAGGTGCCGGAACTGTAACCTTCCGGGTGGTGTGGGGGTATTCCAAATTATATATAAATATATATAATATACCTGGCCCACTCACTAACAACAGAGTAATATTTGATTAAATAAACCTTTTTAACTATCGTAATTTTTTTTCCCTAAAGAGAGGTACCGGAACGCCGTTTCGGTGCATTCCGCCTCAAATCGAGCCGTGTGTATATGTATACATACATACATATATAAAATTATGGTACGAGAGGATTAGAAGTATGTATCCATATAAACCCTACGCGAGAAAATGTAAAATTTATAATATAGGGAAGTTAGCTTTTTATCTTAGTATACTCCCCCACATTAACTTGACAAGCAAATCGCTTAATGGTATGGAACATTCGAGCAGTTAAGAAGATGTGAAGTTCCTTCCCCATTGCACGGACATATATTTCATATCAATTTCCCAATTTTTTTTTGTAAATATAAGGAAAAACAACATGACCGATTAAAAATTGATTCAAATTTGAGTTATTAGATCTGCTAATTTATTACAACATTAGTTAATTGGTTGTACTTTTTGGGGATAAGTTCCATATCAGCTGCCAGTTTAACAGTGATTGGTACTCAAATTTTGTTTTTACATAAGATTCTGTGATAGAGTAGCATTTTTTAAAGACAAGAATTACCTAAAAGTTCTAACACAGTAAAATGTACTTCATTTCGTATCCCAAATCATCAGAATGTCCCTTAACCCGTGCGAGTTAAATATGATTCTATTTATTTTTAAATAAATAGAGTATATTCTTCGAAAAATAGTTTTAACTGAAAAGCAAACTATGATATATATATATATATATATATATATATATATATATATATATATATATATATATATATATATATGTATGTATGTATGTATATATGTATTATGTATGTATATATATATGTATATATATATATATATATATATATATATATATATATATATATATATACATACACACACACAGGGAAACTTCTCTACCTGGGTACCTTGGTTCGACGGCTACTCCTCAAAATGGTCACTTTTTTCCGGAACCTTTATTGGTCGCCTAAGAGAAGTTTCACTGTGCGCGTACATATATAGACGCCCACACACATGTCATTAATACATGAAGTGTGTGCGTATGTGCGACAAAAAAACAGGTAGGGCATATTTTGAAAGACATATACACTATCTACCAATAAGTATTTGGACACCTGTGATAGAAAAGACAAACAAAATTTATTCATATTCAATTCTTGGTAGATCCTCCACGAGGGCAAATCATAGCCTCAACCCTCCGGGGCATGCTTTCCTCAAGTCCTTGTATGACGGCTAGTGGTATTTTTTCCCGCTCGGCTTGGAGAAGACATGCAAGTTCCTTCACCGATTTTGGACGGTTGTTGCACCCCTTAATTCGGCGATCCAACTCGTCCCAGATGTTCTCGATAGGGTTAAGGTCTGGGTTGTGGGCAGGCCAGTCCATTTGGTTAACCCCATTGTCACCATACCAATCCATGGTTGACCTCCCAATGTGACAGCTGGCGTTGTCGTCGTAGAATTGACATGGGTCCAACCCGTAAAACTGCCACAACGTAGGAAGCCCACTGTCATCCGAAGTAGTGTAGTCGGCGTTGAGCTTACCATGAATTGGGACCAAGGGTCCCAGTTCATACCAGGAGAAACACCCCTAGACCATAATTCTACCTCCGCCGAATATATATATATATATATATATATATATATATATATATATATATATATAACCTTATATCTTATTTTGCAGGGTTTTTATAGATGTTTAGTAGAGTTAAGGGTATATAAAAATAAAGGGGAAATGCAAAATGTCATAACAGTTAATACTAAATAGAGGATAAGTGCATCCGACGTCTTTCCGCAAAACATTTATTAATATATGTGAATATTCAATTTTTATATTCCGAAAAAATTGACTATATAAATTACAGAAGAAAGTATATGGAAAAATGTTTTTCTCAACTAATTTTTAATAGTTAAAATCCGCCTGTATTAGGTAAAAACAGAAGCAAAAACGTTTAGCAGTTTTCGATTCATCGTTCTTCATCAGTCATAATATAATACAGCAACTCTGTAGGACCACTTCCGAGTCCCATTGGGGGTGTGCAATCTGATCTGAAGCTTCTCAACTGCACCGAACGGCTACTAGATGCAAGGTTAGTTAGTACAAACTGGTTTCCATGTAGAGAGGCTTGTTCGTGTATAAATTTTGTAACTTAAAATTCCGGTCACAATTTGAAATGAACAAATTGGTATTAACAGCATAACACTGGTATTTATATTGTTATACTGTAAGAAACGTTCTCGTATTTACACTACAAATATAGACGTTGTATGTATATATATATATATATATATCTGTGGCTTGGTACAAGAAGTGCCTAAGTCAGTTTTCTCCAAGATGACTTGGTTTGCTTATGTCTCTTTAAAAAAATATTGTTTTCAATGTAGGAAGTACCCAAGTCTGTACAGTGGTTTAGAAAACCCATCGGAAAAGCATCGGGCAGATTTAGGTACTTCTTACATTGAAAATGATATTCTTTTAAAGAGACATAATCAAACAAAGTCATCCTAGAGAAAACTGAGGCACTTGTTGTACCAAGCCACGTATATATGTATGTATGTATATATATATATATATATATATATATATATATATATATATATTTATATATATATATATATATCTGTGTATATATCTGTGTATATATATATATATATATATATATATATATATATATATATATATATATATATATATATATATATATCTGTGTGTGTGTGAACCAGGAAAGACTGGAGAAACAGGGGAGTTAAAATTTACTGAACCTTAAAATGCGAATGTGATCTACAAAACTTCTTTCTAAGGAGTCAGAATTTATTAAAACTAATTTTTTTTTAGATGTGCATTCGTCACGCAGAAGTGTTGAACGCTGGAAACAATCTTAAAGTTGCCCTAATACCTGTATCTTTGAATACGAATTTATAAAGACATTAAACGGCATTCCCCGTTAGATGAAGTTTCGAATAATTTATTCCTGTTAAATACTTGAAAATCATGGCGGGCTTTATACTACTTTTGGTTTGAAAATTTATTTCGCCATGTGACGAGAAGATATAACGGAGGTCTTATGGGGGAACATGTGGCCAGGATGAGCCCCATGTGGTGACACAGCACTTAAAACCTTAACTAATTAGTTTCTTACATATGGTAAAAGGGTAGCTATGGGCTGCGGGGGTGTTATCTAGTTATTTTTCCCATTTTCCCATGGGAATGTGCTGCAGCAACTGGGGAAGACAAGCGTTTGTAAATACAATTGAAAATTAGTTTATGGACTGAGTTATTTTTCAAACAGAATTGTTTCCGAAATGAAATTTATAAAAACAAGCATATGTGAATGATTGTACTTGGAACCAAAATCCTGCGTAGTAAAAATGTCCAGTAAATGTCCAGAATACATTCATACCAAATTTATGGATCCTACACATATGTTTTCTTAGCTGCATATGTATAGGTTACAGTGTGTAAGATGAAGTACATATAGTGGGTGATATAAAATACATACAGTATGTGAGATAAATTATATTGTATGTGAGATATTGTGTTGAAGTACATACAAATATAGTACAGTCGAACCCCGTTATAACGAATTTCAAGGGACCAAATGTTTTGTTCGCTTTATCCGGTGGTTCACCATATCCGAACCGTAATGAAAAATGCTAGAGTTCACAAAATGTATAACTCATTAGTTGCAATGTGTATTCAATAATGATGTATTAAAAAATAATAAAATCTATTAAAAATGATCATTAATGAATTAAATCGACTAAAATCGATTACATTAAACTGACACAATACTAATTAAATTACGTACAATAGGAAAACGGTGGAACCCCGATTTTCTTTCGTTATATCCGTGAGATCGTTATATACCGGGTTCGCTATAACGGGGTTTGACTGCATTGTAATAAACTACTAGCAAATAAGTTAGATGTAACAGAGCGTGCTTAAAAAAGGTTGTGAGTTTTGCATAAATCATTTACTGAGAACTTTAAAAAATAATCGAGAACTATAATCGCTTATTTTAGATATATTTACAATTTATTGACAGAGGATGGCAGCTTTGCAGTTATGTCTCATAAAGTAAACGTGAATGAGAGTAGTTTTGATCATAATGTATTATGTGTATCGAGAGCCTCAAAAAAGTCATTTTTAATACCAAAAGTATTAAAATTGCATCTTGTTTTCTTTCTGCATTTCTTCATCGAAAAAATCACTTGTCCCCGAGGTCTTCACTTTTACCCTTTTAGGTAACCGGTATCGGATGATGCATTGATTTACCCTGTTTGTGTTACATATGTTTATATTTTACTAGTTGGTACCAGCCAAAACATGACGGTTGGATGGTAAATAAATGTACTAATACACACATTATACTCAACACATTATTGCCAAATGTTGAAAATCATAATATTCAGAATAGACAAATACACTTTAAAAAATTACTATTGAACCCAATAAAAAGAAATATGGTTACCCAACAGCACCAAATAAACAGTTTCCGTCATGTTTAATTCTGGATCTCACAAACATAATTAAAAATAAAATTGGCAGAGAGAGAGCTACAGAGATTCCTCGGAATAAACAAATTAACGTGTTTATGCGGCCTCGTGCTTAGTAAGTATTTAAAGCCAGATTTAAACATGTCACTGAGAATGCGCAGAAAGCAATTTTTAATTGTAAATTATCGCTTATTAATAGAAATTGCGGTTAGAAAAACCAAATTTGACACATCTGTAGATTAAAATCTTTCGTTTAAGACCAAAATAAAGTAAATTGATGCAGTTGTTTTCTCTCACGGACTGACCAAAGAATCGGTTTAGCAACTTTAATATGTAGAATGAATAAAGTTTTTAAAGCATATAAAAATGAGAGTAATTCTAATTATCTCATTTAGCTTTAAACAAACGTAATGCTTATCACCAAATTTATCAACATTTCTATTTGTTTCATTACTACGATACACCAGAGAAATCGTTTTTATCTCTGTTGTGATTTAGTAACATGTGTCAGAGGCAGGTACTCGATTTACTGTTACGTTTTTTACATATGTTGATATTTAACTCAGTTGAATTGGAAATTTTAAACATTTCTTGAAGCAAATGTAAATAAAAGTATTTCTAGTTATATAAATAATATATTTTAATCCCGTTGAAATATTCTTGATGTTAAAATGTCTAAGATATCTTGTTTTACATCTACATTACTGCACCAGAAAAAATAATTTTCTCATCTATCGTCTTTAGGTAACCGGTGCCGAAGGCAATGCACTGATTCACATTGTGTTGCAACTGTGTGTTTACATTCAATTCCCTGAAGTTGGAATTTTGAAATTACAACTTTAAATGTAATGAGAATAATTCTAATTACTTTAATAACGTGAAGTCTGATGCTTGAAGACTACCTGAAAAAATCACACTAATTTATTTTAACTACTGTAATTACTAGATAACTGGTGTCAGAAATAGCATCTAGATTTATCTACAAAAAGGGTCAATGGTGCAAAGATTTCTCCACGTAACATTTGACTACTAGTTCTAGCCAATTATCATTAGAATCTGTAATTTATTGAAATATTTCTCTACGAGAAAATGAGAAATGTGACGACATTTAAAGGATGCTCCCTTTTTTTAATTAATATTTATTTCTTTATCTATATATATAAAACAGTTCCGTAACTGACTCATTCATTCACTGACTGACTGACTGACTGACATACAACGCACAGACCAAACCGCTGGACCTAAAAGGCTGAAATTTTGCATGGCGATTCTTCTAATAGTGTAGGGGTGCACTAAGAAAGATTTTTCAAAAATTCTCCTTAGATTTTTTAAAATTAAATTTTTAAGCTGTTTTTTAAACTTTTTTTACGTTTGCATTTAAAATAATACATTGAGGGTTATAAAATTTATATCACAAGAAAGATCATAAAAATTCCTTCAAAATGAAATTTTTTTCGAATTTTTACCTCCATTTCCTGATTTTTGGTGAATTTTTAAAGATTAATTTTTAGAATGTAATTTATTAAATGCTGATCACGTGATTTCTTTTTCTGGTACTTTCAATAAATTTATCGTCACGTGCGTAACAACTAAATAGACAAAAAAAAAACATTTTTTCTTTCTAAGGCAGCAGACGATTGGATATTATCCAAAAAAAAATAAATATTCCTTATGATTTTTTTATAAATATATATATATATAAATATTTTTTTACATCAATTGTATATATTGATCGTCTCATTTATTATAAATATATATATTTATTTTTTTTTTGGCATTAATTGCATGCATTTACCGTTGTATTTAATTTGAATGTACTCCGTAGCGAAGCGCGGGTTTTCAGCTAGTATTTTATATTTAGTTTCTGTGAAAGAATTTTTTTCTTGTATTAGCAGTTTCTTTTCCCTTTTTATAACATTGAGTATTTGGTGGATGCATTGTATTTTTTTGAGTGTCTAATATTTAAATTCTATTTGGTTAGCTATGCTTCTAATAGCTTACGCGTATAAAGAGAGAAATAGTCAAATCTATTCAGGGGAATTGTGATTATCGCCATCGAATAAGCCGTGGACATGGAATAATATGAATTTAAATCATAAAATCGTCATGAGTTTTAATGATAATTTAATTAAAAACTCATGACCTAAGATATCCTACATTTCTCAGTTACTTGCATTGATTAGGTCGCGTATTTTGATTAATATTTTGATTTCCTGTTAGGTTAATATGGTGCAACATTTTCTGAGTTAGACTGGAGTTCTACGGTCATATTTTACGTCCCTAGAAACTTAGAGCTAGAGTTTAAAGCTGATTTCGAACGGTACACGTGCCACTCACAGGACTCGATCCCACAGATTCTGATGCCGAATGTCAGGCATTTTTTTTTTCTGCTGAAAATCCTTGGTTATTTTCATGTCCATGCTCCGAGGCTATTTGTACGCACCACTTGTTGTAGTTCATGCAGATTGAGATCACTCGTTTGTTAATAAAGCAGTCATAGATCAGTTTTACTTGTTTTAGGTTTAGTTAGAGCAACGGCGGCTCCAAGGGGGGAGCAGTAGGTGCAATTGCCCTCCCCCCAAAAAAAGCTCTGATTTTTTTTTTTTTTTTTTCATAGCATAAAATTATATAATCGTAGACTTAATACTAATTGAATTTCAACTTAAAATGAGAGGATGTTTATTTATATATATATATATATATATATATATATATATATATATATATATATATACAGTGGAATCTCGATCGATCGTTTTCCCGTATGCATCGTTTATTTCATCCAGTCCCGAATGAATTCCATAGAAAACAAGCAAAAACAGACCGCATGGATCGTTCCTCGATCCATCGTTTACCCGCAATATTCGTTCAGAAAATCGCAGCTTTACATTAATTTATCGGATCGGTCGTTTTTTTTCATAATAACTGAACCTGAAATATGAATGTCTGGATTGAGATAGATTGAAGCTCTAATTAAACAAGGAGCAGAACATTTGAGATGCACGGTCTCGTATTTTTGTTCTCTCCTGTTCAGCCTGGTTTCGCAGAGTCGTACCACTCCCATTATTTGTTCGTCGTTGGTGTTCCTTAATTCTTTAGCTCCTGAAGTATCCTATTTTCGGAAACTCATTCCAAATTCTCCGACTATTCAACATTTCTGTTTTTATCAGCAATGGCTCACAGTCAGCCGACCTTAGCGGTTCCTGCTGTCCTCTGGCTTTTCTCTTGGCCTTGGGATGGAGGCGCCCTGGTGTTTGGTCTAGGGTGTGAAAAGTTTCTAATTGCTGCACTCTACACTGGCTGGTGAGGGTTTCACCCGGAAGCAGAACATCCTGGTGGTCTTATGTCGGACCCCATCCAGTGCAATGGAATGGTTCTAGTTACAAACGATTCACGGCTGACGCTTCTTTATACTCTCACACATTAACCGATACTGAAACGAATGCAATTTGCAACACAGAAAAAAATATTGTTTACTTGTGGAGAGAAAACCTTCAAAAAAAAAAAAAAAAAAAAAAAAAACGAAGATTAAATACTTTTATTTGAATCAAAATTCCTGTGCACCTACGTGTATTTCTTTTTTTATTACTATTATCTTAGATTTCAGTACAACTTTGTAATTTTATCTTCAGTTACACTACAAGTATGTATGCATTTATGTATGTGAATAAATATATTTTGGGATATCAAACTTTAAGGAATGTTAATACTTTTTTGTATGTTCCCGCATCTTTCGTTTTCCCACATCCATCGTTTAGCTCAGACAGTCCCTTCGAAAACGATTGACCGAGATTCCACTGTATATATATATATATATATATATATATATATATGACACGGAGCTTGTTTTACTCCCGTGTTAA